>JAUTXW010000286.1:0-102500 GCA_030620095.1 Kuschelorhynchus macadamiae
TAGCACAAAGATAGACATGTAATATTTTTTTCTAATATACAGTAATCCGGACAAAGCGCTAATTCGACAAAACCAGTGTATTTAATTGTCGGGATTAAAGAGGCTGTATTAATGTAATAAAGCTACTATATTACCTACCTCAAAATTATTTGTAACGAAAAATGAATCTAGTAATCATCATTGGCTTTTATGTTTTTTGCTGACAGGAAAAATGCCTTGTACTAAATTGATTTTCTTCGGTTTATCCTGTTTTTTTTTTTAAAAGCTTTTTGGTTTATCATAACACACCTCTCATCCTCATTTGGTTCGTTGTATTAATGTTTATTGGGTTGAAGGATTTATTTCTCTAAAATATCTACATCTTCTCATTTCGTCATTTTGCATTCATCTGAAATACATTGTGCTTCATTTTAGGGGGACTATATTACGAGGCAGAGTCAAATAAAAACCCCAAATAAAAATGCCCTAAAAATGCGCGATACAGAATCTTGTCTTAAAAGTTGGCCGATATATTATTTTTGAGTTCTAGAAGGCATATCGTAGGAAAAAGTAAAAAAGTTGTCACGCTGACAGTTTTAAAATGGCAACTCCATTGGAGCACTGCACTAGGGAGGAACAGGGTTCTGTTATTCGTTTCTTGCATAGTGAAGGCGTAAAGTTAAAAAAATGTTTTCTGAATATATCATATTTCGGATAAAAAAAAGTTAGAAAAGAAATACATAAAATAAAAAATGGATTTACCTCAGGAATTTTATTTAATCATATTTATGCGGCTTTATAGAAGTAAAAAAAAAATATTTTGTGATTATATCACATTTCATCTAAACGAAACTTGAAAAGTAAATAAATAAATTATGAAACAAAAATTGGGGATCTCTTCAGGTATTTTTTTGGTATCATTTTCAGGAAAGTCAAAAAAAATCATTACATCGCATTTTGTCTAAACGAAAGTTGAAAAATAAATAAACAAATAAAATAAAAATTGAGGATATCTACAGGAATTTTTTTCTAGTATATTTGGGAAGCTTTATAGAATTAAAAAAAAATATTTTGTGAATGTATCACATTTCGGCTAAAAAATAGTTGAAAAGGAAATAAATAAAAAAAATAAAAATTGGGGATTTCTTTTATTATCAGTTCCATAGGCCTATAGAAGCCAGAAATTATGTTGTGATTATATCACATTTCGGCTGAAAGAAAAGTTGCCTCTTCTCTGTTTATGCATATCGGTCAAGTGTTCGTGAATTTTTATGAATTCTATTTTTTACGTTACTGTAAATCCTTCTTCTTTTACTACCTTTTTGTTGTATGAAGTCTTTCCCATATCTTCTTCATCTTCAGTATAGTTCTTTATTGATCCGTATTGCATCTGCCACTTGCCGTATTGTTTGCCCCTTTGCACCAATAAAATTATTTGTATAGGTGATAATATTTCTGCATTATTTAATGTTATTCATCCCAATAAAAAAATATAATGTTAGTTTTTCGTATAGAAAACCACATCCTGCATGCCGCCTGTACTAATAACAAAATGTTATTATTAGTGTATATTAGTTTGATCCATTTCCGTATTTTCTGAATATTTTGCAGATTCAAGGGTTAGCGGTTTAGTTTAAAGAAGAAAGGCTTTCTTTTCTTAGTGGAATACCATTATTAATCACACAATTTTCTGCAATTTTTTTAGTAAAAGGTGTATTATTTACTTAATTAATACCCAAAGAAACATCTAGTGTTAAGAAGTATATTGATTATACGAACGAAACAAAAATATTTTTGCAGCAAATCAAAGTCTGTTTTTTTTTAATTTTTGTAAGCAACTTTATTCAGTCATATTCATCAGCTACTAAACAAAACTCTCGCTTCTACTAATCACCTCTTGTAGAATCGCCTCGTTCTGCAAGAACGGCTCTCAGCTCGAGTCCTGAAGACGATTATGTTATAGTTCCCCAGAATGTGCAGTCCATCGGATCCAGCCAGTCCATTGAAATGAGCCTCGAGAAAGAAAAGGAAAAGGACAAGCTGAACAAGTATGTATATAGACCGTAATAGACGGACATATTTTTCACCTAGGTTATTCCCTTATGTATGACATTGGTTTTAAGTGGCAACTTAGATGCAGGTACAGGAGGTTTGCAACGATACGTAACCTAATGCTGCCTATATGGAATATACGGTTGTTCTGATGTTACATGGCGTGAATGATCGGAACGTTTGAAATTATTATTTCTAAAATTCGGAAAATCGGAATTTAATTTTTGTTTTTTTGTTTATGTAGTATCAAGTCTAAATTAACGGACAAATACTGATAAACACAAACAAACTTAAGACGTTGCAGCGGTCTAGAAGTAGCTGTAGTCTTGTTATAGGTTTGGCGTGGTATTAGCGGTCTGGATACACTTTAAGAATTGTAAAAAATATATATATTTAATAATATCTTATGGTTTTTATATTTGGTCTATTTAAATATCTCGACTAGGTATTATTGTTATTATAATTATAGTGATAATTATTAACATAGAACAAAAGCTTTCACGACTGTAGTCAAGTAAGAAATCATGGTTCTTGGGTTAGGCCGTGTCAAAGTGGAAACTTCAGGGATCTTCACTTCACTCGAGTATTCCGATCTCGTGAAGTAAAGATCCCTGAAGATGCCTCGTGCAATCGAAGGCGAAACGTCGGAAAGTGGTCTAATCCCAAGAACCATGATTTCTTAAATGATAATTACTATTATTACAAACAAGTCTCCTACTAGTAGTTTAAAAGTTTGATTTGACAGCATGAAATTGCCAGTTCGCCCTGCTGTACCCGAAGCCACCGCATCCGAACAGCAATCGCAGGCGTTGAATAGCCCCACCCGGCCTAACTTTTTGCCTATTTCTGAGCCCATTCCAGTTCCTACACAACGCGCGGCTTACCAAAGGATGCATAGTCAACGGGCGGAAGGCAAGAAGGGGGCCGAAGATCAACAACCCCCGGGTTCTCCTGTTGAGGTAAATGTGTGATCTTTTTGAATTGGGGGTTCAAATGTTTATTTTTTTATTTCGTTTTTCTTCTATAATGCAATAAATTTTCAAAAACCGTTTTGATTACTAAGTCAACATATTAAAAATCATCAAAGCTCATTTAAACCCTTGAACAATGGAGGGGCGCATTCATATAGCGGATAATGTATTTTTATTTATTTTCTTGTTAGCTGAACCTGTTTATTATAAATATATGAATATGAATGCGAATTTCACTTTTGTGGCCTTGAGATTAATTACAGGTTTTGTTATCGCCCTTAATTTTTTATGTTCTATTTTTTTCCATATGTTTCTTTTGATTGTGGGAAAACATACTTTTTATTTAACCCTGAAAATTAAGTTTTTTACTGTTTTGGTATTTTTTCTGCAGTACGTTGTACGAGTAAGTTGACCTCTTTCTTAGGTAGGTTCGAGATTATTTTAGGAGTAAGTAGGTTATTAGAGATGTGTTTACGGTGTAAAAGGTGTATGAGTGAGAATACAAAACTCCAAATTTTGAATGTTTGTTTCTTTATGTATACATTAATGTAATTTTCTCTTTTTTTGTGTAGAAATCCGTTTAGGAAGGTCGGCCAAGAAATCTCTTTAAACCAGTGGTGTCCCGTCGTTCTTTAAATAATATGGCACTCCTTTTTGACTATACGCACTTCAGATAATTAAAAAATGTAACTATGCTTAATGAACCTTTATCTATATTTGTCTGTTTTCTTTCTACTTTGTGTTGCAAAAACGGCAAACTTTCGAATTTTAAAATGATTTAATTTTGATTTTTCTTGATCGATTTACCTATAAATATATTTTTTCTTGAGTTCTGTCATTAACGGTTCCCGGGCTACTGCCTACGTCCACTATTATTGGACCATCCAGTATAGTGATACACGATTTACAAGTCCAGATTTTACAAGTGCAGCCAGCATCAGATCCAGTGAACAAGATTTATCAAAATTTTAATTTATGCAGTTCGACTTTGGGCTACTCGTTTCCTAATTGCGTGCTGATGTTAAAGGGGGTGTTTTTAAGATACAGGATGGTAAAGTTTAAAAAGAAAACATTTTTTTTTTCATCCCAATTCTGATGCTATTGTAGATAACTGCATGAAATTTGATACACGTCTTCTATGCATTAAGGAGCATACGGATTTACCTACGTTAATTATATATGGACGCCACTGGTAGAAATTTCAAAAATTGTTTATTAATAAAAAATGTCTTTTGATGCATAAAAGACGTGTATCAAATTTCACACAGTTATATATCTATAATAGCATCAGAATTAGGATTTAAAAAAAATGTTTTTTTTAAACCCTGCTTCTCCAAAGTTAAGACTTTTAGGTTCATATTAAACTTTTTTCGTAAAAAGGTCCAAGAATCACCCCTCTTTAACTCTAGCACGCAATTAGGAAACGCCCTGTATAGTACTTCACAATGACGCCCCCTGTACAAAGTAATATGACAGACGGAGACAAACGGTCACTTTTGGCATACCCGAATAGCTTAAAGTCGAACTGCATAAGTTAAAATTTTGATAAATCTTGTTCACTGGAATCAGTGCTGGCTCCCTTACTATAACTACATTGATGTGTTAATTTTGGAAAAATATGAGTTCTGTAGTTTTTCAAATATTAATTGCAATATTAGATATTTTTTGACATCCGGTATTGAACAGAAAATTAATTATTTTGAAGCAGTTTATTGACAGCTACTTTAAGAACAATTTTACAAAATATATGAAAAAAAAACTAAGCCATTTTGAGGTTGACGGCTGTGATTCTAATGGTTCGATACCTTCTAAATCGTTGTCTTCCTCTGAAAATGATGAGGTTTCGTCGTCACTACTTGAAGATCCTAGTGTGATAACTAAATCATCAATAACCTTTTCAATTTTGCCATCTACTTCCCAGTATTTATCTTAATAGAACGAACATGTTTAACATACGATTTCCAATTTTCACCCGATATTGAGTCAATCGCTTCTAATGTTATTTTATTTAAATTTTTAATTGAAAGTTCACCGGTGCTGAATCGAATATATTTTTTTACTCCTGCCCATGCAAGTTCAATAGGGTTTAGGTCGCACATGTATGGAGGTAGCCTTAAAGGTGTATGACCGAGGTTACGTAAAAGACCGTCAATTTTATACTTTTTTCTCTAGGCTTGTTGGCTGATATTAATTCATATAATTGATATTTTCTCCATGTTGAATCACATACAAGATTTATTTAGTTGGCACTTTATCTTCTACGTGAGAATGATAAGACGCATTATCCATTGCTACGACTGATTTGGGAGGAATGTTAAGTAGAAGCTTCTCGAGCAACCACTTTTCAAAATTATCTCTATTCATCTGTCCATGATAGTCTCCAGTTGTTAGTCCCGAAGCGAAAAACTAAAGCAGCACCTGGAACAAATCCGGCTTCTAAACCCGCATGAACTATAATAAAGCGACTACTAGAGCGGATTCCCTGAACAACACCTGTAACACTTTCATTTTGCCAGCATTTGTTCACTGTCATATCATTATCTACCCAGGTTTCCTCTAGATACACCATATTGCGTCCTTCGTGCCTGTATCCCCTGTGTTACAGTTGATAGATATTTCACCCACCAGTGAAAAATATTTGGTCTTTCAGTGAGCAATTTTGTTTATTTTGGCACTTGCGCCAAACAAAGCCATTTGATCGTAAAAGCCGATTTAAGGTATTATACCCGTACGGTAAATCTATTTTGTTCTTTACAGCACGAAGTAGGGGTTTGCAGGTTGGAACCTTCTTCAAGCTATTGTTCGTGGAATTACTTGAAAATCACCATCGGCAATTTTATCTTTTTATGATAATCGGGGTCTTTTTTTACCAGGAGATTTGAAAGGTGAAGTAGAACATGAGCGATCATTATATTCTCTTTGAATTTTTCTTACACTACTTTCCGAAACACCAGTGTAAAATGCAGCGCGTTCTGTTCGATTTTGAAGGAATAGTCAAACTATTCTTTTCAGCTTCTCTAGTACAGGCCTCTATAACGCTCGCAATAACTTCGAATTGTTTTTCCTTTTTTGCTCGCCATCGTTACTTCGAAACGATAATTCAAATTCAACGCAACGCATTTATATAGAAATGAAAACAAATGCTCGAAATGTATAGGCGCCACTGGAAATAGCTAGAACCTTCTAGCGGCAAGTGCATGGAGACTCTAGGCACACCCCAATTACAAGTGGACCAGTGCGAAATTTACTAGATCCTCGATTAATTTTCCGTACTGCTTAGCTGGCGCACTTTATAGGTGAAGCGGCAGACTATTACAACAAATAAAATAACATAAAATTTATTTGCGTACAAAAATTTTACTTTTACGCTTGCTTAAGACTATGAACATTTACCGTCCGGTTTTCTTTCGTGTCCCGCACTTTATCATTTTTACCAATAAATTAGTTTCGTCAACACATCAACATTTTGTTCTCGTTATAGACGTTTCCGTGTTTATCGGTAACGGGATCATATAAATATTTTTTAACTGATACACAGACAGCTTCTTAAACCGGCGAAATTGAGTGAATTATTTAACGACAAAGGTCGCAAACAAAATCACCCAAAAATCAAAATAAAGTTTATTTCTGGGTTGAATCAAAAACTTAACCTTAAAGTCGGTAAAAATCACGAAGAAATAACCTTGAAGGCGTACATACTCCAAAAACCCCTGATGGAAAGATGGAACTTTTAAAAGTTATCTATTTTTACCCCAACTGCTTCAAGCTGAACACTTATGGAGCTTTACTATAATGAGGGTACCTGAACGCTTAAAATGAAAAAGGGAGCCCAGAATAGGGAAGTCGTTTTACCGATACATCCATAGTTATCGATAAGTTGACATATCGAGTAACAATAGGTAAATTAAAACATATGGATTCTTTTCTAACTCCATCAACCAAGGAGTATAATTCGCTCCTTTTTATAACTTTTTCTTGTAAAAGCTCGGAAGATAATATATCGTCCACGATTGCAGCAACCTCAGGCGGAGTATACATTTACTGGTCATCATCGCTATTTTCACCGGAATTCATTTTATTCTAAGTAGTTATTCTTTCAAAATATTTATTATAAAACCTTGAGTTTGGAACAATATTTTACGAATAATGGTCAAAAATTTTAATGATAATTATTTATTTAAAAAATAATAGGTTCATATGTCATATTTGTAAGGATAAATATGATATATATTTTACATAATCTAATCTACTTATTTCACCTAAGTTATAGTTGCGAACAAGTTTTTTTAAGTGATTCCAGTTTCGCTTTTACAGTGTTATTCATAGGAATATGTAAACTTTGTATTTTAACTTATGTATCAATTTGACATTATTTAAGCTTCTTAAGAAAAACATATATGGAAGGATGCGTAGTGTAAAATAAAGAAGAATTAAATTTGGCATGGAACGTCTCGCAAGTATTAGTTGTTCGAGTAATTGATGTACTTTGTTCTACCTACACAACAAATCCTGTTCTCATATATAAGTTTCTAATAAATAATCACAATATTGATCGGCAAGTTCGTTTTGTGGTTTGTATGACATAATATCAAAGACAAAGTAATCTGACACTTCATTAGGATGTAAATAAGTTAGAACAAATGTGTTTTTTAGCCATTGTCCTATTTCATTTTGCTTTCGATTTGTACTATAACAACATTGTTATCCAGCCTACTTGTCACCTTTTCATGAATTTTTTAATGTACAGGGTGTCCGGATTTGGTTGCAAGAGCATGGTATCTCGCTTATTTTTAAGGATAGAACCTTGCGGTTTTCACGAACCTGAGCTAATTTTTTGTGCAACTCATGAAGCCGTAAACAAAATTTTTTTTTGATAAATAGATTTAATTACATATTTATTTTGATTTATTGTTAGGATGTAGATATTGTTAACGACTTTAAATAAAAGGCAGCATTGTTTTGCATGGCCTACTGCAAAATTTGGGATGATAATTACAAAAATTAGGATTTTTGTTGTTGTTTATGAAAATAGACCCATACTATTATATATTTTTGAGAAGCTTTTAAAAGGACAAATCAATTTCTGGACAAATATACAGAGTGTCCCATTTAAAAAAACACAACTTTGGGTCATATCTAAAAAATCACAACTCAAATGAAAAATATGACTACGCCACTGGATCCAGCGTAAAAAACTGCACAAGCAGCAATTTTTCCCTTTGCGTTAAGTTAAAGGATAACCGAGATACGAGGGGGGTCCCAAAATGCAAAATTTTCTATTTCGCCCTGTATCTCATAAACGAAGAAGGCTATGAAAATTTTGTTTACGGCTTCATGAGTTTCACAAAAAATTAGCTCAGGTTCGTGAAAACCGCAAGGTTCTATCTTTAAAAATAAGCGAGATACCCTGCTTTTGCAACCAAATCCGGACACCCTGTACACGGAGGACAGGTAGTGCCAGTGAAACCAAAACCTTTAATTATCAAAGTTATTTTTATTTAATTATCACTTTGACATCTCGAATAATTTCACACTCATATAATGAGATCTTTTCCGCACTTCTATATTGTAATACAAGTACAGAAAATAATTACATTGTGTCATTTATCTTAACTTTTTACATACCCGTAATAATGAATTAATATTCAATATTTGATGACATTGAATTTCTTGTATTGTAATCACGTCAGTTTAGTTTTTTACGGTTTTATAAAACGTTATTATCATACAATTTGGAAATACCAGTTAAGAATTAAATACAGGGTTATTCATTATATTTTGACACCCAGCTACAGCCTTAATTAGAGGTTTTAGAAAAAAACTTTAAATATAAAAGTTGTAGGGTTTTTCGTCTGTTATCTTCTAAAATCAAAAATGTCTAAAAATTGTTAAAAAGTAGAAAAATTACCAAACGTATATTTTTTAAGTGGGACACCCTGTATATTATTTTTCATTAAATAGCCCTCTTCTTACACGTTATAAATATATCAGGTCTGATACCTTTATCTTTAAATACAACCGAGAAAATTGACACAAACCTTGCTATAACAGGGAATGTATTCCTATTGATTCCTCATTTAGAAGAGAATATTCCTTCTCTCTCCAGAGCATTGCGTCTTATAACAGGGTTTTTGTTAATTTTCTCGGTTGTCTTTAAAAAATATATAGGTTTTGAAATTGTTTCTACTTTTTAACAATTTTTAGAAATTTTTTATATTCTTAGAAGATAAAAGACGAAAAGTAGTAGCAGTAGTAATATGATTTATTTAGCAAAAATGTTACTCTTACATTCTATTTAAATAAAAAACTTATACATTTTATTAATATTACAATAAGATTATTTTATGAATATATCAATAACAAATATTCTTTTAACACTTTTTTAAATTTATTTAAAGACCTTTGTGACCTAATAGACGGTTTTAATTTATTATAATTTATTAGACCATTATAAAACACCGACTTATAATTTAACGATTTCGGATTTAGGTAAAAACTGTGACAATTTCTAGTGTCATATGCGCGATTTTGACAATTTAGTGTAACAAAATTACATAAATGTCCCGGAAGTAAGTTATATTGAATTTTATATATAAATATGCAAACAAGAAAAAATATTAAATTTTTGACATTTAACCCTTGTAATTTTTTTAACATGATTGATATCTTTGTATATTTATTCATGCCTAATTTATACGCATAGCTTTGTTTTGTAATATTTGTAATCTGATTTTTAAACCTTCATTGGCATATATAAAATTGTTGAACAGTACAGGTAATGTGGTAAAATTATTGTATTATATATCATCTTTTTGGAAAAATAGTTCAAATCTTTATTAATTCTTTTTAAATAGTTTGTTTTTTGCGAAATTTTAGAAATTACTTTTTCAAAATAAATGTCAAACTTTAAATTTGAATCAATAAAAATTCCTAAGTATTTAAAAGGAATAACCATTTCTAAATTGTCATCAATTATAATATTTTTATTAATATTTAAATTATTATTTTCAAGTATCATATAATTGGTTTATTAATATCCATTCCGTTTAGATATATTAAAGTATCATCAGCAAATAACTGAATTTTACAAGAATTTAAAATATTACGCATATCATTTATATACAAAACAAATAATAAAGGACCCAAAATACTTCCTTGTGGAACACCAATGTTGTTTGAAATCTTTTGAGAAAATTTGTTATTAATTTTAGTTTTTTGTGTTCTACTTTCCAAATTATTTTTTTAGCCATTTAAAAACCGAACCCCTAAAACTATATTGATATAGTTTAAATAATAATCTTTTTCTGTCAATTGTTTCAAATACACGTTTGAAATCCAAGAACACTGCTGCAACAGTTTCATTTTTATCTAAACTCCTTTTCCAGCTCTCAATTACGTACTGTATTGCAGTTTCAGTTGAATGTCCTTTTCGGAAACCAGCTTGAAGGTATATTAAATTTTTTTTTTTCAGTGAATTGTAAAATTTGGACATAAAGTACCCGTTCTAAAAGTTTTTCAATATCCAATAACACATTTATAGGTCTTAATTTATTCCATTTCTTAGAATTTTTAATTTTTGAAACTGGAGTTATATCCGAACATTTCAGTTCATCTGGTATTTCCCCATTTTTTACACATAAATTTATAAAATTTACTATTCTGCATCCTAGTACTTCAGTGACAATTTTTGAAAGAATTTTCGAATGATTATTATTAGATTTTAATTTACAAACGAGTTTTTTCAGTTTACTTATAGAAACATAATGAAAAGTTTGTAAAATATGTTTAGGTTCTGGTAATTTTGGACATATTTCTTCATTTCCAGAATCTATTGTGTATACAATTTTTGTATTTAATAAGTAAAACCTGTAATTACAGATATAGCTGAATGTCAAAATACAGTGAATAACCCCTTACTCTTTAAAAAGTGCATACAATCACGTTTCTTAATATTAAATATAAGTTGACACTTTCAAATCAATTTATCTAGATCAAGAATAGTTCGATACCACGGTCACAGCCAATCACAATGAAGAGACCTCCAGACAGGCAACTTAGTAATGACATAGATATAGCTTCGCTTTCCCCGCCATCTGTAAGTTATTTTTTTTCTTTAATTTGATACATTGTAATGCTGTAAAAATTTAGAAACTAAATCCTTACAAAATTACTGAAACTTCTATTTAAAAGTTAACTGACATTTATATTTATTAGGTTCAGTTTGTTATTGGGACACCTCCAGGAGGTGGTAGACGCAGATCTACTTCCAGTTCGCTGTGCGAAACTCCACCTCCACCTAGCATATGGACAGTTAGTCCAACAAGCGCCAAAAACATGCCTTCAAATTCTCCTCTTAGGAGATCTGGTAAGTCGTCTTAAACATGATTTTTGACGTATTTGTAGGATAATTTTAGTTTAGTGAAACAAATGACAACTTCAAATACCCAGAACGTATCGGGGGCAGCAGGGTCAATATGATTTAATAGTTTAAAATGAGATTTTTGCAAACAAGTTGTCATAAAAAAAATGAACAAATCTGTCGATTAGTTCTCCAAAATTGTTTTTTTTGTTTTTTTTTTAATGTTTCAAAATATTTCAGGTACATCCCCACCTGTATTAAGTGGTCCCTTAGCCAGAGTCCCCATTTTAAGCAGCCCGAATCTGAGCG
Source organism: Kuschelorhynchus macadamiae (assembly GCA_030620095.1). Classification (NCBI taxonomy): domain Eukaryota; kingdom Metazoa; phylum Arthropoda; class Insecta; order Coleoptera; family Curculionidae; genus Kuschelorhynchus; species Kuschelorhynchus macadamiae. The sequence goes on from JAUTXW010000286.1 coordinate 11,671, forward strand.
ATAACAATAATTTAGGTGAGAGAATCATTTAAATTTGCTAATGTGTCTTAAGTCATTTTTGTATAAGAACTTTTAGATTTTTTTGTTTTGGCAGAAGCGTCAAAAAATTGGCGTATAAAGACGATATGCGTGACAGATAAAAGGAATAGATACTTTAATATAGGTATATAGGTTATTTAAAAAGAATCCAGTAATAACTAAAGGATTAAAAATATATTACGATGGTTAAACTTTAAGTTTCTTTTTTTTTTTGTAAACCTGACATAGGGTCAGGGAAATCGTGCCAAAAGTGATTATCTCTATCAAAGTAATAAGCCGTTACGAATTAAATTTAAATATCAGGTCCCATTAGGTCTATAAATCGGCTAAAATACCTTAGATGACTTATAAATCGCTTAAAATTCCTCAAAAGACTTAAAAGTCCCCCAAAAGACTTAAAATTCCCCCAAAGTCAGTTAAAATTTCAATAGAGGATCTTAAAAGCCACCTAAATTCAGTGAAAATTTTAGATTTGAAAGTCATCAAAGTCTTCCAGGTTTTTTTTTTGAGTAACTTGAGATTTATGTTTTACAAATCGAAATGAGAAAACGAAAAATTAGTCTTTAACAATAACTAATATCTAAAAATGATAAGAGGGATTTGCAAAACCATTTAATTTATTGTTTTTTTTTTAATCTACATTTTTAGTCTGCCGTTTTGATGCCTAAATACACAAATTATTCCTTTTTGTAAGTCTGGAAAAAGTTACGCTATAAAATCACCTTTAAAAGTCGAGTATTTTAAACAAACATATCAATAAATATTGTATTAAAGAAGAAACATATTTCACCCTTTAAGGGTGGAATTTCGAACAATTTAGAAATCCGTATTAAATAACTATTACCAAAAGCTGTTGACAACTGAATCGTTTTAAAATAGTATTTACTGAAAGAGATATTTAAAAAAAGTAACATCACATTTCACGCCTTTTAACGGCCCGCTTATATGCGCAATTTCGAGAAATCCAGAAATTCATTTTTAGGTTATTATTTTTAAACCCTTTTGATGAAAGAATCATCTTAAAAATCTCGTTTAGTTGAAGAGATATTGTAGAAAACTGAAAAACACATTTCATCTCTTTAACGGTAAGATTTCAAACAATCCAGAAGATATAAGATAGATAAATATTTTCGAAAGCTTGACGAAAGAATTGTCTTAAAACTCATTTAGTCGAAAACATATTGTTAAAAAAGTAGAAACACAATTTACCCCTTTCCACCTTTAAGCATGGAAATTAAAGTTTCAGAAACATTTTAATTATTTTTAAAAGCTATTGGCGATGGATTTTAAATCTTATTTAGTTAAAGAGATATTATAATAAAAAGTTAAGACATGTTTCACCCCCTTAAGGGTGAAATTTTGAGAAATTCGAGAACTTACTTTTAGATAAATATTTTTGAAATCTATTAACAAAAGAATTGTTTTTATAAACTCATTTAGTTAAAGATATTGTATAAATATTCAAAATGCAATTGATCCCTTTGAAAGCTAGACTTATTTGTTTGAAGTATATTTCACCCATTTGAGGGTGGAATTTTCAAAAAATCCAGAAATCGATTTTTAGATTATTATTTTTAAAAGCCGCTGACGAATGAATTGTTTTAAAAACTCATTTAGTTGAAAAGCTATTGAAAAAATAGTAGAATCACATTCTATCTCTATCCACACCCCTAGGGGCGTTAATGTATAACGCATCTAAATTTGCAAGTGCTCTTTTTCGAATGAAGTTAAATTATCGTCGTAGCAGTTTTTTGAAGCGTCATGTATAGTCGCAACTAATTTAAATTTCTAGTCTTAAGAATATATCGCGGGAACTCTAAAACGCGCAAACTTTTCAACGAATTTGAATTTTACTCCGATACCCTCTTAAGTATTCTTTAAGGGAACATCTGTATATGTTTGAAATCAGGAAGAAGGGAGCTTATTAATCGTCTTAAAAAGGGCTCTGATTTAAAAATCACGTGTAATTTTCGTACCTTTTCGGTACCCTTTTATTTGTCCTATCATTAAAATGTATGTCAAAATCTTCATGATGTATATTTTTTACACTTTTGTATCTCAAAAAATAAAAGACGAAGCGCATGTCAAAATGTGAAAAAAAATTACTCTGTTCATGTGTTTTATTACTGTCGATATTTTTTTTGCGAAACGCATTTTTTTTCTTAAATAGTTGGTTATGTTAAATTTCATAAAAAACATGAAAATATCAGTTGTTTAAAAGCAGCTTTTTATATAGTCCTGTATCTAAGTAGAAGTCTAGGCCAACTACTGAATACCATTTTAATGCGACCTATTCTTGTGAACGCACAAATTATTAAGGTCCAATCAAAATAAAAAAAAACACATACTTAACTATTGGCACTAATAATGGTTCTTAAGAAACGTCTAGAATGTTGTCCCGAGGTACAACCGAATATCCTGAACAAAATTAAACACATATTGTTATTTCTAGAAAATATCTGTGGAAAGACATAAAAGTCGCCTAAAATATTCTTGATGTCTTTAAAGTTCACTTAAAGTATACGAAAAGACTTCAAAGTCACTCTAAGTCATATTAAACAGAATAAAATCACCTAAAATACTATTGAAGACCACTATTTTAGCTTTCATTTCGTTACCGATGCGAATTTTGCCGCGAAATGTTAAGGTCAGATAGTATTCGATGAGATCTTCAAAATGAGGTATCGCACCACCCCTCACCCCTATTCAAAATCAGGGGTTGTGCTCCCCCCGTTAGGGAATTGAAGTTATAGGAATAAAAAAGGTTTTATCACAAAAACGTAAAAAACGAACTCTAATTTGTGTTCAGACCTTCAAATCTCCTACAAATTTTAACAAGCTGTCATTTCGTTGTGGTTGAAAATAATAAAGCGAAATTATAGGGTCATAAAGAATTCGATGAAACCTATAAAAAGATGTATGGCACTCCCCTATTCAAATTTTGGGGGTTCTTCCTCCAGCTAGGGGATTAAAGCTAGGATAATGAAAATAGCTGAAAAAAAAAAAAATTATATATATATATATATATATATATATATATATATATGATAGTATGTTTTCATTCCACGTACACCAACGTCATAACAAGAAACTGATCCTTGTTTGGAACATGTTCTACATCACAGCAGACACAATGATCCATTTTAGTCAAACGACGATCGCGATTTCGCTCTTATTAGAGCTCATCAGGCCGCCATAGACTAGCGAGCCCCGTGTAGGGCAAAGGCACAAAATGGAATCACAAAAACAACTACTCCGCTGGCTAATACCACGACCGGCATTGAATTACATTGTGACTCCTGGCTTTCGTTGGGAAATATATATATATATATATATATATATATATATATATATATATATATATATATATATATATATATGGCATTTTCGAAGCTTTCTTTCTCACGTCCGAATAGAGACTGAAGTGTTGGTGACTGCGACGCTCCATTTATACCCCCACCCGGGGCCGAAGGCGTGGCCGTTGGTCGTTATTTATGTTTTCCGGATGGTGCTGTTGTTGTTGCACGAATTGCGCTTTAGTTTTTGCGATTATTGTCTTCCATTCTGTTGGTAGTTTTAATGATTCGTGCCTTTTATTCAAATCACCTTGTTTTTCAATTCTTCTCGGATTATTCTGGTTTTATAATGTTCTCTATTGGCAATCTCCCTACACCCATCGAAATTTATTTTAAGGCCGGTTTCCTGATAATGTAGGAATAAAACTGAGGTTGTTTGTTTATTTCTGATGCTGAGTTTATGCTCTTCCACTCTTGCTGATATTCGCCTGTTAGTTTGCCCCACGTACAACTTTTCACAGTCCTGGCACGGAATATTCTATACTCCGTGGTTTTCAAGTTTGATTTTATCTTTTGAGTTCCCAAGTAGTTTACCTATAGTTGTTTGTGGCTTGTGTATTGTTTGTATGTTGTGTTTTGTTCCGATTCTGTCTGTTGTGCCTTTTACATATGGTTACTACTTGTTGCTTTCCCGGCTCATAATTTTTGTTGTTCGTTGTTCGGGAAACCTGTGCATTAATAGCTTTCTCTATGGTGCGATTTGTGTAGCCATTTTTCTTTAAAGCACTAGATATTATCTTAAGTTCGTTTTGTCTCGTCTGTGTGTTTCAGTTCTGGATATTAGGGTATGGTGAATTTGTGCTGGGTGATGATTGATTTTGCATTTAAATATCTGTCTGTATGTGTTGGTTTTCTATACACGATGTATTCGAAATGTCCATTATGCAGTTTTGTGACCAAAACATCTAAAAATGGTAGTATGTTGTTTTCCTCTAACTCTAGAGTAAATTGTATTCTGGGGTGGATTGAATTTACGCGAGTCAGAAATTTTTCGAGCTCTGCATAACCATGTTGCCATATAATAAATATGTCATCCACATACCGAATCCATAATTTGGGCTTTAAACTTGCTTTCTCAAGAGCTTCTTTCTCGAAGTATATAATAAATAAATTCGCGACTACTGGTGATAGCGAGGACCCCATTGGAGCACCATCCATTTGCTTATACATTTGCCCGTTGAATGAAAAATAAGTATTTTTAAGGCAATGCTCTGAGAGTTGTATTATATGTGCCTGGAAATCCTCGTTCATAGCAATCTGGTCCAATGCTTCGTCGATGGGAATACTGGGATATAACGATTTGACATCAAGGCTTGCTATGATGTCGTTTTTTTCAAGGACGATATCTCGTATAATTGGAGTGAAATGCTCCGAGTTTTTTACAAATGAATCAGCTTTTTCTACAGCTGGTTGCATAATTTCAGAAAGGTATTTCTCCAGTTTTTGTAGCGGCGTGTGTTACTGTGCGTGTTAGTGCTGTTAATTAGAATAAGGGTGACTTTGTGTAAAGTTGCCTATTCCAAACATTTGTAGTTTTTGAGTTATTGACGATTTAACATTTTTTATTCTAATAATGCCAGACGGCTTCTAAGTTTTCTTGTTAGTTGGCCATGATAGGGAGGCCTGGCGAGAACAAAACCAGTTGGTTACTATAGAAACGTAATATTTATTGCCGTTTGACAATTACCTACTAAAATATTATTTATTTATTATAGTAATTACAATACTTATTAAACTAATAATCGTGCCGGGGCGATTAAATTACACACGAGGATTATTTGAATTTGTTTATTATCTATGGGGAATCTAACAGGGTTTTAACAAGAACATGCCAGATATTTACTGATAGATATCCAGATAAACAGAAACCGTCACCGAACAGCGTTAAAAATGTTGGAAAACTATAAAAATTTTGGAAACGTCAAGGCAAAAATTAATAAGAGGAAGCCGATTGTTGATAATGAAAATGTCGAGATTGCAATTCTGGGATATTTTGCAGCATATCCAATGACATCCCTAAGAAACGTGGCAAGACAATCAGGAATCTCGAGGAACTCAGTGCATAGGATTCTGTTAAAACATAACTTCCAACCATCATCGGTTCAACATCTAAAAGACACTGTTTGCCAAAAAGAGTACAGTTTTGCGAGTTTATTTTAACAATGGTACAAGATAACCCTAGATTTTTGGACAATATAATTTAGACCAATGCATGAAGCAAAATTTACTAAAAATGGCCTTTTCAATAGACACAATTCCCATTTTTGGAGTAATTCGAACGATGGAATAATAAAACTGAATTTTTACGAAGAAAATTTGAATGGTAAGTTATACATTTCCTAAACACAAGGACTTTTTTAATGAAAAATAATCCATTTAGGTAATATTACAATAATTTATTCTTATCAATTTAGCGTCAATCCAAAATTAGATAAATCATTTAGTAAATATTATTACATAAATAAATTAAATTAAATTATTTATACAGGTCACACTACACTACTTCATACAAATACTGATCCACATACCGTAACACATCATATCTAAAAAAATATATGGTCCCAAGTTTTAAAGGAAAGTTATCTTTAGTTAGATATTTACAAGCTATTTGTACAGGGTAAATCGATGAATATTATCAAAGCATTTCTTTCCGTAAAATTATGTCTATAAACTTTTGTAGGAGAAAAATATCTGAATATTCTTGAAGAGTTGGACAACGAATATTTAAGTAATTTACCTTTGCCAGAACATAGTCAAATTTTCTACCAACACGATGGCGCCCCACCACATAGAACCGTTGCAGTTACTAACTTTTTACAAGCTACGTTTTACGACAAGTGGATTGCCAACAATGGACCTTTCCTGTGGCCTCCTCGTTCCCCCGATCTGACAGTCTTAGACTATTTTATATGGGGAACGATAAAAGGAATCGTTTATTTTAATCCAGTAACAACGAAAGAGGACTGTATGGCAAGGGTAAGGGACCCGTTCGAAAGTTTATCTCCAGCTTCAATTAGAGCGGCAACCCACGAGGGATTTATTTGGAGATTCGAAAAATGTTTGGAAGTACAAGGTGGACATTTTCAACATTTATTGAAAAAATAAGTTGTGCTTTTGTGTACACGGTTTCAACTTTGTCATAGTTTTCCAACATTTGTTTAACGCTGTTCGGTGACGGTTTCTGTTTATCTCGATATCTATCAGCAAATATGTGGCATGTTCTTGTTAAAACTCTGTTAGATTCCCCATAGATAATAAACAAATTCAAATAATCCTCGTGTGTGTAATTTAATCGCCACGGTATGATTATTAGTTCAATAGTTATTATAATTACTATAATAAATAAATAATATTTTAGTAGGTAATTGTCAAACTACAACAAATATTACGTTTCTATAGTAACCAATTGGTTTTGTTCTCGCCAGGCCTCCCCGTCATAGCCAACTAACTAAAAATGTTAAATCGTCAATAACGCAAAAACTACAAATTTTTGGAATAGACAACTTTAAACAAAGTCACTCTTATTTTAAGTGTTAAATGAGATTGAATTATAAACATTGGAGTTTCCATTTGAAAAAAATAACTTTTAACGATTTTTTAAAGTATATTTATAATGTCCGTTTTTGATCACCCTATATCTATTTATTATAAAAACATCAGCACAGGCTACTAAAGTGTACCCTTTTGGACAAGGAAGCCAACCGCAAATAAATAATAGAGACTTCGATAAGCAGATATTTATAGTTATGTCTAGACCTGCAAACGTCATTTTTTACATAAAATTCAAAATATCTCAAAAACAGTTGAACTTAGGTGTAGGATATTATACATGAAATATACCTAGAATTTTTCGAGGAATCCAAAAATTCAATTATATACAGGGTGTTCCATTTAAAATAAGAAAGTTGACGTCTACTTCCAGTATAACCGGAAGTGCCGCCATCTTGAAAATATTTTGCGCAAATTGCCCCCATCGACTTTAGTTAGTTGTCAAAATTTCAAATTTTTCTAAAATCTACTTTCTGAGAAATCGATCGCCGCAGTTCGTCGTGGGACATATATATATATATATATATATATATATATATATATATATATATATATATATATATATATATATACAACGAAAGCCAGGAGTCACAATGTAATTCAATGTCGGTCGTGGTATTAGCCAGCGGAGTAGTTGTTTTTGTGATTCCATTTTGTGCCTTTGCCCTACACGGGGCTCGCTAGTCTATGGCGGCCTGATGAGCTCTAATAAGAGCGAAATCGCGATCGTCGTTTGACTAAAATGGATCATTGTGTCTGCTGTGATGCAGAACATGTTCCAAACAAGGATCATTTTCTTGTTATGACGTTGGTGTACGTGGAATGAAAACATACTATCATATATATATATATATATATATATATATATATATATATATATATATATAGTTTGTGTTAGTATAATACGAGATATTCTAATAAATTACTTTATAAAAAAAAAACAACACAAAAAAGGATTTAACATTTCTAAATCGAATCTAAGTAAAAAAACAACATAAACGCTTATAACTGTGTTCCTTTGGGAACAAACTGCTTTCTTAACCCCTCTTAAGCTCTTCAATTTCAAGTACACAATAAATGCCTCGGCGGTTAATTAACTTTGGTGGATCTATTTTGCATACACTTTCAGTTGAACTGTATGTAAGTATACTATCCTGTTTGGGCTACTTCCAATTGACACCACTCCTTGACGGTGTTTTTACAACTATTCTTCTTCGTATATTACAATGATATGCTTTACCTCGCTATCAGTCTCATTTGTGTTACTATTTGTGCCATTATTATTTATCGTCACATTTGGTTTAGAATTGTCAGCTTTTCTCACTTTTTCGTTTGTTTCTTTGGTTGTTCTTTATCCCTATGTTTTCTCTGTTCCGCCCTCTTTGTTTTTCTTCTCCTTTATTTTTTTTTTCTCCACATCTATCTTTTTCTGGTTTCCTGTATATTCTTCCGATGTAGCAACTGTAGGTGTTATTTTTTTCGAAAACACTAAAGTTGTCAAATGGGCTTACAGGTAAGTCCTGAATAGTGTTGGAAGGTACTAGAGCTTCTGGCGTTTTTAAATTAGTTTCTTCTATAGCGTTTGATATAGATATTTCTTCAAGGGCATTAGTTGGCTCTCTAATGCCTTTGCCCTTCATGGTTGACTTACAGGCATCAACAATTGTATTGTCAATGAACTTTGCATCTAAAAATAAAGGATAATAAATAAATGAAAACAATTGATTTCATATATTTTGGACATGATGGACACATAACACTTACTAATTATAAGTACTAACCATTAAGAGTACAGGGTGGTCCACTTAAGATGCTGCTATACTTTATCTCAATAAATAAAACACTGAGAAAAAGAAGTTAAATACAAAAAGTATTTGACCCTAATTATATTTTTTATTTATAATATTTTTATGTATCCAGGGTGTCCATTGTGCCAGGACAGTAACCAACTTTTTTCTTTTTAATGGAATGGTATGAATATTTTTAGACATTCTAATTCCACGCTTGATTTTGAGTATTTTTTGTCATGATAGCATATGAAATTTTCAATAGTTTTTGAGAAAAATTAAATTTTCTAATTTTTTTTCGGAAAAACAGGTTTTTGGAAAAATGTGATTTTTTCACACCTGAAGACTAAAATTGTGAATTTTGGTTATGGATCCATGGGAGTGGTTAATATTTAATACTCTGACCTATCAAGAGCGAAAATCCATTATACAGGGTGGTCACAAATGACCATCAAAAAAAATGTTTTTGTAACTAAAAAAACTTATTTTTTTTAAATGGAACACCCTGTATTTAGCACTTTTATTGTGTTTAGGATTTAATTCTGCATCATTCCATATATATAGTTTATATTCCAAAAATTAGTAGTTTAGAAGTTATGACCAATTTTCTATAATAATTCGGGTATTTTTGTTAAAATCTAACTAACCCTAAATAATATCCTATTCTATAAGTTTTTTTTTAACATTATAATTAAATTTAACATTAAATCAACAAGTAATGCAAGGAAGAAAGTAACTAATTACTTATTACAAAACATTTTCGACATAACCCCCGTCTTTGACAATACAAGTAGTATACATGGTTTCAATTCTCGCAATAGCATTTCTAACCGCGTCTGTTGCATTATGTCTTTCTACGTCTTGCCTAATTCTCCTTTTTAAATCATGAACAGTATTACACCTACTTTTATACACCTCGTTTTTTAGGTTGCTCCATAAAAAAAATCCAGGGATGTTAAGTCGGGGCTCCTCGCTGGTCAATCTATGGTCCCTTACCGACCAATCCAAAATGGAAACCGTTGATTCAAACAATTTCTAACAGGCACTACAGTGTGATATGGAGCACTATCTTGTTGATAAACAAACCCTTCTTTAATATCGTTCTGCAGGTTGTCAATTAACGGAAATATTTCGTTCTCCAACAAATTTAAATACCTCTCACCATTCAGAACAAAGTCATAAAATACTGGATCTATTATTCGATCACGGATAATACCATACCACACATAAACACTTCTCCGACCCTGTTTTTTCATTTCTTTTACACGATGTTCATTTGAGTTACACCAGTAATGAGTATTTTTTAAAAATGTCAGTTTCAAAATGGTGGTCCATCATGAGAGAACAATAACAAAGCCTTGTTTAAAAGTCCTGTTGGGATAATTCCTGAAATGGTAAAAATTTGAACGGATGGTAGTTATTATCAGTTAAAGTCCTTTGAACACTAGTCTTACTAATTCCCGGTAGATCTCGGGATGCATCTCTTTGCGAATTTTCGTTGTTTTCTTCAAAATACAGGAGAATATCTAATTGCTTTTCTTCTGTTAGGACAATTTTTGGGCACCGTTTTTGTTTATTATTACCACTCCACGTTCAAGATCTCGAACAATTCGTGAAAAAATATGTTTCGCGGGTACCCGTCTTGCAGGATACAACAACCAATACTCCCGCAGGGCTAATGCTGGACTCTTATTATTTCTTATGTAACATTCATGAAGATTTAAACGCTCTTGGATACTGTATAAAGCTATTTTTCATTTAAAAAGAGTTAAAGGCAACTAAATGTCAAATAAAAACTGTGTATTTATTAGTGTTTAGGCAACAGTTTTACTAGTTTTGTTTTTCCATTGATATCTTGTAAAATTAAGACGCGTTTAGAAATGCTATTATTGCGAAAATTAAAACCGTAACCGTAATATTATACTACTTGTATTGCCAAAGACGGGGGTTATGTCGAAAATTTTTTGTAGTAAGTAATTAGTTGTTGATTTAATGTTAAATTTAATTATTAAACTTAGAATAGGATATTATTTAGGTTTAGTTAGATTTTTAACAAAAATACCTGAATTATTATAGAAAATTGGTCATAACTTCTAAACTACTAATTTTTGGAATATAAAACTATATATATGGAATGATGCAGAATTAAATCCTAAACACAATAAAAGTGCTAAATACAGGGTGTCCCGTTTAAAAAAATGAAGTTTTTTAGTTACAAAAACATTTTTTTTATGGTCATTTGTGACCATCCTGTATAATGGATTTTCGCTCTTGATAGGTCAGAGTGTTAAATATTAACCACTCCCATGAATCCATAACCAAAATTCACAATTTTAGGCTTCAGGTGTGAAAAAATTTTTTTCAAAAAACTGTTTTTTCGAAAAAATAAGAAAAGTTAATTTTTCTCAAAAACTACTAAAAATTTCGTATGCTATGTAATGACAAAAAATACTCAAAATCAAGCGTAGAATTAGAATTTCTAAAAATATTCATACCATTTCATTAAAAAGAAAAAAGTTGGTTACTGTCCTGGCACAATGGAACACCCTGTATACATAAAAATGTTATGAATAAAAAATATACTTAGGGTCAAATACTTTTTGTATTTAACTTTTTTTTCTCAGTGTCTTATTTATTGAGATAAAGCATAGGAGCATCTTAAGTGGACCACCCTGTACATTGGTGATCACTAACAGTATTGCCTTTGACAGATAATTGTTTTGGATTCAGAGACAAATCTTTATTGGCAAAATTTGGAGGACGGTAACTGGGGAATTAGGGGCCGTATGGATACTTTTTTTACCTGGTCTTGGAGCTGAAAAGTAAATGTTATATAAGTAAACTAAAAATATTATGTTTCTATAAAATATTACTTGATTCAGCGGGATTATGAAACCATACTTTAGCATCCGGTTGTCCAACGGGTTTGATACACAGAATTTCAATTTTTCCATGATTTTGTGACGTAGATGCTGTTAGATCAAGATCATCGATTAACTCTTCGTTTTCCATGTCCATCCACAAATTTTCGGAAAAATTCAACCCTAGATCTAAGGAATCGACATCCAGAAATGGTAAATTATTGGTTAGGGTAGTGTCGTGCGCAGTAATAGCCTCATTATTTGGAACAATAGCTGATGTGCCTTTTTCTTTTACTTTTTTATAGCCTCATTATTTTCCACAAATAGAATAAACTCTTGTCCTTTATTGGACCGCCCCAAATCGATCCGCTGTTTTGAAATTATTTAAGTTTGCTTTGATCAAACTGTTTTTCGATTTATGATAAAGTAATGGAAGAATCTGATGCACAATCAGCTGAATTCTGTTTTGGTATATTGTTTGTTGCTACTGGAAGAAGTAATTTAGGACTATCCATATTGGTTCAAATATTTTTAGCGTATTAGGGTGATATCGCATAAGCTGTGTTAGAAAACATTTTTATTATAAGGATTAGCGCCAAAATAATCTTAATATTTGCAAATTTATATCGGACACAAATATAACATTCGACGTTTAAACTAAAAATTTTACTGTTTTTATACACTCATAATGAAGGCATATACAAATATTTAAGTGGTCGGTAATAGCTCTATAAATTCTAAAAGTTATTATTTATATGAAAAAATAGTCCTTGACCTTTAATATTCTTTCAATAAATAAAAATAAAATAAAATAGTGCACTCTCCTGATTCCAACCGACTGGTCGGTAAAAAACACATTGTATATAATGATTGCCCCCATCACCGACCAATCATTTTTTATTAATTATAACATTTTTAGTAATAAAATATAAGATTTTGGTATAAAAAATTAATTAAAACATTATATTTAACCTACTAGTTAATAAATATAGTGTCATACTTACATTAATTTATAGATTTACCTTAAACAAACTTGTACACAAATTAGGAGCGCTTGTTAAGAAATCGTGGGTGCTTCTGCGATATATGGCTAAAGACTGACGTAACTAACGTATTTTTCGGCGGGTTGTCGCTTACTCCTACAATTTTCGCGGCGGGAAGTTCAAATATTAGAATTTTGAATCTGAATGTTTAAACTGGCAACATCTGACTGTTTTAATGTGAAAAATATGTGATGGTCGGTAATAAGTAGGTGATAGGTACACTTACCTTATATATATATATATATATATATATATATATATATATATATATATATATTTATATAATATCTTGTGTTTTCTTGAACCGTTATTGTATACAAAAGTGAAAAATTCTTGGGTTTAGGTTCGAATTAAATACCAAATTTTTAATTTTTCATTTATTGACACACTGTATATAAAACAATATTACCGCGTTGAAACATATTTATATTCAACACTATAAAAGTTCATACCTTGAAATAAGCAGATATTTATTGACAGATTTGTTTATTTTTAAATGTGTTCAGATTATTTGTTGCGTTTAGATTGACAAACAAAAATCTTTTTTGGCTTTTTCGCAACTGTATAAAAATATCTAACTTAATTTGCTTCAATCAATTTTAAGTTAGATATTTTTATTTATTACAGTTTTTATTTATTATACAGTTGCGAAAAAGCCAAAAAAGATTTTAGATTTGTTTATGTTGCCAGAACTTGTATTAGAGCAGTAATGAAATATTTATCACTTGTATTTATTTTTATTGTCTCGTAAAAGAAACCGAACGTTTTTTTGTTGTTGTATGTTGAAAAGCGTTTAAGTGTGGAGAGTTAATATAAAATTGAAATTAAGGTGTCACACTAATAAATTTATATATGTACATATGGCTTAAATTCTTTGTCGGTTCTGTCATTCATGGAGTTTTTTTCTCTAGTGATTTCTATCATTTCTTTGATGGCTAATTTATTATAATTAGAGTCTTTAGCTAGTATTTTGGTGTTTTCATAGTTGATGTTATGTTTTTCGGTTTGTGTGTGTTTGTTTTATGCAGTTGTGGCATTCTTTGTGTATTTATGTCCTTTTATTCTATTTTCCAGAAGCTGACTTGTCATTCCGATGTATTTTTTTGGACAATTGGTGCATAGTATTGAATACACTATGTTAGATTTTTTTTTAAGGGAACTTTGCTTTTTAGTTTTGTAAAAATTTTGTTGATTAAGTTGTGTGTTTTATCACAGGTAACAATGTTATGTTTTTTAAGAATGTATTTGATTTTTTGTGAAAGTCCCTCTGTATAGGGGAGGGCAACATATTTTATATCTTCTTCTGGAGTGCGGTTATTCTCATAACGAGAAGTGTTGTATAACTTCTGTGTGCGTTGTTTAATTTTTCTATTAATGTGTTGCTCTGGGAAATGATTTTTTAGTAATACGTTTTTTACTTTTTTTAGAGTCTCTGTTCTGTATTCTGGTGTTGTTAACTGTAAGGCTCGATCAGCTAAAACATTACACTTAATTTCTCTTTCAGATATCTCTCAGACCAAGTATCTTTTGTGTACCATTTTATTTGAATTTTGTTGTTGTTCTTCTAAAAAGTTTATTTGATTATGTTGCTCTATCTCATACTTCAATTGTAGTTTGTGGTGAAAGCTGTTGAATTCATGTATAGTTTCATTTAGTTTATTATTTGGAATTACTATTAAACAATCGTCAACTTATCTTTTAAAGAATATAGGTTGAAAATTTAATTTAGCTAAAACTTTTTCTTCCAAGTACTCCATTACTAACTGTGCCATTGTTGAAGAAATTGGAGAACCCAATGCGCAGCAAAAAAATTTTAGAACCAACAATCTTCAAATAAAAATTAATAAACAAATTAATAAAACACAATACTTTATAAAACACAGTCCCCAAATTACAATTTTAAAATCAGATAAAAGCAACAAAACTGTTATAATGAACACAATAGAATACGAAACCAAAATAGAAGGACTTTTAAATGATCAAATTATATACAAAGAACTTAAAAATGATCCCACTAACATCTATCAAAATAAAAACAACCAATCCATAAAACGTTTACTAAATAAAAAAATGTTTACAGAAATTGAAGCAAAAAAAATAACTATTCATAATGCCGTAGCTCCAAAAATTTACGGTTTGCCAAAATTGCATAAACCAAATCTTCCAATAAGACCGTTTCAAGTATCAAATCTCCGTTTTATTAAAATATCTGTCAAATTGCGTTTCCAATATTACCGGTCTAAACAACTTCTTTCACATCCTAATATCTCTGGATGTGACTTCCTTGTATACAAACATACCTAATGAACTTATACCTATTATTATTAAAGAAAAATGGAACCTGTTAAAAGATTATACATAATTATCATTGGAAGAGTTTATAGAAATTATTAAAATCACATTATCAACAAATTATTTTCAATATAAAGAAAAATTCTACCAACAAATTGATGGCTGCGCAATGGGTTCTCCAATTTCTTCAATAATGGCACAGTTAGTAATGGAGTACTTGGAACAAAAAGTTTTAGCTAAACTAAATTTTCAACCTATATTCTTTAAAAGATATGTTGACGATTGTTTAATAGCAATTCCAACTAAAGGAAACTGTAGGGTGTCCCATTTTCGTAGGTTTTACGGGGTTTCCAGCTTATGAGTAGAGATAGAGAGATGCGGTTTTCGTGACACCGTGCTACTTTTCGATGAAATTAAAGAGGCCGCAAACAGATTTGCCCTAACCATTTTAGTTTCCGTGTTACAGGGTGATTTTGAAAATTTGTCATTTTTGGACACCCCCTGTAACTCAGCTATCGTAAAATATATTTAAAATGTTTCAACTGGTATTTATAGATTTTTTCACGTAGAATTCAGTGGCGTACTCAGATTTTTGCTGAGAGTCATAGTTTTTGACATATTGGCATAACCTACTATTTTTTAAATGGGACACCCTATATATTATTTTTTCATCTTATTCTTCGTGTCGAGAGCTTTTCAACAACATACCATAAGTCATATTTATTTTCATAAATAACATGAAAAAATGCATTTTTCTTTAAACGGATTTATGGCATAGCAGATCAATCGAAATAAGAGAAGGTGGCTGTGGAGCCATGGAAAAAGTTAACAAATATTTATTAACGAAATAACAAAGTAACAGCATCAGAAAAAATTAGGAAGTAGGTAAAAGGTAATAATTATAATTTCATTAAAACTACAAATATTGTTCAAATTGTAGACCATTATGTGTCCTACAAGTGTGACAAACTTTAAAAATTCTTTTTAATGCATTTTCTATTGTAAATGACTGTCTTTGTAACTCTGCAAAAGCGTTTTCGATGGCCATTCTTAGTTGTTCTAAGTTTTCGTATCGCCTTACATAAACCTTGTTTTCTAAATAACCCCACAAAAAGAAATCTAAAACTGAGAGGTCAGGGGATCGTGGTGGCCATCGAACAGGTCCGTGTGTTCCTATCCATCTTCCAGGAAAATGGTCGTTAAGCCAGTTTTGACTTATTCTCGCATTGTGGGCTGGAGCTCCGTCTTGCTGGAAATAAATCCTATTTAGTTGAGCCAAGGGAACATCATCCAAAATTCCTAATGCGTCTTCTAGGATTCGCACGTAACCAATCGAATTCAGATTTCCTTCATATATTTGGTAAACTATTTTTCGGTTGAAAATAAAACAGGAGACATTGAATCCAAATCTGCCCTGACGCTCCCTAGGAAAAATAACATGGTTGTTTTCTTGACTCCAAAATCGCGTGTTGTGTCTATTTAAAATCCCTGAACTAGTAAAATGTGCCTCGTCTGACCAAATAATCTTTTTTTCAAAATCGATATCTTCTGCCTTCATATTTATAAACCAATTGCAGAACTCCAATCTGCGCTCTGCATCACCAGGATGCAGATGATGCACAAGTTTGTATTTATAGGGTTTGAATTTGTGCTTTTTCAAAATTTTCTGCACTTTGGTTTTCGGTACACCCGCCTCTTCGTCTATTTTCCTGCAAGATGTTTCAGGAGCTGTCTGAACGAGGGCTAAAACGTTGACCTCAGATTCTTCGTTGTCTTTATTGTAAGTTCGCGATCGAGGCTTGTTAAAAGATCCATATTGGCAAAGATTATTTTTAATTTATTGAAAAATTCTTTTTTCTGGTTGTCTTCTCTCGGGATGTCTAAGATAAAATAAAGCGAACCAATAAAGTCAAAATGCAGGAAGATAAAAAAAAACTAACCTGTTCAGATAAAGCTCTGCCGCCTGATCTGCATCTGCATTAGACAATATAAAACACGCGTTCATATCATATTTCTCAAAATATTCAAATTTTTGATTCTGAGCCATATTAAAAACAATAATTATAATAGACGTCAAGAAAAATTTAAACGCAATAATGCCAAAAATGACAGCAGTAATGGCTGCCTGATCATATTTTTGTTGGCGTTGCCATGGCTACCACAGCCACCTTCTCTTATTTCGATTGATCTGCTATGCCATAAATCCGTTTAAAGAAAAATGCATTTTTTCATGTTATTTATGAAAATAAATATGACTTATGGTATGTTTTTGAAAAGCTCTCGACACGAAGAATAAGATGAAAAAATAATATATAGGGTCTCCCATTTAAAAAATAGTAGGTTATGCCAATATGTCAAAAACTATGACTCTCAGCAAAAATCTGAGTATGCCACTGAATTCTACGTGAAAAAATCTATAAATACCAGTTGAAACATTTTAAATATATTTTACGATAGCTGAGTTACAGGGGGTGTCCGAAAATGACAAATTTTCAAAATCACCCTGTAGCACGGAAACTAAAATGGTTAGGGCAAATCTGTTTGCGGCCTCTTTAGTTTCATCGAAAAGTAGCACGGTGTCGCGAAAACCGCATCTCTCTATCTCTACTCATAAGCTGGAAACCCCGTAAAACCTACGAAAATGGGACACCCTGTACATGAATTCAACAGCTTTCACTACAAACTACAATTCACGTATGAAATAGAGCAACATAATCAAATAAACTTTTTAGATATGACCCTCATAAAAAAAACAACAGCATTCAAACAAAATGATACACAAAAGATACTTGGTCTGAGAGATATCTGAATTATAATTCAAATCATTCAAAAAATCAAAAATTAAGTGTAATAACCAGTTTACCTGATCGAGCCTTACAGTTAACATCACCAGAATACACAAAACAGACTCTAAAAACAGTAAAAAACGTATTACTAAAAAATCTTTTCCCAGAGCAACACATTAATAGAATAATTAAACAACGCACACACAAATTATACAACACGTCTCGTTATAAGAATAACCGCACTCCAGAAGAAGATACAAAATATGTTGCCCTCTCCTATACAGAGGGACTTTCACAAAAAAATCAAATACATTTTTAAAAAAATAACATTGTTACCTTTGATAAATCACACAACTTAATCAACAAAATTTTACAAAACTAAAAAGCAAAGTTCCCTTAAAAAAGCAATCTATCATATTGTATTCAATACCATGCACCAATTGTCGAAAAAAATACATCGGAATGACAAGTCAGCTTCTGGAAAATAAAATAAAAGGACATAAATACACAAAGAATGCCACAACAGCATTAAACAAACACACACAAACCAAAAAACACAACATCAACTATGAAAACACCAAAATACTAGCTAAAGACTCTAATTGTAATAAATTGGCCAAAGAAATGATAGAAATCACTAGAGAAAAAAACTCCATGAATGACAGAACCGTCATAGAATTTAAGCCATATGTATATAAATTTATTAATGTGACACCTTAATTTCAATTTTATACTAACTCTCCACACTTAAACGGTTTTCAACATAAAACAACAAAAAAGCGTTCCGTTTTTTTTACGAGAGAATAAAAAAAATGTTGATGATGAGTGATAAATATTTCATTACTGCTCTAATACAAGTTCTGGCAACATAAACAAATCTGTCAATAAATATCTGCTTAATTCAAGGTATGTACTTTTATAGTGTTGAATATAAATATGTTTTAACGTGGTAATATTGTTTTATATACAGTGTGTCTCTTAAATATTAATGTCTGTATTTTTATAATTTTAGCATCAAACGTCAATAAATGAAAAATTCAAATTTGGTATTTAATTCGAACCTAAACCCAAACATTTTCCACTTTTGTATACATATATATATATATATATATATATATATATATATATATATATATATATATATATATATATATATATTTCGGAAGAGTTAATGTTGATATGAGTATAAAGAAAATATGTCACTTTTCTTCTAAGGTCGCTCTCCAGTGATACCGTTCTGCACGAGGGCTGTCACGCTTCCAGAAATATCCGAGATGGGCAATTATCATCACTTCTTCCAGGATACCGAAACAGCCGCTAGCAATTGT
This sequence comes from Kuschelorhynchus macadamiae, assembly GCA_030620095.1. Classification (NCBI taxonomy): domain Eukaryota; kingdom Metazoa; phylum Arthropoda; class Insecta; order Coleoptera; family Curculionidae; genus Kuschelorhynchus; species Kuschelorhynchus macadamiae. The sequence continues at coordinate 30,712 of JAUTXW010000286.1, forward strand.
GACGCGCAACCAATAGCTTTTGCGCCCGAATTGCCCGAGGAAACTTTGTTAGAGGTCAGTTGATATTTCTTTAAAGGTTGTACCTTTTTTTTTAAAGACACTAAAGTGTTATGATCTTTCATTTAGTACTACTTTAATCTTTTGCTTAAAATTGCTCTTAACCTACAGTCCATGATTACAGAAAGAACACAACGAAACGCTAGCAAAAATCAACTTTGTACTGGCACTAAGTACGTGCGTGATCGAGTTGGCTGCTCAAAGGGCGACTCCTATCAATGCCTTAGTAAATAGGAGCCCCGCGAACGCTGCATCGCCTCCTACGACGGAAGTGGAGCGGCGTACGGAACAAATGGTTTTATTGGTTAGAGCCTTACAACTTCTCAGTAGTGGCTTGGCGCTGGCTACCAAGCAACTGAAAAGCGGGCAGCTACGACCTAGCACTACTGTTAAAAATGGTAAGTTTTTTCATTAGTTCCATTTTTTACTTAGTATTGTAATCGTGAAAAAAAACACCTCTCGAGATTTTTTCAGATTTTTATGCTTCAGGGTTTCTAGATGCCGGAAAACATGTTTTCTCTATTTCGTCCAACTGTTTGTTCGCGGCATAGCTAAAAAACTACTTACCCGGTTGACGTCAAATTTTGGTCAAACGTGATGGGGGATAATAGATAAGTCTTCAATTGACATTCAAAATTGACTTTCATAAATGTTAATCTTCTGTGAATAGGATAGTTATGTTACTTTATATTTTTTTGACTGGTAAAAATCTTCTTGCAGTTGTATCGACACTTAACACTAAGTTTCGATCCACCCTCATGGAATGTAAGCAGTTGAATAGCTCCGGCTTATTAAACAAAATTGGGACAACTGACATTACAGCTGACAAGATAATCTATCACCACGCCATTCAAATGGTAAGTATGGTTGTAATTTTATGGTAATATTATTAGGTCCTAACACTGGAACCTGTGGTGGAAGATAAATCAAAACACAAGAGTTCTAAACACACTTTATTTAGTGCTTTCTTACCACATTTAACTATTTCTATACTCTCAAATGCATCCAATAATCTATTATTAGATACATTTTTAATTAACTTAAGGTTATTTATTCCTATTTGGTGATTGCTTTTGTGTTACTATAGATTCGGTTAGAAATGTTGGTCTCACATCAACTCTAAAAGGTTATCGTTCATTTAATGAAAACGAGTCAGCTAAATTACGAAATGCAGGCTGGCATCCTGTTAAAACTCTTCAAACAGGTGCGGCCACGACAACAACTGTATCTATCGTCGATGAAAAAACAGGATTTTTTAATGTTTGCATACCCCTTAAAACTTTAATGGGATTCCTCGAAGACTATAAAAAAGTAATATTAAATTCGAAACAATTACTCTTAACAAACTTACATGGAATATACCTCATATATAAGTAGGAATTCCTCAAGAACTATCACTAACAAAAATTATCGACAAAAATACCGATATAATAATAGCGTTTAGAAGCTGGGAATGAATTGAGTATCCAGAACTATTAAAAACTAATAGACACAACTGGCCAGTTAAAACCTCAACCCGAGTTGAAACCCCCGTCATGTTATACTTGCATTTCAACAAGAAAAATGGACTAAGAAAAACAGCAATATGAGTGAATTTAATGACATAAACTTAAGGAACATCAAAGTATTCTTAAATTTTGAAAGGTATCCTTATAATGATCTCATACTAGATATGAGTAAAAATAAATTCGCTATCTTGTATGAAAGGTATTCCAATTTCCGCAATACTTATTATGGAAAAACAGAAGAACCATTATTTGATCCGCTCATATTCAAGTAGAAGGCCCCCATTGCATACATTAATTGTTCTCGTCAAAAAGAATCTTTGCGAGCAGGACCTATTGTAATGAGAGTAGAATTTGAACTAAATAAAGACATAGAAAAAGACACAACAGCGTATTGTCTAATATTACATGATGAAGTTTTTAGTTACAATCCACTTACTGAAATTGTAAAGCAACTGTAAATTAGCTAGGCATGCGGGATTTTTACCTCGAAATTAAATTTAATTCCTAAATATAACTTGCAAATAACAAAAGAGTCAGTTTGACAAGAAAACGTGACTAACTGATAATGTCACTTCGAGTAGGAGAGATAGAAACTTTTATCAGAAAATTAAGAAAACTCAAGAATGATATTGAAGATTACTTCAAAAAAACATTTATTTTTAAGAAATTTTCTAAATTAAAAATATGAGGCTAGTATTAGACCTTCAAGGTTTTAGGGACGAAAAAAATAAATTTATACCTAAAGAATTGGCAGCTTACGATGGAGATAAAATAAGTCACTATATTTTTAAACTACCTTTTCCTTTAAACTTTTTTCGCCTGAACAACATAAGCGAGCTATTTGGATAATGAAAAATTCATTGTATAGTTGGCGCATTACCTTTCTGGAATGACGTCACGCTGGTTTCAAATAACGTATTTCTTATATTATTTATATTTCAGCGATGATTCCTAACCTAAACGTATGCAGTGATGTAGATAGGAGGGGTGCGTTCAGCACTGGCTAAAGCGAATTTAAAATTGGCATTTTCTGTACAGAAAGCGCTGCAACTTGTCGAAAATGGCTGGCAAAAAATTAACACTCTCATTGCCATAAAAAAACCCTCATTTTGCACACTTAATACAAAAATAACTATTATAACTTCAAAAACTAAAATTATTTTGCAAATAAGACTTTACTAATATAAATTCTTTCATCTTAGTCTTATTCTTTGTTTGCAATGTAATAAATTGACGCCAGTTACCCATTTTCATCAAAATTATTTTAATTCTCAATTACAGACAATACTGAAAAAATATTAAGAAAAGGGGAATAACGAACGATGAATCCTTTACCTTCAGAATGTTTCAAAAACAAAAAGAGGTAAAAACAAAAATCACAGATTACTTAAAGAACAAAATAAGAGATATGATCTATTGCGTGTATGCTAAAAATGAATGTTACAATGCAGACTTTGCTTTAAAAACTAAAAGAGAGAAATTAATGTATAACTAACTAACTTTAAAAATAAAAACTACTCCCCTTCACTGTCTTCAGAATCAGAACTAAATTCTTCATCGTCACTGCTGTCTTCGTCGGTACTAATTACAAGTGGCGCAATGTCTGAAGCATCACATATCTGTATTGTCTTCCAAGCTTCTTGGATTACGCTTTCTGTGTGGCTGACATAATTTTTCCAATGCTCTGAAGATACTTCATTTATCGCTTTTTCCCACATGGCCAAAACTTCCGATGGTGTCCCCTTCAGACTAGCAATATATTGGTCGTATTTCCTCTTACACTCAGACCATACCATTTCAATAGCATTAAATTGACAATGGTATGGAGGAAGTCTTAGTATTTTGTGGCCCAAAGGTTTCACATATTCGTCAAAGTAGAATGTTTTTTCAATGTTACAATTTATTTCTACAATGCTCCATATTTCATCCTTCATGGCCCTCTCTGGGAAGTCAATGTTCTTTTCTTTTAACCATCCAATCAATCTCTGCTTTGTCCATGATTTTCTTGGAATATCCTCTAAAAGGCCGGAATGATAGCTTGCGTTGTTCATCACTATCAAACTTTTTGGAGGAAGATTTGGTACCAGCTGATTTTTAAACCAATTTTCAAAATTTTGCTTGTTCATATTATCATGATAATCTCCGCTTTTTAGTCCACTTTTAAATATTAAACTGCCCCCCTTAATAAATCCTTCCTTTGATCCAGCGTGAACTACAATATATCGATGACCTTCACTAGCTTTTTTAGAACTTGTAGACATAGTGTTATCCTGCCAGCTGTTTCTAAACGAACCTTTACTAAAAATCCAAGTCTCATCAATAAATACGGTGGTATAAGCATCTTGTCCTAGATTTTGATTTTTGACATATTCCCTCAAGAAATTGATTCTCTTGTGGACGATGTGGGGCAAATCCATCAGGTATTTTCTATTATTTGATTTCTTCCACTTAAAACCAATACTTTTTACGTATTTTCTTAGCGAGGTGATGGAAAAATTAAAATATTCATTTATCTCTTTTAGTTTTTTAAGCAAAGTCTGCATTGTAACATATTCATTTTTCGCATACATGCAGTAGATCGTATCTCTTATTTTGTTCTTTAAGTAATCTGTAATTTTTGTTTTTACCACTTTTTGCTTTTGAGACATTCTGGAGGTAAAGGATTCATCGCTCGTTATTCCTCTTTTCTTAATATTTATGATTGTTGTATGGCTAAGTTTTGTTGCATTTGAAGCTCGTTCAATTATATTATCAGTTTGCGGAAGGATTCCATTTTTAGCTTGCTCTTTTTCCAATTGAAAAAAAGCCAAGATATTCAAAACTATTAGCTGTGATTGCTGATTATATCTTCGCGGCATCTTGCAAAAGTTTAAAAAGAATCACAACAAATCAATGTCAATTTTGACGAATATATTCTGAAAGACACATAACCAAAACCGGCATTGACTGTTGTAAAGAAACGACAATGAGTTTTTTCAAAATGTTTTTGTCACTGTCAGTTAACATAAATCAAACAAAAATAACCAAAAATGACGTCATTCCAGAAAGGTAATGCGCCAACTATATATACTGGAATTCTGGACATACCCCACTGCATAAATTTTCAAATATAATCAAAGAATTGACGGCGGATACTGAATTTGTTAACGTTAAGGGGAAGGAAAAAGCTGAATGTATAAGAAAATATTCCAAAAAGCCAATTATTGAGTTAGATGAACAACCAGTTTTAATGGCATCCAAACCAAAATGTTTTTATCACTCTAAATCATTATGTATATGTGCACTTTCAAACGTTTTATACTTGTTTGATATTTTTTTTATGAATGAATAAAAATAATATTAGCTTTACGTACTTTGTTTTATTTAAACTTATTATAACATAACTTTAAAATTATATTGTATTTCTAAACTGTCAATATCAGCAAAAAATTGTTTTCTGTTTTTGTTTTCTAAAAAGTTTTTACACACTTGCACTATTTTTTTACCAAATTCAGCATGTTCTAAATATTTGTGACTTTTCATTAAATCTTGAGCATTCACGTTATCATCATCACCAGCAAAAGCTAAATATCTTGAGCAAGCTTCTGACATAACAAAGTCTTCAAGCCCTTCGGTCACTAGTTTTCCATCACAATTACACAATTAGCTAGACTAAACCTTCTTGAGATATTGACAAGTAAAAATCTTCTTTCAGCTTCTGCCGCTGATATTTCTTTCAAGACTGTTGAATTTTGAACAATTGAAAAAAGCCTAGCTTTATCAGTTCACGCACAAATTCTAACAAATCAAATTTTTTTAAATAGTCAACACACAACGATACTGCCTTTGAATAATCTTCTGAAAGTTCGGAATAAAATGAAGAATAAGATGGTCGACTTCTCATCTGATCCTCATTAACTTCATATAGTAATATGCTAAATTCACTATGCAATTCTTGAATTGTTGATGTCAATTCGTTATTTTCAGTACTAAATGCTATGTTAACACTGAGCTTAAGTGGTGATTCTTTATATTTCATGTTTCCGCTAGGCTACTATTTTAACAGAGGGGATAACCTTCTGCGGCGAGGCTAAGTTAACAAAGTAGTTTCAATAATTTCCAATATTAGGGAAGAGGAGGAGGAGTAGATGCACAATGAGGAGGAGGGGTAGATGCATAATGATTAGGAAGAGGAAAAATAGACATAATTTTGAAATGACAGGGAGGAGGAGGAGGAGGAGGAGTAGATGCATAATGAGGAGGAGGAGACGCTTCTCTCCTTAAATAACTACTAATGTGCCATGTGTTCTTTAAAATGAATGTTTTTGGAGCGTTTAGTTTGTCCAACATATTTTAGATCGCAGTCATTACAGCTTATTTCATAGATGCCACTCCTCTCCTTCAAGTCAACTTTGTCTTTAGGGTTTCCAAGGAGATTTTTCAAACTGTTCTCCATTTTGTAGGCTACTCTAAAACGTACGTTTTTAAAGACTTTTTCTAGACCTCTCGTATATCTGTAATCATGTGGGATTACTATGAACTTATTGGGAGCTTCAGGTGCTTGAAGAGTAGTGGCATCTGTTAACATTTTCTTATGATTATGTCTATTTACTAATTTATGTACAAAATTATCATTATATCCATTACTTTTAGCTATATTTTTAATCCGATTCATTTCATTGTTGAAACGTTCTTTACTTAATGGAAAATTGACTAACCTGTGAGTTAAGAAATGAAATGCTGCCATTTTGTATTGACGGCAACGAAATGAGTCGGATGTTATATACCTATCAATATTAGTAAATTTACTGTAAATATCGAATTCTAATTTATCGTTATTTCTAATAACTAACGTGTAAAATTAATGGAAGAATATTTATTGTTTAATGTTTCTAAGAAAGTGTCCAAATTTTCTGTTTTAGTATCAAAAATAGCAAATATATAGTCTACTTATCTATACCAGACCCTGGGGAAATACTTGAGTTCTTGTTTGAATTGGGTTTCTAATCTACCCATAAACAAATTTGCAAGGAACGGAGATAAGCAATTGCCCATAGCAGTTCCCTTAAGTTGTTTATAATATTTATTGATGAACTGAAAAAAAAATGTGATTCATACATAATTTTGTGAGAAGCAAATATTCATCAATAATTTCTTTCTTCAAATTATTGATTTCAAGTAGTTTCTTTAGGTACTTTAAAGCTAGTGGTATGGGTACACTAGGAAACAATGAGCTTACATCAAAAGATATTAAAATTTCATCTTCTTTTAAGTGAACATTCCTAATTTTATCTAAGAATTCTAACAAGTTAGTAACCTCAAAGTTATCTCACGAGATATTTAATTTACTGAATTCTTCTACTAACCATTTTGAAATATTATACGCTGGTGATCCAACAGCTGAAACAATAGGTCTCATGGACTTCCCAGGTTTATGGATTTTGAGAAGGCAATACAGTTTAGATAACTGTGGGTTACTATGTGTTAGTTTGAATTTTAGTTTATCGGACACAAGGTTTTTACACTGTGTTAAGGTACTTCTGTTATCATTTTTGATTACGGGTTTTTCTCAATTAAATCGTAAGGACCAGCAGTTTGATCAAAATAATCTCTTTTGTCTAGTAACCTTATTTCCTTTGTCAGCTTTTAAATAAAACATTCTTCTGGATAAGTTCAATATTTTTACGAGAAAGATATTTTGACTTGTTGTTAACAACGTCTTTTGAGATTTGATTTCTGCATGCTTCTCTATTGAATCCCTTAGTTGACTTTGGCACGTATTGAATGGAACTTTCGATATTCGCTATAATAGTTGATAAACTATGTTTTACTGGAGGCTCTGCAAAATTCAAACCTTTATTCAAAAGGACGATTTCTCTATTATCAAAGGACTGAGAAGAAAGGTTTTCTACAATGTTCTCGTCTTCCGAAGAAATTTGTTTTTGTGGTTTCAACTTTCTCAGTTTGTTTTTAAGTAAACACATTTTCAAAAATTTGGCATCGATAACTACGAACATTTTTCTTTGGAAATCTAACCATTGTTCAAATTCTAAATTACTTTTTTAAATAATCCGTATACTTCAATTTCAAGCATACTTCGTTTGCTATACAGATTTCTAATTTCTAAATCTAGCCACTTTTATTTGGCAAAAGATTCAACCTTTCCAGTACCCGGTGATTGTTTAGGAATCTTGTTCCGTTGACCGTGAAGCCAAGTCCTAACACTGGAAGCTGTGGCGGAAGATAGATCAAAATACAAATCTAGAAAGAGTATTTAAAAACGTAGGTTCTACAAAACGGAGAACAGTTTGAAAAGTCTCCTTGGAAACCCTAAAGACAAAGTCGACTTGAAGGAGAGGGGTGGCATCTATGAAATTAGCTGTAATGACTGCGATCTAAAATATGTTGGGCAAACTAATCGCTCCATAAACATTCGTTTTAAAGAACACATGGCACATTTAAGATATGGAAGAGCAGAAAATGCAAACTTTGCCCAACATGCTTTGGAAAACAATCACCAAATAGGCATAAATAATCTTAGGTTGATTAAAAATGTATCTAATAATAGATTATCGGATGCATTTAAGAGTATAGAAATAGTTAAATGTGGTAAAAACGCACTAAATAAAGAGAGGGGGCCTATTCGTTATATTCCCCTCCATTGCTTACTTGACACGGTGCAGTCGGGTGCAACCAACTGTTACCACATTTACCTATAAATAGTCAAGGTTAGGATAAGTTGCTTTAGTTTATATCGTCTGCTAATGATGCTAACTTGGTTAGCGAAATACGCGTCCAGAACGTAACAAGTTGTGGTGTAGTGTGGTTAGAACTTTGGTATTTTGAGTATCACTAGTGGAAAAAAAATGTTCAAAAAAATCTGCTTTGATTTACATTGTAGATAGAATACCGATACAAATTATTTATATATACATATATATATATATATATATATATATATATATATATATATATATATATATATATATATATATGCTCAAATGTTTTTATGCTAAAATTTAAAGTAGTTTTTCTTTTTTTCAGTGTCAAACGGCAGCTTTAGATGAACTCTTTGGTAATCCTGAAGAATGTTTTCAGCGTTATCAGACTGCACAAATATTACTGCACAGTTTATCCCAACAGGTACACAATCCTCAAGACAGGATGCTTCTTACCAAATGTAAGTTTTTGAAAGTACTTGCTAGTTAATAAATTTTATTTTTAAGTAATAATTTTTAATTTAACTTTATATATTAAACTAGTTTTATTTGTTATTTTAAATATCTATATTTGATTGGTGTGTGTCATAAATAGTTGTAAATTGCACTAATTTTTAAGAAAAAAAATTTAAAACTGTCGGTATCAAAACAACTATTTCTATATTTGACTGATGTCCACCATTTAAGGACATAATTTATTACTCGTATATTTATTGAAAATATAAAAAAAAACCAAACCAAGAGTGTTTTCCTAAACACTGCAGTATCTGTAGATAAAAAATACGTTCGTTTTTAAATTAATTAGAAAAGTCACAGTTAGAATTATACAAAGTGCGTCAAACAAAATGATATATTATGTACAGGGTGTCCCATTTTCGTAGGTTTTACGCGGTTTCCAGCTTATGAGTAGAGATAGAGAGATGCGGTTTTCGCGACACCGTGCTACTTTTCGATGAAACTAAAGAGGCCGCAAACAGATTTGCCCTAACCATTTTAGTTTCCGTGCTACAGGGTGATTTTGAAAATTTGTCATTTTCGGACACCCCCTGTAACTCAGCTATCGTAAAATATATTTAAAATGTTTCAACTGGTATTTATAGATTTTTTCACGTAGAATTCAGTGGCATACTCAGATTTTTGCTGAGAGTCATAGTTTTTTACATATTGGCATAACCTACTATTTTTTAAATGGGACACCCTATATATTATTTTTTCATCTTATTCTTCGTGTCGAGAGCTTTTCAAAAACATACCATAAGTCATATTTATTTTCATAAATAACATGAAAAAATGCATTTTTCTTTAAACGGATTTATGGCATAGCAGATCAATCGAAATAAGAGAAGGTGGCTGTGGTAGCCATGGCAACGCCAACAAAAATATGATCAGGCAGCCATTACTGCTGTCATTTTTGGCATTATTGCGTTTAAATTTTTCTTGACGTCTATTATAATTATTGTTTTTAATATGGCTCAGAATCAAAAATTTGAATATTTTGAGAAATATGATATGAACGCGTGTTTTATATTGTCTAATGAAGATGCAGATCAGGCGGCAGAGCTTTATCTGAACAGGTTAGTTCTTTTTTTTATCTTCCTGCATTTTGACTTTATTGGTTCGCTTTATTTTATCTTAGATATCCCGAGAGAAGACAACCAGAAAAAAGAATTTTTCAAAAAATTAAAAATAATCTTTGCCAATATGGATCTTTTAACAAGCCTCAATCGCGAACTTACAATAAAGACAACGAAGAATCTGAGGTCAACGTTTTAGCCCTCGTTCAGACAGCTCCTGAAACATCTTGCAGGAAGATAGACGAAGAGGCGGGTGTACCGAAAACCAAAGTGCAGAAAATTTTGAAAAAGCACAAATTCAAACCCTATAAATACAAACTTGTGCATCATCTGCATCCTGGTGATGCAGAGCGCAGATTGGAGTTCTGCAATTGGTTTATAAATATGAAGGCAGAAGATATCGATTTTGAAAAAAAAGATTATTTGGTTAGACGAGGCACATTTTACTAGTTCAGGGATTTTAAATAGACACAACACGCGATTTTGAAGTCAAGAAAACAACCATGTTATTTTTCCTAGGGAGCGTCAGGGCAGATTTGGATTCAATGTCTCCTGTTTTATTTTCAACCGAAAAATAGTTTACCAAATATATGAAGGAAATCTGAATTCGATTGGTTACGTGCGAATCCTAGAAGACGCATTAGGAATTTTGGATGATGTTCCCTTGGCTCAACTAAATAGGATTTATTTCCAGCAAGACGGAGCTCCAGCCCACAATGCCAGAATAAGTCAAAACTGGCTTAACGACCATTTTCCTGGAAGATGGATAGGAACACACGGACCTGTTCGATGGCCACCACGATCCCCTGACCTCTCAGTTTTAGATTTCTTTTTGTGGGGTTATTTAGAAAACAAGGTTTATGTAAGGCGATACGAAAACTTAGAACAACTAAGAATGGCCACCGAAAACGCTTTTGCAGAGTTACAAAGACAGTCATTTACAATAGAAAATGCATTAAAAAGAATTTTTAAAGTTTGTCACACTTGTAGGACACATAATGGTCTACAATTTGAACAATATTTGTAGTTTTAATGAAATTATAATTATTACCTTTTACCTACTTCCTAATTTTTTCTGATGCTGTTACTTTGTTATTTCGTTAATAAATATTTGTTAATTTTTTCCATGGCTCCACAGCCACCTTCTCTTATTTCAATTGATCTGCTATGCCATAAATCCGTTTAAAGAAAAATGCATTTTTTCATGTTATTTATGAAAATAAATATGACTTATGTTATGTTTTTGAAAAGCTCTCGACACGAAGAATAAGATGAAAAAATAATATATAGGGTGTCCCATTTAAAAAATAGTAGGTTATGCCAATATGTCAAAAACTATGACTCTCAGCAAAAATCTGAGTACGCCACTGAATTCTACGTGAAAAAATCTATAAATACCAGTTGAAACATTTTAAATATATTTTACGACAGCTGAGTTACAGGGGGTGTCCGAAAATGACAAATTTTCAAAATCACCCTGTAGCACGGAAACTAAAATGGTTAGGGCAAATCTGTTTGCGGCTTCTTTAGTTTCATCGAAAAGTAGCACGGTGTCGCGAAAACCGCATCTCTCTATCTCTACTCATAAGCTGGAAACCCCGTAAATCCTACGAAAATGGGACACCCTGTACAGGGTGTCCGGTTATATTTTAACACTCACATATATCACAGTGATATCAAAAAACGGTAAATAAAAAAGTTGTAGGGATTGTTCTGAACCACCAGGATTTTCTTTCAAATTGAACACTATGTTTTTTTTAATCAAAATCTCCTTAATTTCTCGGAGATCAACCATATATAATATGTTGATTTTTCTTTATAAGTTTTGGAAATATTTGCAGTTGCTTACACCTATTAAGGTAACGCCCTGTAAAGCTATACAAGTTTGTTCAAAAGAAATGCACAAAATTAATCTCTTCTGTATGAGTCATTTTTCACACAAACGCTGGAATACGTGAAGTGGTTTAAATGATTATTCGTCTTTTTGTAATATTTTCAGCCCCCTCCCTGCAACCCCTTAATGTGTAGGGACCCCATCTTTTTTTTTCAATTGGCAACCTAGGTAATGTAGGACCTCTATGAGAAGGTCTTCTAAAACTATTTAAGAAGACTTTCTCATAGAGCCCCCACTGACCTAGGTTGCCATTTGAAATAAAAAGTTGGGGTGCCTATAAATTAAGGGGTTGCAGAGAGGAAGAGGCTGAAAATATAACAAAAAGACGAACAACCATTTAAACCACTCCACGTGTTTTAGGGTTTTTGTGAAAAATGACTCATACAGAAGATATTTTGTACGTTTCTTCTGAACAACCCTCTATATATTGAGGTGTAATTGCAGGTGATAATATAGGTTTATCATGTCATTTCAATCTATTGTTTTCTATAATTTAACGGTTTTTTAAAATAGGCCATATTAAACAACATACAGTAGTTCCTGTGCTTTTATGTTATTAATTGTAATTTCCCCCGAGGAATTTAAATACCACATCTCTAAAATTGCTATGTCCAGTTCATATATTTAGCTATGGTTTTACGTTTGGCCCTGTAGCATATGAACGGTTGATCCTAGGTGAATCAAAGAAACGTCTATATTTTCTCTAGAGACTGGTGTAAAAATCAACTCGATCATTGTTAAAGGTTAATTTTGAGAAATTTTTGAATTGTAGCGTGCAAGAATTCTGTTCTCCAATCTCTGGGCCTTCGTAAAGCCATATCAGTATCTCTTCGGATAAAAATTATTAAATATATCAAAAATTCCATCTTCTTCCTGCAAGACATAGATTTACATTTTTTATTCGAAGTCGAAAAATTGATTAACATCTAGTTTAAAGTAAAAATGCATTATTTTTGCATTTGCAACAGCTTTAATTTATTTTATGACATTTAGTACTGGGTATCTTTAAGGGTTTCAGATGTTTTACATAGGGAGTATTTGATATGGATTTTATTTATACTACAAGGCGTATTACAAGTATTTAGTCGTTTAAGGCATCGTAAACTGAGAGCTGCGACATGTTTTCTTTTGTTTTCTTAGTGTAAATTATAGACGATTAAAATTATTTGTTTTCCATTAAGACTATCATATTTTTACTTTAGCCCATATATTGTATTAATATAATGTATAGGATATATAGGTTATTGTAATAGCGAAGTTGGATTTTTAGAAGAAACATGATAATGCCTGTACGGATGTGTATTATGTGTACACAAAATTCGCTTGAACGATAACTTGAGAATAGACAAACCACTTTAATTCAAATTTGCACCAAAAGTAGTATGGTTCAAAGTCTCGCGGGAATTAGATTTTGTGAGCCATGGGCGTAGATCTTCGAAATTTTTAAGGGGTATGATAACGTAAAAATTTGTATTTTGAGCACGCACAAACCGACTACACTATAACTAAAAACAAATATAGTTAAGATAATTGTTTTGACATGCAAAAATTGTGGAAGTCTTTGACGTAGATACTGGATTTTTTGACCCCAAATTTATTTAAGATTACGAGGCTGTCTCCTAAAAACAAAAAATATCGTTTAATTTTTTATGTATTTAAAACAATTTTTTCAAATATACTATGTATTCCAGAAACATTAAACTTTCGTAAAAAACGATGAAACACGTCAAATTTATTTTATAATTTTGTATATATAAACATTTTTCCACTAAGCAGGGTAGCTTAGAAGATGAAAGAGCTCCCTCCTATCATAACTAGAAAAAAATTTAATTCAAAAATATTTTTGATTGTAAAGCTATTAGTTGAAAAAAAACGGGGAAACATAATAAATTTCTTTTATCTCCTTTTATATAAGATATTTTTTATATGAATAACGCTTAGCTTTTATAAAAAACGATAAAACAGGTCAAACTTGTTTTCTTTTTTTGCTACGATGAAGAGCCGCAGAGTCACCGACCGCCGAAAGAGTCGAATTGCATTCCAATATGTGCTGTTTGTTACATTCTCGATGCGGCGCGACTTAGCGGTCGTAACTTTAGGTTTTATATTTTTATTTCGACTGTTTAGATGTAAAATAAATACAAATATAGATATTAGATATGGATGGAACTGCCGCTTGGTGAATACGCATACAAAATAAGGCAATTTACTATTTAAGAAAATAATGTAGGTTGAAAAATGCAATAAACTTAAATATTATTTATTCTAACCGTATGGAAAAGAACATATGATGACTTTTTTTCGGCAATATCGTGAAGTCATTTTTAATATTAATTATACAAATATCTATAAGTTTTAATACCTATCTTAAACGAAATAAATAAGAGACCTAATTTATTTGATAAATGTCCAACAGAAATTCTGCATAGTCAGACTGTATAATGTTAAAAATTAAAACACTAAACTTGGCCAATTCGTTGCGGTGATTCTTCGCCGTAGTAACCGAGCACGATATCCTTTCCACAGTCCTTTACAACTACGAACCGCCAGAGTGGCAGAACTGTGATCCGGGAGTCAATTCATGAGTCAGGAGCCTTGTCAAATGACGTGTATTTCGCTCTTTCGTTTCGCAGCTCAGTTGAGCCGATTCAGTGAGCTGACTCAGTAAAGTGAGTCAGAGTCAGTGAAGCGCATCATTAAAATGAGTTAAATGTCCCATCTCTAGTCTGAAGCCTTATTTTTAAGTCAAGTTATCAAATCAGACTCTAGAAACTAAAAAAATTTGAGCTGTTAAGTCATGTTCTGTATTGTACAATTTTTTACTTTCACTTACCTAGGAACAATCAATCTAACAAAATGCATTGCTTCAGTCATAAACTATAATTTCCTGGATAATTTCTCATAAAACACAAATTAGTTTTAGTCATTACACGTACGTTCATTTAACACGACGTTTGGTATGACAATCCACAATAGTAAAATAAAAATAGTAAACATATATGGGACAGAGAATTTTGCAGACTGAATGTCAATGTGAGATTATTATTGTTAGTGCTATGACTTTTTCTGTAAATTTTTTCTAATATTTAATTAGATTATAAGGTATCTGCTACACAAAATTGGAATTCCTTTTAAATATTATTATTTTAGGATGTTGTAATATATTTTACTAAAATGTTTTATTTCGGTTTTTGAGTTTATAGCGTTCGGGTTATTTTTAATTTCAATCATTTTCAAAAACTCTCGCTTTTTTGTATGATTTTCTGTTCTTAATATCTTAGTGTTTTCATAGATAAAAGTGTGATTTTTTTCTTGACAGTGGTCGGTAAGGGCGGTCTTGTTTTTTTTGTCGTATTTGTGGTTGTTAATTCTATTTTTCAAATATTGACTGGTTTGACCGATGTACACGCCATTGCAATTTTGACATGGGATTTAACTACGTACTAATATCTCTAGATGTAATATCCTTATACACAAACATACCTGTACAACTGGCAAAGGAAATTATTACAAAAAAGTGGAATAAACTTAAAACATATACTGATATACCTTTGAATGATTTCTGTAGAATTAACTTTAAATTCAACATATTTTGTGTATAATGAGACTTTTTATAAACAAATAGAAGGATGTGCAATGGGTGCATCAATATCTAGCGTAGTTGCTCAGCTAGTTATGGAAGACCTCGAAGAATCTGTATTAAGCAACGTAAGTTGCCAAATACCATTCTTCTACAGATACATGGATGATTGTATATTAACAATACCAAAAAACAACCATTTAAATATACTATAGCAATTTAATAGTTACCATAAAAAACTTAAATTCACAATCGAAATAGAAAAAGATAACAAAATAAATTTTTTAGACTTAACGTTGCACCGAAAAACCAATTTTATACAAACAGAATGGTATAAACATGGAACAGAAACATGGTCCTCTAGATACCTAAATTTTAACACCCAACATCCATTTTCACAAAAAAAGTCAGTTATCATAGGACTTGCTGATCGCGCAATTAAATTATCTGACACAGAATTTAGACAAAATGCTATAAAAAAAGCAAAAGATGCACTCGAATTAAACAACTATCCTGATCGTCTAATTAACACCATTTTCAAAAAACGTATTCATATTTTTTACAATCAACTACAAAAAACAAATCCTTCGGAACACCAAAAACAAAAAAAATAAGTATGTTAAGGGTCTGTCAGAAAAGTTAAAAAATATATTCACGCCTCATAACATTACAATCGCACATAAAGGATATCAACTATTAAAAAATAATTTCAGTCAAAAATCAAAAATTCCCAAAAATAAAAAATCTCACGTAGTTTACGAAATTCCATGTCAAAATTGCAATGGCGTAGATATAATAACATTTAAAAGGAATTCCAATTTTGTGTGGCAGATTCCTTATAATCTAATTAAATCTTGGAAAAAATTTACAGAAGAAGTCACCCATAGCAATAACAATAATAATCTCACATCGACATTCAGTCTGAAAAATTCTCTGTCCCATATATGTTTACTATTTTTATTTTACTATTGTGGATTGTTATACCAAACGTCGTGTTAAATGTACTTAACGTGTAATGGCTAAAACTAATTTGTGTTTTATGATAAATTATCCATGAAATTATAGTTTATGACTGAAGCAATGCATTTTGCTAGATTGATTGTTCATAGGTAAGTGATAGTAAAAAATTGTACAATACAGAACACGATTTAACAGTTAAAATTTTTTTAGTTTCTAACTTCAATGTATTCTGAAGAAGGTCAAAATAGACCGACACGTTAGTAAATATGTGAATAAGGACATAAACACATCTTAGTTTTACAAGGACCCTAAGGAAATCCCAAGAAAATAAAAAACAAAAAAAAGTTTATATATATATATATATATATATATATATATATATATATATATATATATATATATATATATATATATATATATATATATATATATATATATATATATATATATATATATATATATATATATATTAAAGAGAAGGGTAGTCTTGACCGACTAGTTGAACAACAAGTAACCTAATTATTGGGATATCGGTCCTAATTTAGGGCTAGAATTAAATTGCTTTTAAGCTACGCCAAGCTTTCGGTAATGATTATTACCTTCTTCAGGGCTGCAATATGAGAAGAAATTTGTTTTTTATCTCTATATGCATATTAATTAGAATTTGAGGATTTTCAGAAAAAAAAAATAGAAAATTGTACTCACTGCTTTGCAATTAGTATCGATAACTTCTTGCGAAAAACAAACACACTTTGACCTTAACATTAAGATTAGAATTTACATACTGGCAGGAATTCCTGTTCTCCATATATTTTTATATTGAAATACGAAGCAAGTAAATTTCTTATGTAGGTTTTTTTTGACATGTAAAGAATATTATAGTACGTTCTGTCAGGATGATTGAAACACAGATCTAGGATTTAGCTATGTAATCACATCGATATACATCTAGATACAATGAAAAATCAGTAGCTGAGAAATATCTTAATCAAACCAGAACAAGTATGAATTAAAAGTCGAATTTATGCCCACGACAAATTACTCGAATTGAAGAGACTGACTATAGAAAGGTATATGGATATAATACGTACAAATACTTATATTTTTTAAAAGGAAAATTCTGTGTTATTTATATACTATTATATATATATATATATATATATTGTTCATATATATATATTATAATATAATAGAACTATCTTCGATATCAGCTATCTTATATATATATATATATATATATATATATATAACAGTCTCTTGTTATATTTGGGTATCATTAAAGTTGAATATATATTTGTATATATACAAGTATATAATCTACAGTCGCTTTTATGCGATATATATATATATATATATATCACACTCTGAACAAGGAATATATATACAATATATATATTTTTATATATATATATATATATATATTTATATATATATTGCCTACTATTTTATATATATATAAAGGCGATATATATATTGAATATATATATATACAACTATATATATTTATATATATATATATATATAAATATAGAGAGTCTATTTTGAGAATCAAAGGCACTGATGTTGGGAAATATTCCATCATTTCTCTCTCCAGGGTTGATTATTGGAGCTGTGTTATATAATAGTTTTTTTAATAACTTTTGTGGATATGAATTCTTGAGGAGAATATCATACAATCTTTTTAAGTTTTTTCTAAGTAGACTAGGGTGAGAAATCCTTTCAATACGTGTTTTTAGAGCCAATACTAGATTGATCTTTATTTTTTTGGGTGGTTGGAATGGAAATTAAGATATATAGGTTTTATGTATATATTTTCACTATGATATATATATATATATATATATATATATATATATATATATATATATATATGTGTGTGTATATTGTTCGTAATGTTTCTCTTATCTGATAATAGAAACATTATGGGCAAGTCAACAAATTAGTATTAATTTATTTTCTCTTCATTTTTTAGATAAAGAGGCTGTAGAAAAACGATTATTTGTGCTTCAGCAACAAGGCTACATATTTGCCACTGACCTACACTAAATTTCGTGTAATCAAGAATAAAACGCCTGCATAGAAACATAGACAGTTTAATACTTGTACAGTAATTCCAATTGTTACCTGCAGTGTGACAGTATTAATTCCTATTGTTGTAGGACATATACTATACATATTATGGAAAATATTTAACAATCTGATTTATATTACTTATTTTATTTAAATTGCTGTTCTAGTACTCTACTAACATTTCTACTTTATATGCCACTGATGAACTGATGACTGTTAAGGAACTTCTGTTCACTATGTTTATTACAGAGATATCGTTATTATCTTATAATATTGTTACTTCAACATTACATTTAATGGAGTCTTGTAAACAATTATACTTACGGAATTTGATAATTTTTAATGAATATAAACCTTCTTTCAGCTAGTTTAAAAGAAAGAAAATAAATGGATGAAAAACAAAAAGAAGCTCGCTTTTATTATTCTAATTTGGAAAAAAACTTGTTCGTTCGTCCATACATTTTAGTGTGTTGGAATTATTAAAAAAAGTTAATCTTTCAAATATATATTTCAGATTTGTCAAATGCCATGGGTATAATTTTTTACAAGAACCCGTTTACTGATTCCTATTAATCTTTGTTGCGAAAAAAAATGAACTATGTCAAAATAAGTATTGTGTAGAAAAAATATTTTCTAATGTTATACTAATATCTAAAAAAATGTTTAATGTTTTTTGAAACTACCTAGTTTTAAATATATTTTAATTATGGCAAGTGTCACTGCATTATTTCTGTTTAATTTGCTTCTAAAATACTGGAAAAAAATACGTCGACATTTGCCCAGTTAAAAAGGCTCGTTGCATTGGCTACGCTATGTAATGAACTTAAAAAACAAGAAGCTCTAAACAGTCATCATCGCAGATACAAAAGCATGTTAGTTAAAATTATCGATTTTGTGCAAAATGATGTTAACTTTTAGGATTCCTTTGTCGTCTTTTTAAGATTCCTTTGTAGTTATGTAATATTTTCAAATGACATAAAATGTATGGTTTACATATCACCGGGACAATGAAACCTGAATATTGTACAGAAGGATATTTATACCAGTTGCCAAAAACAGTGAACGAAAGAAAGTAAAACTAATGTTTATAGGCAATTATTTTTAGCACTCATCAACAGATAGTTTCGCAGAAGCAAAAAAATATATCACAAAAGTGCAAGATACTTAATGATCTTAATTACACCTTAGATTGGTTTATTTATAACGATTGACATACATAATTTTTTTCCCTTAAAAGAGAAATTTTTCCTTTTTCCCAAAAAAAAAGGAATAAGATTTGATATGACCTCTAAAGGAAAATGAAATAATTATCTTTCCTGAAATTGTGAACTTTTAAGATGGGTCGAATTCAGACACAAACTTCTCAGATTAACTTTAGACTTGAGGTTGTGATATTTTTTAAGCATCTCCCACTGCGGCTAGTTTGAAATACTACTCTAATAAATTTATATTAGTATTCATACCCAGTGGGGTAGCCTCGATTTTTATATGAAATGCTTTTATTACTTTTCTTTTTATACACTGGACAAAATTCAATTTTTCGTAGACCATCTACAGCAGTATTCTATCGTTCTCATTCTTTTCCCAATAATTTCTATATTATTTTGTCTTACCTCTATAAGTTCTGTTGCAGATTTTAACTAGGGATTAGTTTAAATTTGTTCTAATTAAAATTGTTATGGCACTTGAAGGCCGAGGCAAGTTGTAAATATGTCTATCTACGCTGGAATTGAGATTTTAAATTAACATATACGCCTAAACGTTATTTTTTGGCTTAAAAAATCGGCAAAATGATTGTTTTTAGACTATGACAAAGTGTATTCACCGACTTTAAAAAATATACAGGGTGTTCCTTGTGTTATGCTAATATATAAGGGAGTGATTCCTGGGTCCGTTCTAAAAAAAAATCATATGAATATATGTCCTAAACACCTTACCTTTTAAGATACAGGGTGGTTAATTTTTCATAAAAAATTATTTTTAATAATATATGGGATACCATTCTAGATAGCTTAGTGAAATTTGGCATCTAGGCATCAAGACATAATTTCGGTGTACAATATTTTTTTAATTTCTACCAGTGGCGTCCACATATTTTAAAAAGAAAATTGTACGCCATTGAGATTTTTTATGTTTTTTTTTTCGGATAGCCTGGTTATTTTTACATAAAAATTACCTGTTACGTTTTTCTGTCAAATGCACCGTTTTTGATTAAATCAATTAAATTAAGTTAGGAATATTGCCGGTGTATTCCGTATTTTCATTCCCGGAGTATTCCGTATTGTTTCACACGAGACAACTGCTCGCTCCTTCAAATCTTCTAGAGTTTTATACACTAGGCTCTTAAGGTGACCCCATAAAAAGAAATTAAAACTATTAAGATGGGCTGATCTTGCTGGCCATTGTTGAGGTCCTGCGCGACCTATCCAACGATCAGGATAAACTGTATCTAAATGATCGCGGACAATTACACTAAAATGAGCTGGAGCTCCATCGTGCATGGACACATTTGATTCCTCAACGCAATTCTGACACCTTCAACAACACGCAAAGTCTTCTTGGATAAAATAAGTAAAACATTCCATCAAGATGTCCTGGCAGAAAAAAAGGGTCTTTTAGATTATTACTAATAATTCCTGCCCATACATCAATCGAAAATTGCTTTCGGTTATGGCATGGGGGTTCTCGTCCGCCCAACACATGATTGTTATGGAAATTTTGAACAGCATTCCTAGAAAAATTTGCTTCGTCTGCAAACATAATTTGTAATATCTGCGGATTTAGTGTAATATTTTAAAGGTACCACTAACAGAAGTTTACACGCTGTGGAAAATCTCTGGGAAGTAACGCCGGTACTCTTTGAATATGGTACGGATATACCAAAAAAAAAACAACCAAAATTCGCCAAACAATTTGATAACAAATATTCAAAGCACTAGCGATCTTTCTCTTACTCGTTTCAGGATATTGATCGATTTCTTGCAACACAGCTTCATCTATGTCGGGTGTTCTGACAGTTCGAGGTATATCTTCCGAATTGCTTTTATTGAAACTCCCAGTTTCAGTAGGTCGTCGGTGAATATTTGAAACAATTCTGGCAAGACACCATTAGGATATACTTTCTGATAAGATAAGATAACACAACACAAATTGTTTACACAGGTCAACAAACAAGAGTAAAATACATAAATGATCCTTTTGTTAAAGCAAATTAGTAAAATACTTAAGATAAGGCACCTACACATAACATTACATATAGATAAAACAATACTTATAAAATACAGTTAAAGTATTCTTGAACACTGTAGAATGCAGAGGATCAGTAGGTTTTTAACCTTTTTTTGAAACTGAGCAGTGATAATTCTTTAATAGCTATTTTTTACAGCCTACACCAGGCAGCAGCTGCCTCTAGTATTATGTTCTGAAATCCACCCTTATTTGCCTTTATGTATGCAGAGCAATCTAGAATACTCAAGTTCATAAAAGCCAGACAAACATCTGAGCAAATATATGTTACTCTTAAGTTTGCCAGATGAATATCTATATGATTGTCTTACTTGAGTTTTGTACACCCATGAGATTGAGTTGACAATTTTATTTGTTTCGTCTTTATTGAGTAATAGTCCGTTTATGTTAAACCAGAGTTCAGCCCATTGACCTTTTCCACTCCAATCCTCTGCTCGACATCATTAATATTAGCTCCAGTAACTGACCATCGGATTCCCCAAAGGTAAATCGTTGATGAAAATTATAAACAATATTGGTCCCAAAACAGATTCTTGGAGAACTCCGATACTCACAGCCCTTTCAGACGAACATTCATCCCCCACCCTGACAAACGAAAGACGATTTTCTAAGTAGGAGTCAATTAATGCCACACTTTTGGGACAAAAACCATAATAGTGCCGTTTTTTATTAAGCAGATATTTGGATATACAGTCAAAAGCCTTGCTAAGGTCACAAAACAAGACAGTGTTATATTCAATATTTTCATAAGAGAGATAAGAGATCGAGAATTCCCTGAACCGTGTCTCTCTCCTGCCGGAAACAAAGTTGATGGGGGGCAAAGATATTATCTCACTCAAAAAAAATGTATAATTTGATTGGATCTGAATTTTGCGGTAACTTTTGAAAGAACAGGCAACAATGCTATAGGACGATAATTTGAAACATCATTTTTTTTTCTTCTTTTTTAAAAATTGGAGAAATTAAAGCTTCTTTTAGTACAGAGGCAAATTTGCTCTCTTCAAAGCATTGATTAATAAGTTTTGTCAAAGGGATCAATATGATATTTTTGACTTGTCTGGTTGAAAGGCCATAAATAACATTGATACATTTATTTTTTATATTGTCTATCACATATCTTGCCTCGTTGAAAGTTACCTGATTAAACCTGAGTTGACAGGTTCTGCAAAGGATGGTCCAGAACCAACTGAATAATTTGCATTAGTTTTTTGGCAATGTTTGTAAAATATTCATTGAACTCTCTAGGAGATATCTCACATTTCTCACCTGATTGACTGGACCCCTGGACTCTGACATTTACAATTCTCCATGCATCACTTGCAGGATTCCTTGCAGTTGATATAATCCTATCATTACTGGGTTTCTTGGCATTTTTTATTGCTTGTTTATATTGTCGTTTGTAGGTCTTAAATTCTGCTTTATTGGAAGGATTGTTATATTGTATACTCACCCTGTCCAGAAATCGAAGATATTCCCTCCTCATTAATTTAAGTGATTCGTCAAACCATTCTACTTTATGGGGTTGATTACCCCTTACCCTCAGGAAAAGCTTGGAGGTCGGCTTTTACCATCACCTGGACAAAGTTTTCAGCTTTCTTTTCTGCATCTAGAGAGTCATCATCATACGCCTGGCCTCTGATGCATTACCGTATGCGAGACCATATAC
This sequence comes from Kuschelorhynchus macadamiae, assembly GCA_030620095.1. NCBI lineage: Eukaryota > Metazoa > Arthropoda > Insecta > Coleoptera > Curculionidae > Kuschelorhynchus > Kuschelorhynchus macadamiae. The sequence goes on from JAUTXW010000286.1 coordinate 53,965, forward strand.
GTAATGCATTTCCGTATTCGTATAAATCTTATTTAATGAGCTATTAATTATCATATTTAATGAGTTATTCGAAAAAAGCTGCCAAAATGGTATTGAACGGCAACAACCTACTTTAAGTTAACAAACATTGGTTTTTTGACTTTTATGTTTGTAAAAACATAATTTTTTCAAGACCAACTACACTTTCAAGAATTTCTATGTTTTCGTCCAGTGATTTTAAATGGAATAACAGACCGGTATCTGCTTTTTTGAACAAAGTTTAATGATTCGATCAACGCCTCATCATCAAAACTTCACAAGAACATAAAACTGCTGTTAACACTCTACAAGATGTGAAACAGTACGGAATACACCGAGAATATTCGAACGAGTGCGCAATTCAAAGCGAATGCGAGCGGAAGCATGTTAACTAAGTGAAGGTGACCATTTCCAACAATTTTTATAACCATTTTATCAATGCTAATTATAAATAAATAATTTAAGCTGTTTATATGAAATTTCTTTTATAAAATGAACTGAAGAATCAGCTTGTATGTGTAACACAAAAAAAATAACCATATGAAAAAATGTCAATGTTTTTTTCTTCAAAAATGTGCAGTGCAAATGCAGTACGGACGCCTCTGGTAGAAATTTAAAAAAAAATGTGCACCAGAAAATGTGTCTTGATGCGTAAAAGATATTTCCCAAATTTCACAAAGATATCTAGAATGGCATCCCATATATTTTAAAGATTTTTTTTCTGAAAAGTTTGCCACTTTGTATCTCAAAAGTTAAGACGTTTGAGACATATGTTCATATGAAGTTTTTCTCTTAAAATGATTACCCAGGAATCACCTAATATTAGCATCACGTTAAGGAACACCCTATATTATCGTAAACGAATATATTTCCAAAAAACTTAATAGAAAAAGTTTTTTAGTGTAGGTAAAAGTTAGTTTATGTTAGATAAAATTAACATAAACTAACTTTTACCTACACTAAAAAACTTTTTCTATTCAGTTTTTTGGAAACATATTCGTTTAATTCCATAACAATGACAGTAAAAATTAACCATTTTGTTATTGGTCTTTTTAATTACTACAAAAGAATTGTATGCAATAATGGCCAAAATGTGGTGCAATCAAAGGTGAAATTAATATTTAATAAATGTTTTCTTGTATCAAAATGCCAGTGTAATTACGCACAATTATTGATTAATAATTAAGGATTCGGGAAGAGGAGATTCAAAGGTTTATTTGGTATATTTATTTGCTTCTGTTATTATCTATTTATAATGGAAATTGCGACATTTAAATATGAACTGAGCAAACTTCATTAATAAAGGTGGTGTAGAGCATATTTATTGTTTTTGGTTTATGTTCAATGGCTAAGCAGCTAAAGTTACATATTAACTATGTAGATAACGATTTAAAACACACGTCAGATCAGAGATTGAGCTGCAGATTTGAGTACTGAGAAATTAAGAAAATTATTTCTGAAATCCAAGCACATTCCGCAATTTATTGCCTTGTAATAAAATTTCTTAAACATTTTTTCTAGTTTGGTGCAAACATATACCTGAGATAAATGAGCCAGAAAATATTAACGCAAAATTAGAAAAATAAAAAGTTTATTTAGACAACAGTTTAATTGAAAAATATTTCAGTAAGTTATTATCATAAATACATAGTATTTGTTGACAAAGCATTACATAATAAAAAACATCAATATACTAAAAATTTTAGACTAAAACATTGTAGGATCACAAAAGAATGTAAGATAAGGTTGTTAGTTAAAAATGAAAATTCTTGTAAATTATAGTAAGCCTTTCTTTTCAGTAAAGACAATACAGACTTTTTAAATTTTGTCTGTGATCCTACATTTTTTACCTCGGTTCGAAAGAGTTCTTGCTGAGACTACTTTTAGGAAGTGGGAATGGTAGATGATTACCCTGCCTTGTGTTATATGTACCTCTCGAGGTAGCAATAAGATCAAGGCTTCTACCCTCCCTTTTACCTCTTAGAAACAAACCCACTGTTTCCAATATAAACAAACATGTTGAAGGGGGTTTGCCCTTGACTTGACTAAGTGTTAACTTTTTTTTTATTATTTCATTTTATACTCCTTATATTTTTCGATGGTCTCATCCGACATAAATTTGTTTATATCCGTATTTTGCTCCTGTCGACCTTACCGCTGCACAGAAGGCAAAAATCCAAAATTAGAAAATAAAAAGTCAAATATTGAACATTACGTTTTTTGTCCTTCAAATGCATCATTGAATGCTTAATATGTCCCTACGTAACTTATTTTATAGTAGGCTCTGGAAAAATAGTAAGTATATTAAACGTCAAATAGTTTCTATTATTTGTTGATAATTAACGTCAAAATCAGGTTCTTGTTTTGTGAGCTTAGAAAGTAATTTAGTTTTTGCAACAATAGTATGGTAAATATGCAAGGTAAGTACATTTTATTATCTAGTATTTTTTATATAACCAAACGTTTGTTATATATTTTACTTCCACATCCCTTCAGGATGGGAAATATAGTATTTTTGTTATATGTTTAAGTTGGTAAAGCATATTATTGTCAAATTACACTCAATTACAGTTAAATTGACCGGTATACTGTTGAGATATATTCGGTTAATCAAATCACACTAAAATCAGCTGCAACAAATTGCAATAAATGCTGTTTTTATAACCTTTTATTTAACTTGACAATGTTGACGTATATGCTTTGGACAAATTTTAATTAACATTTGACCAACTTTTACGTACTTACCCGATTACCTTTAAATGTGGTATGTGGCATGATACAATAAATACAAGGTATGTCAGCTGCTTACGTCACGCGTGTGACACGGCAGGCAAGGGCATCTTGATTATTTTATTCATAAAGCTTTTAAGGTAACTTTAAATGTTTTAAATATTATTTTAACCATCTGTAGACTTTATAAAGCTTAAAATACAGATATTTATAAAATTACGACAATAAAATAAGTTTAAACTCAATATTCAATCGTGTTTTCCATTTAAATACATAACAAAAGGCAAACGCTTGCAACCTTAGACAAGGAATTCCTTGTCTAAGCTTGCAACACGCGTGACGTCACAAGCGGAATCCAACCTCGCGTTGCGTGGTAGATATAGTTTTGGGACATAACAATATTATGATGTCATGAAGTTGACAACTCCCCCTCTAAGTGGGTGGAGAGGGGTAACATATAAACACGAGTATAGACATGTTCGTTCAAAATTGGTACAAATGCGTATTTAGGAGCGCACATTACGAATTTTAAAAAATGTGGTTTTTGCAAAGTTTTATAAAACTGACCGATAATAAAACTGTCCGCAAATGGTTCGTTTCCAAAATACAGGGTTAATGGTAAAGTTTTGAAAAAAAATATTTTTTTATCTTGCATATTTACCATACTAAATTACTTTCTAAGCTCACAAAACAAGAACCTGATTTTGACGTTAATTATCAACAAATAATAGAAACTATTTGACGTTTAATATACTTACTATTTTTCCAGAGCCTACTATAAAATAAGTTACCCGAAAAATTCAAAACAAACAAATATGTTTGTAGGGACATATTAAGCATTCAATGATGCATTTGAAGGACAAAAAACGTAATGTTCAATATTTGACTTTTTATTTTCTAATTTTGGATTTTTGCCTTCTGTGCGCTGGTTTCACTCTCTCCTGCACCCAAGATTCGCCTTTTTTTGTTATTTTTGTACGTTGGGCAACTTCGCATATGCACCGGTTAGATGCATAATGTAAAACAGCTTTCTAATCGAGTAGCTGTCCATTCTGTCTGAAAATTATAAAATATTCTCTCCACGTCAATATCAAACATTATTATTTTTTGGGAAATAAGTTGTTTTGGATTTGAATATAAGTATCCCCTATTGTACAGGGTGGCCATTTTATGGTTATACAGTACCTTATCTAGAAAACGGTAATAGTTACGACAAAAAGTTAAATACAAAAGTTGTTTGGATTCAATTAAATTTTTATTTTATTTCACTTTTGCTTATACAGGGTGTTTCGTTTTGACGTGACACATGTCAACTTTCTTAATTTAAATGGGATACCCTATATATTATTACATATTTCGATTCTACTGTTAATTTGCGAAAGTTTTTATAAAAACATCTATATTTGAATTCTTTATCGTTTTTGAGTAATTTGAATTTTTAAAAAAAAAACATATTTTTAAAAAAAAAATTTTTTACCTATAAAACTTTAATGGAACTGACTAATATCCTAAACATACATTACTAAGGGTTCAATTCAACGAGTTTCCATGCTGGTCTTACCAATTAATATACAGGGTGTTAAAAATGGAGAGCAAAACAAACAGAACTTTAAATGTAAAATCTCCTGTTTTTCAAATGGAACACCATGTATATTTTTATTTCATCTGATTCAGCGTTCAATTACCTATCATTACTCATATACGTGTCCTATACCTAAAATGAACAGTTTCCATTTTATTAGCCGTTTTCTGATTTCACTATTTTTTTTAATATAAGTAAACAGATGAAGTGGGCTAAAATAATTTTTTTTTTCCTTAACACAGATCGCGACTATAAATAATGTTAGAAAATACAAATAAAAGTGAAATATTATGTAATTTATGTTCTTATTATTTAATGTTTACGAAAATAAGGGAGAGACAAAAAAATTATCTTGTGCCACACGGTATAACTAATAACTAACTAAGTATTAAACATGATTAAAACAGATTATAAAAAATTTTCAATATGGCCACCGTGCATTGCGATACATGAAGTGTAAATAGCCTCCATTTTTCGCATAGGGTTCCTTACCGAACTAGGTGCATTAAAATTATTGATCTCTTCCCTGATTTTTATTTTTAACTCATTTGTATTATTAGATCTATTTTTATAACCTTTATTTTTTAGTGCACCCCACAAAAAGAAGTCTAAAGGGCTTAAATCAGGGCTTCGTGGTGGCCAGGATATTAAACCATGTCTTCCTATCCACAATGGAAAATGTTGATTAAGGAAATTACTACCAGTGCAACCGTGTGGTAAGGGGCGCTATTCTGCTGAAATTTTCTCGAATATTTGCTGGCAAGTCGTTGATAAGGGGCATATTTTCATTCATAAGCAGCTCCAAGTATCTTTCGCCATTTAACGATCTGTCAAAAAATATTGGTCCGATAATACGGTCGACAATAATTCCGCACCACACATTTACGGTTTGACGGCCTTGTTTTTTAATTGTTTTTATTAGATATTTATTAGTTTGAGACCAGTAATGAGTGTTTTTCCGATTAAAAATACCCGCCGTATTAAATGAGACTTCATCAGTCCAAAGCACTTTTGAAAAAAAAAACACATTTTCGAACTGCCGGTCCGTAATATCACAACAAAAAGTCAATCTTTCATTAAAGTCTAATTGTGATAATAATTGAGTTGGAAGAAATTTATAAGGATGATAACCATTCACCTGCAATGTTTTTTGAATATTTCCTCTACTGACACCTGCAATGTCTCTGTCAGTACCTCTTTGCTATCTTTCATCATCTTCCTCGAAATAAAGTAAAATCTCCAGTTGTTTTTCCTCAGTGAGGACAAAGTTGGGACGATTTTTCTTAGAGTTTTTAAGGACACCATTTTCCAAATCACGAACAATTCGAAAAAATATAGTCCTGGAGGGAACTCGATTATTAGGATATTCCCTCGAATATTCTCTAAGGGCTAACCCTGGACTTTTATTATTTTTTATGAAACAGTTGTATAATTTCAAACGTTCATCTAAACTATATAAAGCCATTTTTTAACAAATTTCGCAGCAAAAATTTGACAAAAACGACAAACAGAGCAAATGTCAACTTAAGTCAAAAATTGCATTAGGTTATTTCCTAAGCCTATCTTGATTTTTTTTAGTTTCTGATCTCATTTGCTGGCAAAATTCCGGGATAAATCAGAAAACGGCTAATAAAATCGAAACTGTTCATTTTAGGTATAGGACATATATATGAGTAACTGATAGGTAATTGAACGCTGAATCAGATGAAATAAAAATATACAGGGTGTTCCATTTGAAAAACAGGAGATTTTTACATTTAAAGTTCTGTTTGTTTTGCTCTCCATTTTTAACACTGTGTATATTAATTGGTAAGACCAGCATGGAAACTCGTTGAATTGAACCCTTAGTAACGTATGTTTAGGATATTAGTCAGTTCTATTAAAGTTTATAAGTAAAACATTTTTTTTTTAAATTCTAAAAACTCAATTTACTCAAAAACGATAAAGAATTCAAATATAGATATTATCATAAAAACTTTCGCAAATTAACAGTAGAATCGAAACGTGTAATAATATATAGGATGTCCCATTTAAATTAAGAAAGTTGACATGTGTCACGTCAAAACGAAACACCCTGTATAAACAAAAGTGAAATAAAATAAAAATCTAATTAAATCCAAACAACTTTTGTGTTTAACTTTTTGTCGTAACTATTACCGTTTTCTAGATAAGGTACTGTATCACCATAAAATGGCCACCCTGTACGAACAAAGGCCTGCATGCTTCTCTCATGCTAGTCTTGCAGATATACCTTATTGCCCGTTTTTGCAGTACAAAGGTGGAAACAAAAAGATATTGGCTACAGAAACTTCAAAATGCTATCCCATCTCTAAGATGGCTTTTAATTAATTGGAAATACTGTAATTTGCCCAACTCGCTACATACAATCCTGCCCGCGTAAGATCTCCTGGCCAGTCCAACATTCAACGCTCCTACATGTTCCACAAATTTAAGGTTTTTGTCAATTATTAAACCAAGAAACTTGCTATACCGCTTGCTTTGAATATCACAGCCATGCAAACTTACATTATCACAGTTAAATCTAAAGCTACACTAGTCTTACTGACATTAGGACATTAACGATTTGAATCTGGAATTTCATGGGATCATAAAACAGTGATGTCATCAGCCAAGACTGTAAGTCGTCCTCGAATGTCGAGAGCAGTGAGGTCATTTATGTAGAGAACAAGGGGTATTGGGCTTAGAACAGAACCCTGAGGCCGTCCATGTCTGATAAAGCAAACATCTGATATTTTATTTCTAGATCGAACAATTTGTTTTCTTTCAGAGAGGTAAGACTCAAACCATTTCAGAGTATTCCTCCTAAAGCCATAGTGAGAGTTTCCCCAGCAATAATCCGTCATTTACACAATCAAATGTCTTGGAGAAATCACAGAATACTGCCTTCAATCAGGCTTATATATAAATTTTCTAAAAAGTCAAATATGGCATCATTTTAGACTCTTGAAAACCATATTACCATTTGATGAAAATAATATGTTTAATTATAAACTTAAGCGTTCTGTTCTTAACAAGCTTTTCTATGAGTTTTGATAATGCCGGTAATAAGGAGATAGGTCTAAAGTTTCCGGGATCTTTGGAATGTCCTCCTTTATATATTGGAATGACAACAGCAACAGGGCGGAAATCTTCCAGTATCAAATGAAATATTTATCGCGTTCACCAAAATCCCATGTGCATCATCAGGCAGAATCTCGGGTACTCTGACTAATGTCTCATCCACCCCAGATGACTTTTTATTCTTTATTAAACTAAATGAAGTTTTTAATTAGACAATGGCTTAAATGAAATAAAGAGGATATATTAATATGACTCAAGTACTGTTATATGTTAGCTTCTCCACAACTTAACAATAAAATTAGTTAAGTTTATTGCTATTAAGGGTAATTTGATTGATATTTTTTGAGTTGCAATCACTTTTAAGTTCACTGATAATGTTCCAATTATCTTTGGTCTTATTATGTGCCTTATTTACTCGGCCTCTATAGTACAATTGTTTGGCAGTCTTTATAACTCTCCTGTATATGCTTCTATAGGTATTAAAATAATTTTGGAAGGTTCGATTTGTTGTATATTTTCATATATTATGTAAAGCTCCCAAATTTATAGAAGAGTTTTTATTCCCAAAGTTATCCAGATTTTTTTAGTCTTATTTTTAATTTTACACAAGAGGAAACTTTTATTAAATAGTTCTACAACATGATCACTAAAACTTTTTAAAACATCAAGACAGTTATGTACCAACTGGCAGTTACATTCTCTACTAGAAACGGTTTTTTAAATTTTGGCTCATTTATCAAATTACTTATACAAGATATTAAATAATAATTGATATCGCTCACTTCGGGAGTAGATTCCTTACATTAAGAAATCATGGTTCTTGGGATTAGACCGTGTCAAATTGAAATTACTATCCGACGTTTCGCCTTCGGTTGCACGAGGCATCTTCAGGAATCTTTACTCCACCAGATCCGAACACTGAATGAGCTCGAAGAGATTCGGGCGGGCTTTTATACCCGACTTGTGCTCGCCGAACCGTGACCCTGTGTTAAGATCGATTTCCACGTGTGATGTAGACCGTAACCCGTATCTCTATTGAAATGTTTTGTAGGTAGGACCGCCGAAGTAATCGTCCTATTTTGTCTGTACTGCCATGTATGTAGGGAAGAACGACACTACCTAATGGTGGCTCTTTATTCTCCTTTGGCGGAGTTGGTTTACTATGTCTTTTAATTGAACGCGTAATATCTTCAGTGCAATAGCCATTCCCTCTGAGAGCTTCGGTCAGTTTTGATGTTTCCGATGTTAAAGAATCTTGATCAGAAATCGAAATAGCTCTGAATACTAGCGAGTTAATAACCGATTTCTTTTGTGCTGGATGGTGATGAGAATTTGCGTTTACGTATTTACTATTTGTATGCGTCGGTTTTCTATACACAGAATGTCCTAATGTACCATTTTCCTTCCTTTGAACACATACATCTAGAAAGGGAATTGTTCCATTAGATTCAATTTCCATCGTGAATTTGATATTATGATGTTGCTGATTAAGGTGGTCCAGACATATGAGGAGATTATCCTGTCCATGAGGCCAAACAACAAACGTATCATCTACATATCTAAACCAGTGCTTCGGTTTTAGTGGAGCGGATGTTAGAGCAATATCCTCAAAGGCTTCCATAAAGATATTCGATCGCTACCACAGGTGATAGAGGAGATCCCATAGCTGCCCCTGAAGTTTGTTCATAAAAAGTTCCTTGAAAAATGAAATAAGTAGATGTAAGACAAGCTTCCACTAGGTCTATTAAGTTCTTATCAAGATTATTGTTATCCAGTATGTCTGATATAATGGAAATTGAGTCGTTGACAGAAACATTTGTGTAAAGTGATTCTACATCGAAACTGACCAAAATATCTTCAGGATCCAACTGGATTGTCTTGAGTTTTTCCACAAAATATGCAGAGTTTTTAATAAAAGAATCTGTTTTTCCAGTAAATGGATTAAGAAAGTTTGAAAGATATTTACCTAGCTTGTATGTGGGTGAGTCTATTGCACTGACGATCGGTCGAAGTGGTACGTTTTCCTTGTGTATCTTCGGAAGACCGTAGAACCTGGGAGTCTTGAAGCGGCTTGGTTTTAGTGATTTTTTCTCCGCTGGTGGTAGACTGGACGTGTTGATCAAATTGTTAATGCGTCTTTCTATTCTACTTGTGGGGTCTGCCTGCATAACCTTATAGGTGTTGTTGTTCAAAAGTTGAGTAACCTTTTCCACATATTCTGTTCTCCATGGCGACTGTGGCGTTGCCTTGATCTGCTGGAAGTATCAGAATGTTTGCGTCTTCGTTTAAGGTCTTCATTGCTGTTTTTTCGGCTGCGGAGAGGTTCGACTTCGGTGGTTTTGAGTTTTTAATGATCTTCGCTGTCTCATATCTGACTTCATCGGCTTGTTCCACTGGTAATTTTCTGATTGCTGCTTCAACAGAAGATACTATGTCTTCTACGGGAATGGTACTCGGTGCTATTGCGAAGTTTTGGTCCTTGGAAAGAACGGAAAGTTCTGCTTCGGATAACGGCTTGGTTGATAACTGTGTTCTGCGGAAGTTTCACTGGATTTTTTCTATTCAGGAGGGCTTCAAACTTCTTTTGTTGCTTAAGTGTAACTTTCTGATAGATTTTTTCTGCCTGTGCGTTGTCCAAAGTTGTAAATGTAGTTCTTTTTAGTCTAGAAGCTAATTTCAGATGAATTTCTAATAGTTTCCGGGCATTTGTATCTAAATCACGACGTTTTGCCTTAATCCTTTCTCCAACTAATGCATTGCTAGCACGCTTATAAATATTCTTAGCAGTTCTAGAAGTAATGTGATGTCTCACCTGTAGCGATTTCAGTACTACATCTTCATCTCGGCATCTAAGGAGAAAGGCCAACTGGGAGAGTAACTTCTTCTTGCTGTTCCGGAGATCGCCAAAAGTTTTAGCATCCTTCTTGGTTTCCTCCTCATAGAGAATAGCTAACATAGAACGGAAGCTTTCACGGCTTTAGTCAATTAAGAAATCATGGTTCTTGGGATTAGACCCTGTCAAACTGACCGAAGCTCTGAGAGGGAATGGCTATTGCACTGAAGATATTACGCGTTCAATTAAAAGATATAGTAAACCAACTCCGCCAAAGGAGAATGATAAAGAGCCACCATTAGGTAGTGTTGTTCTTCCCTACATACATGGCACTACAGACAAAATAGGATGATTACTTCGGCTTCAATACTCATAAGAAGATTGGACAATGCTCGCGATCCCCGAAAGATCTTGTACCTTTCCAAACAGAAGGAGTATATAAAATTCCTTGCTCCTGTGGAGAAGTGTATGTGGGAGAAACAGGACGGTCAATATCAACTAGACTTAAGGAACATGAACGATGTATTAAAAAGAAACAAATTGTTCAATCTGTAGCTGAACACCAGCATAACACTGGCCATTTCATAGATGTAAAGGAAACCAAGGTTCTAGCATCGGTTCCAGGTTTTTATAAACGAAAAGTTAGAGAATCTATTGAAATATTTAAACTTTCAAAAAATTCCAATAGAGATACGGGTTACGGTCTACATCACACGTGGAAATCGATCTTAACACAGGGTCACGGTTCGGCGAGCACAAGTCGGGTATAAAAGCCCGCCTGAATCTCTTCGAGCTCATTCAGTGTTCAGATCTCGTGGAGTAAAGATCCCTGAAGATGTCTCGTGCAATCGAAAGCGAAACGTCGGATAGTAATTCCAATTTGACACGGTCTAATCCCAGGAACAATGATTTCTTAATTGACCAAAGCCGTGAAAGCTTCCGTTCTAGATTCCTTACATGTTAAAGCAAAAAAAGTTGTATTAACAAAGTTCCACAAATCTTTCTATTTGTTGATAGGCAGGGATGACAATATACATTTTTAGTTTCTATAGACCAGTTCAGCAGATTAAAGTACAATTCGGTGTAAGGGCAAATTATGAAGCATTTTTTTCTGTTAAATTTAACCAGTGACGGAGATATCTGCATAAGCGGTATTTAAATTATTATATATAATAATTTTAAAATACCTATGCATTTTTTAAACTCCTTATCACCCCTAGAATTTTTATTTAGTTTGTGAGAAAAAAACTATATATTATATTATTAAGCAAAATATTAGTAATTTAAAATTTTGATATAACAAACGATATTATAATAATTTGAATTGCGAAAAGAATCCATTTTAATATAACTTTTTTGCTGTTTTTATAATGAATCTCCTCCAGAAGTGTGTTTAGGAATATATATTTTTTCAAGGTTTCAAGTTATTGCCTTAAATTATCAAGAATCAGTGGCGGCTCCTACATTAGGTCATATGGTCAATGACCCCCTAATAAATATTTATAAACAGAAAATAATAATTTATATTTTTTAATTTCTTTTAAATTTCGAAATTCCTTCTATTATTATAAGCGTGTAAACTCGTTGAACGTTCACTTGATCCCTCGGCACTCGCATTTTCGATGCTTTGCGCAGGGATCTCCGGAGGTTTCGTTTCGTTGGATCACGAGGCTGACGGCCCGCGATGACCTAGTTGTTATAAACGGAGGCGAGTTTTTGCCGAGTGTTCCCGATCGAATTCGCATAGAGGCGCATAGGTAATATACGGCTTACGTTGGCAAATTTTAGTTGATTCGTTTAATGTGAATCGTGTGATAGGCTGCGGTTACGATTGCGTATTTTTATAGAAATTATTTTATTTTTAAGATTTGTTTCTTGATTTTGTAGTTTAAATTAACTGAAAAAATTAATGTTTTAAAGAATGGTAGCCAAAGTGGTTCAGGGTATTAAGACTTCAATAGCCGCTAGTGAGCTAAACTTTGAGAAACTTCTCGAATTTAAGGCCCGTTGTCGACCTTTGCCGTTTAGTAAAAATATGTACAATTTGTGTGACTGGATATGCGATTGCGAAGGGATAAGGGCATTTTATTGTTTCGTGTCGGTGATTTTTTCAGATGACTGTGATGCAAAATATAATAATTAGGAAATTAGGTATATATATATATATATATATATATATATATATATATATATATATATATATATATATATATATATATTGACCCCCCTGAAAAGTTGACCACGAGCCGCCACTGTCAGGTACTAAACCCGCCAAGTTCTTTAATATTTTTACATTGGGTCTTTTTCCACCAAATAGGGGTATTAATGCCACTGGAAATTTGCGCCAAGTATCAGTCCGTCATTGCAATAATGGACAAGTAATGTTTGGCTCAAATTCAAATAAATACTCATTATAACAAGGCTAATTAAGAATTGCGGAAAGTGTGATACATCAAAATAAAAGTATTTTTCAAAAAATTGAATTGAAGTTGAATTTGCGACTGATTACTCCATAAAGAAATGGATCCTAGTTTACATAGGAATTATTAATCCGAACTCGCCTGTTGTTATCATTTTCGGAAATTAACGCTCTGATACACTAAGTTGTTATTCGTATTGGTCTAAAAGAGTACTGATCTATTTGTTATAGTTGGTTGATTGACGATATCTCTTATCAAAATACTTATTCTTTGGGTTTATATTTATAATTATAATTTCTATTATTTTAATAGTGATATTTCAACTTTTAGAGTTTTATTGTATATTAGTTCTGTAAAAACAATAATAATTATATCGATTCAGAAACAAACTGTATTTTGATTTTGTTGTTTCAATATTTTATAGATCAAATGAAAAAGCTGTTAAAGAAACGCGTTTTAGCATATATCCTTTCCACAACGAGGATAATCGTGGAGCTCCGAACTGCAATCCTCGCGGCGATCATTGCCGTACACTATGGACCATGACAACACCTAAGGCTAGTCGCCCACACGGGGGCGGATTAACCTTAAGGCGGAATTGGGGGATCACCAGGGGCGAGAAATAAAAATAGAATTTAAAAAAATAAAACGCCAACAAAACTTTTTAAGATTATTTCAAATATAATTTTTTTTAAATTCTCGTTCCCGTAAATCGAAACGTCACACATCGATTATATGCATGGGCGTGCGGTGAAATTTTAAGAAAGGGAAGCAATTTTTAGAAACTTACGTATTTGTAATGTAATTCGATTCTTCGATCATTTTTTGCAAATTCGTCATCAGAAAAAATTCGATGCTCCGACATATTTTGAAGAAGTTTATTTTCAATGGACAACAGCGATGTATGCGAAAGTCTCTCCGGCCGCATTGAATTTCACAAAATGTTTTATACGTTTATGTATTGAAAAATTGCGTTCTACTGGTGAACTTGTGGCAGGTATTGTCAATACTAATTCGGTGTAGGCATCTTCCAACTCCTTATCTTTTAAAAATTGCATTAGTTCTTTAGCCTTATTTTTTGCGCTAATATCAGTTTCGTAAATCACTTTTAGTTCAGATCACAGTAACACTCGGTCGAAGAACTGGCCATAATGAAGAAAAAGAGATTTAAACGCATCTTCTGGAAAAGTTTTTCCTTTAAATGCATCTAAATTCAGAGCTCGAGAAATTTAAAATCATTTAAACCGTTAAATCTATAGTTTATTTGTTGCTAAATTCGATCGATTATTTCATAAAAGAGGCGTCTGTATGATGTTTGAACATCTCCCACCTTGTCTGTTCGAAGACGCTTGGCTTGTGGCTCTACATTTAACGTCATCGTTTTCTCCCAAAATTCATGGACTTAAAATCATCCACTTTTTTTAGGCAAAAAGCAATATCATTTGTTTTAGTTTGTAATATATTAAAAACATTGTCCGAGAATGGAAATATTTCTGAAAATTGTTCAACAAATAATTAAAATTAAAATCTCGTTTCAAACAGTCCAAAAACCCCCTCGAACTATTTATTGCTTGTGAGTCCCACGTTTCATTATTTCTATTATCTTCTCAAGTAGTTCAATCGGTGATTCACGATTTTCAGATACTGTTAACACAAGTCTTCCATAATAGTTCCACCCAGTAGGAGCTACTTTGGGCAATCGTTTGTGGACAATGGAGTCCAAAACTTGTGTACGTTTTGTTGACTTGGAAAAAAAAGCAGCCATGCCACTTAAAGTAACGAAAAATACTTTACACTCGTTAATGTGATCGATGGACTGGGATAAAACTAAATTTAATTTATGAGCAAAACAATGGACAAACACAGCTCTTCAATAAAATAAGGTTACATATGGGAAAGTTTCTCGAACTTTAGCTTGCAGACCCACGAATTGTCCTGCCATCACATCACCAAAGCTCCATCATAGCTTTGAGCAACTAATTGTTTCTCTCCATTAATTTCTTTGGTAACGTTATAAACTACGGTATATAATGCATCTGCTGTATGATTTTCGGACACATTCTTAAAACCTAAAAATCGCTCTTGAATACTTCCGTCTGTTTTACCGTAGCGTATTACTATAGATAATGGCTAAAATTATCATCATATGGATCAGTCGATTCGTCCAGAACAACATCATATTTAGCCATTAAACTAAGTAAATCTTGAAAATTTCCTCTATTTGAAGAAACGCTTGTTTCGTCATGACCTCTAAATCCCAATTCGTGCTATCCGAGAAAACAAACAACATCGATAAGTCTTCTTAATATTTGCCTATTTTTATCGACTAGTTCATTGTGTTGGCGGTGACTAATTTCCAACTGTTTATTAAGGGCGTTTCAATTCTGGTTTTGCTGAAGACTTTTTCTTTTATGACGGCCTGTAAATGCGCTTTGGACATAATGTGTCTTTATGGAAATTGTTTAAATCGAAAAAACCAGTTTTATTCCAGAGACCCTTTTCATTTTCAAAAAATAAACAGGGCCAACGAAATAATTTACTTATTTTTATTTACTTCAGTTTTTCATTTTTGTGGTTAAATTTTTCATAGGCGGTTTTGCCCTTCCTTTGGAAATTATTTGAAGCTTATCAGCGAAGTTTAATGTTGAAAAACCCTTTATTATTAAGACACACTCCACACATTCACACACACTCTTCTTACTAAATTCTCCAACATTTTCAACGTTATTACCGACAGCCGAATTTGACGGTATATGCATATCCACGCCCGTATTATTGTCTTCCATATCGCACCATGCACGACGCGACGTACGTATCACACAACACACGGATAGCCGTTCAAACAAAGAACCTACTCCAACGATAGCTTCCGCCACCACTTAAATGCAAAAATTGCAAACTGCCGGTGGAAAGTTCAATAATCTCTGGCTTGATTCATAGGAAATCAAGCATACAGGACTTGGCTGCAGAGAAGCTAGCGGCCCCCATAGGTTCTATTCGATATTCTATTGTGGCTGCGTCAGAGTCAAGGCCGCATTTATTATGGGCTTGATAATTAAGATAATATTTTAGCATTTTTAATATAAATTAAATTAATGGTTTCCTATTTCAAAAATTACATTTTAGAAGATGTTTTGTAATTTTTTTGGGGAACTGCACTGCTTCCCTTGCTTCCATAGATAGCACGCCCCTGCCAGTTACAAGAATTTAAAATATTTCTTAATTTTCCCTGTTTTGTGTTAGTATTAATCACACTGACTATTGTTTTTGTAATTTTTGTTTTACGTAACAACCTGACAATATGTCTAGTTCGTATTACAATAAATTGAGTGGTGCTCTCAGGCGAAAATTTAAAAAGGAGAAACAAAAGAGCAGACGAAGTTCTCAAGAAATGATACGACCGAAAATAGTAAATTAATATTATGCACAGTTCATTTTAAGTAGATATACAGCTCATTTAGCTTTTAACAATTTAAAAGACTATAACATTTGTTATTATTATTATTACTGCAAAAAGTGTTTTATATGTTCTCCATTTTGGTCAACGCCAGTGGTATATAAAGTTTCCAAATACATAAAGGCATTCCTAACATATTCAGTTTAATTTAGATATTGAATACCTTCCCGAATCCAACGTTGATCCCAGTTGATGGTTTGTATTTACATACTAGATCTTTAAGTGTACTCCACAGAAAGAAATCTATAGGGATCAGATCGGGGCTTCTCGGGG
The DNA here is from genome assembly GCA_030620095.1 of Kuschelorhynchus macadamiae. Classification (NCBI taxonomy): domain Eukaryota; kingdom Metazoa; phylum Arthropoda; class Insecta; order Coleoptera; family Curculionidae; genus Kuschelorhynchus; species Kuschelorhynchus macadamiae. Next base: position 70,359 of record JAUTXW010000286.1, read on the forward strand.
GCCAGGCATTTTCCCCAATCCATTCTCTATAATGTGCATTCAAAAAGTTGGTTATTCATTGACATCTGTGGTATGGAGCTGGTGTCAAATTAAATTAGTTCGTTCTCTTGGAGGCACTTCATTTTTGGATGCGATTTAGAATCTCTGACGCTGGGAATATAAATTCTGGTTAAACTGTTCTTCCTAATCTTATAACAACCATATTGTTTTTATTGTCACTGCTTCAATAATGGGTGTTTTTTCATACATAACAGTACAAGAGAAAAATGTTTCGATTGTTATGAGTTTGTTGTTGGGCAATTTCGCGAATGACATTTTTCATCATCATACAATATTTTTTTCTAATTCCCACAATAACCCAGCTATTGGACCTGAGCGCCTGGATCATCCTGTATGTGCCGCAATACAAATGTTTGGTGCAGTGTTTCTTAAACAGAATTAAAATTTCTGGGGTCACTTAGGAATTCTAAATAATATCGAACCCCTTGTTAAATATGGAGTGCCTGAAAGACAAGCAAATTTAATTTTAAAGCCAGATTGCGCTCCCTATCAGAAATGAAGAAAAAAGCAAACCATATGAGAACATAATGTATTGTCGGGTACTATTAAAATTCATTATTTGAATAATAATATTTCGTTAACAGTGTTTGGAAATCTCATTTGGAGTTAAAAAAAATATTTACTGAAGATAATCATTTATATTCCTCGCAGTTTCTCTATTTAGATCTGACAAAATATACAGTGTGTTGCATTTGAAAATATTGAGAAAATAACTATTAGCCAAATTTGGCTACAGTGACATTTTTCTTTTAATTTTGAGGGTTAAAACTAAATTTGTCTCTTTTAGGCTCAAACAGGATTTCAAAAAATACGAAAATACCTTAAAAATGAAAATGTACCAAAATAATGACGATACATTATATATATATATATATTCTTAGAGTGAGTTTCTGGACCATTTAAAATATATTCGTAGGAAGATTTTCTTTGGTTTTTTTGGCCTCAAGTTATTTTTTTGGAAAAATAAAACAAATTTATTTTTCGGCACTAATTTTCATTTTGTTTATTGCAAACGTTTCGGCTAAATGCCTTCATCAGTGCTGTTTGACTGAAACTAAAAACAGTACTATTTTATATTATGCGAAGTCAACATTTTTTTTTTAAATGTAGAGACAAAATGTTACATACATATACTTATAGACATATAATTAAAAATAACCTTTTTTTTTTTTTATATAATAATAATTCGTTACGCTAACTAAAATTCCTAGTAATTTATACTTTCAAACTCACCCAAGAAGGTAACTTCCTGCATTCAGCAAACCAAAAAAGAATAAAATTTTTGTCACGTCACATTTAGTATACAGTATTAGACGCCAACAAACATGTAAAATTTTTATTTATAAAACTACGGTGGCATGTTAGTCTACCGATATATTTTGACTGGAATTGCACCTCGTTTTGAAGCAGTTGCTTGTCTTTCTGATTGTTTTTACTGAAGCAAAAAATTGTATATTGTGTTGTTGTTGTTTTGGTGTATAGCATGAGGGCCTTTAATTATACTATTTGTTATTATAATCAATTGGTAATTACTGTATTTTTTTTCCGTTTCACTTAACTAAGTAAAAAAAATTTTTTTTTTTTCTTATTTATTAATCAAGGAGAAAATTTCGGAACATGATAATTATTTTATTACGTTGTGATATATTTGGTTTAAATTTTTAATTTCAGTTCTATCATTTATTGAATTTTTATTTTGCTTAATATAGAGCATTTCTAAGAATTCCCTTTTTCTTTGGTTGGTTTCCGTTTTTAATATTTTTGTTTCTTCATATTTGAATTTATGGGACGTTTAATTTTCGTGCTTAGTTAATGAAGTTTTATTTTTTTTTATATCCTAAATGCCTTTAACAACTTCCATGAAAAACTTAAATTCACCATCGAGACTGAAAACAACTCAAAAATAAATTTCCTAGATATGACATTATATAATAAAAACAATATTATTGAAACACAATGGTACACAAAAAAAACGTGGTCTGGCAGATACATAAATTACTTTTCGCAACACCCAATGAACCAAAAAAAGTCGGTAATAATCAGTCTTGCCGATAGAGCAATAAAATTGAGTAATTTAACTTATCAATCCCAGGCAATACAAAAGGCAAAAAACATCTTAATTCAAAATAGTTACCCAAAAAAATTAATAAATTCAATATTTAACTCCAGATTACAACAAATGAACAATCCCAATCAAAACGTACCAAACGAAAAAACTAAAGATAAAAAATTCCTCTCTATTCCTTACATCCAGGGTCTTTCAGAAAGTATCCAAACTATTTTCAAACACCAAAACATAACCGTATGCCACAAAAGCTACAACACTTTTCAAAAGAAATTTTTTACTTGTCTTAAAACACCAACCCCAACCAGTCAAAAAACACACACTATATATCAAATACCATGTAATGATTGCCCAGGAGTATACATCGGACAAACTACTCAATACCTTAAAAATCGCCTAAATGGACATAAATATGACAAAAAAAATAAAACTTCATTAACTAAGCACGAAAATGAAACATCCCATAAATTCAAATATGAAGACACAAAAATATTAAAAACGGAAACCAACCAAAGAAAAAGGGAATTCTTAGAAATGCTCTATATTAAGCAAAATAAAAATTCAATAAATGATAGAACTGAAATTAAAAATTTAAACCAAATATATCACAACGTAATAAAATAATTATCATGTTCCGAAATTTTCTCCTTGATTAATAAATAAGAAAAAAAAAAAATTTTTTTTACTTAGTTAAGTGAAACGGAAAAAAAATACAGTAATTACCAATTGATTATAATAACAAATAGTATAATTAAAGGCCCTCATGCTATACACCAAAACAACAACAACACAATATACAATTTTTTGCTTCAGTAAAAACAATCAGAAAGACAAGCAACTGCTTCAAAACGAGGTGCAATTCCAGTCAAAATATATCGGTAGACTAACATGCCACCGTAGTTTTATAAATAAAAATTTTACATGTTTGTTGGCGTCTAATACTGTATACTAAATGTGACGTGACAAAAATTTTATTCTTTTTTGGTTTGCTGAATGCAGGAAGTTACCTTCTTGGGTGAGTTTGAAAGTATAAATTACTAGGAATTTTAGTTAGCGTAACGAATTATTATTATATAAAAAAAAAAAAAAGGTTATTTTTAATTATATGTCTATAAGTATATGTATGTAACATTTTGTCTCTACATTTAAAAAAAAAATGTTGACTTCGCATAATATAAAATAGTACTGTTTTTAGTTTCAGTCAAACAGCACTGATGAAGGCATTTAGCCGAAACGTTTGCAATAAACAAAATGAAAATTAGTGCCGAAAAATAAATTTGTTTTATTTTTCCAAAAAAATAACTTGAGGCCAAAAAAACCAAAGAAAATCTTCCTACGTATATATATATATATATATATATATATATATATACACACAAGGATCATTTTCTTGTTATGACGTTGGTGTAAGTGGAATGAAAACATACTATCATTTAATACTCCCAACGAAAGCCAGGAGTCACAATGTAATTCAATGCCGGTCGTGGTATTAGCCAACGGAGTAGTTGTTTTTGTGATTCAATTTTGTGCCTTTGCCCTACACGGGGCTGGCTAGTCTATGGCGACCTGATGAGCTCTAATAAGAGCGAAATCGCGATCGTCGTTTGACTAAAATGGATCATTGTGTCTGCTGTGATGCAGAACATGTTCCAAACAAGGATCATTTTTTTGTTATGACGTTGGTGTAAGTGGAATGAAAACATACTATCATATATATATATATATATATATATATATATATATATATATAAATATATATATATATATATATATATATATATATATATATATATATATATATATATATATATTAATTGGACTTCTTTCTTGGGTTTAGGTTTATTTGCAAAATATAGTAGGCTTTCTCAAAATTGCTCATTCCTTTGTTTTTTTTTGTATGTAGGGCTTTCCTTTCCTATCTACAATTAATTTAAAAAACATTTAGTAGTCTAATTATAAAAAAACATCTACAATTTTTCTAAAACTAAATTAAAATTTTATACTATTTACTAAATCAATAAAATGAGGTTACATACCTCAAAAAATGCATGTCGATTATTTATTTACATTTGATTGATATGTAGCAAGTTAGTGGTTTGACGGGCAACTCAGGGCACAGTTTTAGGTAAAAAACTGTTCTTATCGTAGTTCATTTTTTTGAGGAATTTAAAGATAATTTGTGTGCTATATTTTTTAATTTAAACCTTAAAGTAGAATCAGATATTCACGATGATACACATTTTAAAAATAACGGCTTAGACGAAGTTAAAACTATACTACACTATCAAATTGTGGCATATTTGACTTAAATTTTTTATGTCTTGTTTGCCATTTACTGCATTTTTTTCTTTTTTTATATGAATCATTTATTTGATAATTAATTTCTGATACTGGTTATCTTCATCAATGATTTTGGTTACAGAAAAATTAAATTTGTGCTTGGTGCTTTTTTCATGTTTGTGTAATGCAGTGGATGCATTCTTTGTATACTTATGCTCTTTTATTCTATTTTCTAAGGGTTGGGTTGTTATACCAATATATTTCATAAGGCAATTTAAACAAGGAATTTCATATACGAGATTGGATTTTTTATTTTTAGGAATTTTAGATTTTAATTTTGTAAATAGGGAGCCTATCAGGTTCCGGGCTTTATGACGCAACTAAACCAATCAAACTTCTTTTTTGTTCGTATGGATGGAGGGAATTGAAATTAAGATATCGTCCAGACCAAGTATCTTTTGTAAACCATTTAGTTTTTAAATTATTTTCTTTTTGTCTTATTTTAGTAAGGTCGAGAAAATTTATTTTGTTTTCTGTTTCAACTTCAACAGCGAACTGAAGTTTCGGTTGGAATTTTATTTTATTTTCTGGAATAGATGCTAAACAATCATCCACATATCTCTTAAAAAAAGTAATATTAAAAATCAATTTTTCGAGAACTTCCTCTTCTAGGTATTCCATAACTATTTGTGCCATTGTAAAAGAAATAGGTAAGCCCATAGCCTATCCATCAAGTTGTTGATAAAATTGGTTTTTGTCTTGAAAATAATTATTTGACATTATAAGATTTAAGGCTTCTAAGAATTCAGGCTGAGTTAGAGTTTAAATTTTTTCAAAATATTCCTTTTGCCTTTTATAGCACTATGAGTTCATTTGGTATATTAATATACAAAGAAATTACATCTAGTGATATTAACTTTGAGTTTGGTGGTATTGTTAATGTATCTAGAAAATGTAAATGAGTCTTTTATGTAATAAGGGTTTTTACCTGTGATATTTGACAAACACTTTGAGAGCTTTTAGAAAGGAGATTTAATACATGAAACTATAGGCCTGACCGGAATGTTAGGTTTATGAAATTTGGATAGGCCATATATTTTAGGCGTGACTGCAATATGAATTGACAAATTCATAGCTTCCGCGTTACTTAACCGATTTTTGTTTAAGAGTTTTTTTACATTTACATTATATATATATATATATATATATATATATATTATATATATATATATATATATATATATATATATATATATATATATATATATATATATATATATATATATATATATATATATATATATATATATATATATATATATATATATATATATATATATATATATATATATATATATATATATATATATATATATATATATATATATATATATATATATATATATATATATATATATATATATATATATATATATATATATATATATATATATATATATATATATATATATATATATATATATATATATATATATATATATATATATATATATATATATATATATATATATGTAGTCGAAGATGTCATTAATAGCGTTATTTGAATCCTTATAAATATATAGGGGGCCTCATTTAAACTAAGAAAGTTGGCACCTGCTCACAAAAAACGACGTACCCAGTATATATGAAAATAAAAGAAATTAAACACTCGAATTACCCCAATTAACTTTTGTATTCAGCTTTTCGCTTCATCTCGTATACTTTCTGAGATAAGGTAGTCTCCCAAGTTAAACGGGCCACCCAGTACAAAAATAAAAATTCTATTATATATAATAATAATATATAATCAATTACCAACACATTTACGCAAAATAAAAACTTTAATAAAATTTAAAAAGGAAGTAAAAAACCATTTTTTATCGGAACGTGATTTATAGAAAAAATAATTTTGACTGTGTTAATATTATTTATTTTGATCTTTAATTATTACTTATTTTGTTAATTAATATTATTCTTAACTGTTAGTTTGTTATAATATTAGTATTGTTAGAATTCCCTGTAATGAACTTATACAGTTGGTTGGGAATGTTGAGAATAAATAAATAAAATTATGTATGATAGTGATTTATTACATAACATTTTTAGTATCATAAATATGTATAAGAGTTTGATAAAATATGTTGAGTTTCTTGATCGGCAGTAAATTTTAATTTTTTACTGGTAAAAGGATATTGATAGTCTTAGTTTCCAAATAATCATCCAGCGAATCGGCTCCCCTAAAAGACCAAATTTTTCAATAAGAGTACATAGACCTTTTTAAATAGTTAAATAACCACTGCAAGTCATAGCATACAGGAGAAATCATTAACACTGATTAATATGTAATATACTTACAGATCTTTTCCAAAGCCAGATTTTTTGTAACCACCAAATGGAGTTTGGGGAGTGATATAATCATAACAATTTACCCTAAAAAAGAGATACATTTTAGTTACTCAAAATTGAAATATTAAAACTAATCAAAACTAACGGGTGACCCAGGAGCCATACACATTCTGTGTTTCGTATTTCCTAATTTTTTTTTCTAAAATCCCTCTAAATATAAACAGGTCATGTTCTAATACTGCAATATATGCAGGGTGATCCATTAAGAATGGTCTCCGGCCATAGAAAAATATCTGGAAATTATTTTAAAGTTGGAAAAATGGCCGTAACCTCAACTCAAAAATGGAAATGCCGATTTTCTCTTGAATTTTCCTAATTAAGATGTGTCGAAAATAAAAGCATTGTATTCTTCAGGCAATTATGCTACTTTTTGCTATTTATCTTTTTTTTTCTATTTCAATAATAAAGTGGTGAGGGAAGATCAAATTTTTTTTCTTTCAAATGTTTATATCTCTGTTTTGGATGAACCAATTCCATTGAACTTGGTGTCAGAGAAAAAGCGCTTTTTTTTACTCTTCACGTATTAATTCTTAATTGTTACCGTAATGATTCTATTAATGATCACTAGGTGGCGTTTTTTTCGTAATTCTTCAAATACGTATTTTCTCAAAAAAAAAATCAAATGGTATGATGACTTTTTTGTCATAATTTAATTAAATGTTATAAAAGTTATCGAATAATGAAATAAAAAATTAAGGTCCATATTTAAATTAAAAAAGTTGTTGATAGTCTCCCAAATCCGAAACACCGGATTGAAAAACTAACCTCACCAATTTGTAAAAGAGAAAAAATGACAATTGTGAAGTGAAAATTATTTTCATCAGATGAAAATAATTTTTATGAGTGGAAATATTCCGCGAATTTTCTTGTCAGTATAACGGGTTTTTTTCCTGTTTTTTGATGGCTTATTTACATTTATTATTACACTAAGGAACAGGAGGTTTATTATTTATAATTTCAAAATACAAGAGTTCTAACCACACTACACCACAACTTGTTACGTTCTGAACGTAACAAGTTGTGGTGTAGTGTGGTTAGAACTCTTGTATTTTGATCTATCGTCCACCACAGGTTCCAGTGTTAGGATTTATAATTTCAATAATAGGTATGCTCTTGGAAGCAGCTATATAGATAGGTGTGGTGAAGTTGGATATAGTTGTTTCGATGTCTATAGATGGTCTAGGATGTATCAGAGTAGATTTATATAGATCCCAATTTGCTTTTTTGAAATTGTAAACAGGTTTACAAGATATGTGATATTGTCAAGGTAGGGTTTCAAGTATTGTGGGGAGAGAGTCATTTCCAAAGCAGTCATGCAGTACATTCAAATTCAAAATATGCTTTATTGTCAAAGAAACATGTCTTGTTGACAAAGCAAATAACAATTTAAAAAAATCGAATTAAAAAATACTATCTACCAAAATCCTAAGTCAATGACAAATAACAACACATAAAGAGTCAACCATATAAAGATAATTACAGTCAAGTTATAAAAAACATATAAAAAAGTTTCAGGACTTATATAATAAGAAACAAACAATATGACAGTGAAAACAAAACAAACACATAAAATAAAAATATGGCACAGAAAACTTAAACAATGAAAGATAACAAAAAATTAATAAAAAATTATCGCTATAGTATTTCCCTAACTTATAATAAGTTCTCTCCAACAGAAGTTCTTTAGTTACCCTTTTAAAAGCCCCCAATGTGGAGCAGATTTTATGAATTCGGGAAGATGATTACATATATTCCTGCTTTCGTAAATAACTGAATTTCGGGTAAGAGCCGAAGAAGGGATCGGCAAACATAAACTACCAGAGCCAAGGGTGTCATGAGAATGAATAGGCACCAGGAACTTTTCTCTGTGTGTAGTGTTAAGATTTTCTTTTCCTTGTTTGCGGGTCTGCATGAGTTTCTAGGACCTGCATTGCAAATATATCTCACTGCTCTCTTCCGCAAAACAAAAAGAGAGTTTTCAATAGATACTCTCACGTGTGAGAGGTGAGACTCAATTAAAGAATAGTAAACCATCTTAGCCGGGACATGAAAGAAAACCGCGCGGTCCTTAAAACAAAGGTTAAATTAAAATAAAAAATTTAAAAATAAATTTTATATTATTTTATTTGTTGTAATAGTTTGCCTCTTCACCTATAAAGTGCGCCAGCTAAGCGGTACGGAAAATTAATCGAGGATTTAGTAAATTTCCTTGTAATCCACTTGTAATTGGGATGTGCCTAGAGTCTCCATGCACTTGCCGCTAGAAGGTTCTAGCTATTTCCAGTGGCGCCTATACATTTCGAGCTTTTGCATACAAAGAAAAAATTGACGATGGGGATTTTCAAGTAATTCTCCGAACAATAGAGGGTTTTTATATAAACTTGAAGAAGGTTCTGACCTGCAAACCCCTACTTCGTGCTGTAAAGAACAAAATAGATTTTCCGTACGGGTATAAAACTTTAAATGGCTTTTACGATCAAATGGTTTTGTTTGGCGCAAGTGCCAAAATAAACGAAAATTGCTCATTGAGAGACCAAATATTTTTCACTGGCTGGTGAAATATCTATCAACTATAAGGCAATATAGGCAAGAAGGACGCAATATTGTGTATCTAGACGAAACCTGGGTAGATAATGATATGACAGTGAACAAATGCTGGCAAAGTGAAAGTGTTAAAGGTGTTGTTCAGGGAATCTGCTCTAGTAGTCGCTTTATTATAGTTCATGCTGGTTCAGAAGCCTGATTTGTTCCAGGTGTTGCTTTAGTTTTTTGCTCAGGACTGAATAGAGATAATTTTGAAAAGTGGTTGCTCGAGAAGCTTCTACCTAACATTCCTTCCAAATTAGTCGCAGTAATGGATAATGCGTCATATCATTCTCACATAGAAGATAAAGTGCCAACTAAATACTCTACAAAAAGTCATATGATATGGTAGCTTAAATCGAACAATCTTGTATGTGATCCAACACGGAGAAAATATCAATTATATGAAGTAATATCAGCCAACAAGCCTAGAGAAAAATGTATAAAATTGACGGTCTTTTACGTAACCTCGGTCATACACCTTTAAGGCTGCCTCCATACATGCGCGACCTCAACCCTACTGAACTTACATGGGCAGGAGTAAAAAAATATATTCGAGAGCGCAACACCAGTGAACTTTCAATTAAAGATTTAAATAAAATAACATTAGAAGCGATTGACTCAATATCGGCTAAAAATTGGAAATCGTATGTTAAACATGTTCGTTCTATTGAAGATAAATACTGGGAAGTAGATGGTAAAATTGAAATGGTTAGTGATGATTTAGTTATCACACTGGGATCTTCAAGTAGTGACGACGAAACCTCATCATTTTCAGAGGAAGACAACGATTTAGAAGGAATCGAACCATTAGAATCACAGCCGCCAACCTCAAAAATGGCTTAGTTATTTTTTTCATATATTTTGTAAAGTTCATAAAGTAGCTGTTCAATACCGGGTGTCAAAAAATATCTAATATTGCAATTAATATTTGAAAAACTACAGAACTCATATTTTTCCAAAATTAACACATCAATGTAGTTATAGTAGGAGAGCCAGCACTGATTCCAGTGAACAAGATTTATCAAAATTTTAACTTATGCAGTTCGACTTTGGGCTATTTGGGTATGCCAGAAGTGACCGTTTGTCTCCGTCTGTCATATTACTTTGTACAGGGAGCGTCATTGTGAAGTACTATACAGGGCGTTTCCTAATTGCATGCTAATGTTAAAGGGGAGTTATTCTTGGACCTTTTTAAGAAAAAAGTTTAATATGAACCTAAAAGTCTTAACTTTGAAGATACAGGGTTTTAAAAAAACATTTTTTTAAAATCCTAATTCTGATGCTATTATAGATAAATAACTGTGTGAAATTTGATACACGTCTTTTATGCATAAAGGGCATTTTTTATTAACAATCAATTTTTAAAATTTCTACCAGTGGCGTGCATATGTAATTAACCTGGGTAAATCCGTATGCTCCTTAATGCATAGAAGACGTGTATCAAATTGCATGCAGTTATCTACAATAGCATTAGAATTGGGATGAAACAAAATGTTTTTTTTTTAAACTTTACCATCCTGTATCTCAAAAGTTAAGACTTTTAGGACATAAAAACACCCCCTTTAACATCAGCACGCAATTAGGAAACGCCCTGTATAGTACTTCACAATGACGGCCCCTGTAAAAAGTAATATGTCAGACGGCCACTTTTGGCATACCCGAGTAGCCGAAAGTCGAACTGTATAAATTAAAATTTTGATAAATCTCGTTCACTGGATCTGATGCTGGTTGCCCTTGTAAAATCTGGACTTGTAAATCGTGTATCACTATACTGGGTGGTCCAATAATAATGGACGTAGGCAGTAGCCCGGGAACCGTTACTGACAGAACTCAAGAAAAAATATATTTATAGGTAAATCGATCAAGAAAAATCAAAATTAAATCATTTTAAAATTTGAAAGTTTGCCGTTTTTGCAACAGAAAAGAGTTAGAGAAGTGCGGTACACGAACGAAAACAGACAAATATAGATAAAGGTTCATTAAGTATAGTTACATTTTTTTATTACCTGAAGTGCGTATAGACAAATAGGAGTGCCATATTATTTAAAGAACGACGGGACACCACTGGTTTAAAGAGATTTCTTGGCCGATCTTCCTAAACCGCTTGACTCCGTCCGGTTTTCTTTCGTGTCCCGCACTTTAACAACCAGAAGCTGCTCTCTTACTGAGATTTAAAATATATCGGTTGAACTTAAGTTGATTTGTATACATTGTGTTGCTCAAGACAGACCCGTCAATTTCTAAGTTATCAAGGAAACATCTAAATCATCTAAATGTCAAAATACCAGTTTTGTCATTGAACGACCCCCTAAAACGATTTGAACCACTGCAATGCTGCACCGCTAAAGCCATATAAAGCAAGCTTCTGCAAAAATATTCCGTGATTCACGCAGTCCAAAGCCTTTGACAAATCACAAAATACTGCCGCAACAGCCTCCTGACGATTGATGCCTAAATATAACTTGTCCAGAAAGTAAAAAAGCATCAATTGTACCCTTATTTGATTGGAATCCAAATTGGTTGCTATTTAGAATTTGATGACCATCAAGAAATGACACCATACCTTCCTTAACCAGCCTCTCAATAATTTTTGAAAGGACGGAGAGCAGATCGCCATTTTTGTATAGTGAAATGACTTTGGCACTCTTTAGACAATTTGGAAAATCACCAGAAACCCACGAATGGTTGGTAGAATTGCAAAGGGCCTCAAGAGCAGTACCAGGAAGGGAATGGAATATCTTGATTGACATCCCATCTTCACCAGAAGAATTTTTATTTTTTATTTCGGCAATAGTTCTCATGACCTCTAAAGGGTCAGTAGGGAGAAAAAAGAAGGACTCCTGAACTGACACACCTTTTAAATAGGACATGGGATCTACAGTCTGACTTAATCCACTGGTCAATACATCTGAAACTGTACAATAATAGTTGTTAAGGACATCTGGAGTCATATCAGGAGAACTCATGTGGAAGTTTGTGGCATGGGTGTGCTATAGAAGGTGAGATCAATACAGGAAAGGGAGCCAGTAGATGGAGAGTCATTTAGAAGTATAAGATCTAGGTCGTTCGTGATGTATATATTTCTCTTCCTCTGGAATTAGAGTACGAGGAACCTCAGGATGTATGATGAACATTTAGATCTCCCATGAAAATGATGGGAATGGGAAGTCGCGAGACAAGGTTTTTAAATTGAATGGGTTCGAGTGATAACGAGGGGACCTATATAGGTTACACAGAGTGATCTTTTGGTTCAGGAGGTATATGGAGATTGAACAGGAGTATATGGAAGGGCGTCTTTTATGAGTATTGCTGCTACTCCACCTGAGGATCTGGCAGCATTTGTTCTACCTTTTCTAATGACATTAAAATGTTTGATATTAATGTTAGTATCTTCATTAAGGTTGGTTTCTTGTGGGAGTAGATATGATGGATGAAAAAACATTATAATTAATTGTAAATGTTCAATGCGGTTTTTGAGCCGTTTATATTCACTGAATAATCTGAGGAGGCATTTTTATTTATTTAGATGTCTCTTTAGGGGTAGGGGAGAGTTCTTGATCCAGTGTGTCGTCAACCAACCAATAAGTGATTCGTTTAATGAACGAGTTTTTATCCTAGAAGATCAACGGGATGAGTTTTTTGGTAGCGGTTTTCATGATGGGTTTTTAGGTAGGGGGGGGGCGTTGGTTGAGGAAGATTCAGAGGAAGAGTTTGGGGTTGTGAGTAGTTTGGAGATGGGGTTGGAAATAGGAGTTCGCGAGACCGAGACCAAGACTGAATCAGTCTCGGTCTCGGAAAATGTTTACCGTTTTACAATATGTTTTATGTAGACCGAGACCTACTAAGTCTCGGTATTGATCTCGAAAGTCTCGGAGGTCTCGAAGACAAAATTTTAAAAATAATAATTGTTCGCCGAGATGTTATTTAGACAAAAGTACATGGAAGCCTACGTTCGAAACCCAGAGTTTTTCCAATCTTAAAAATTTAATGTAAAAAAACCCAATGTTTGAACATTTCAGTAAAGTAGAAAGCATGTAGGTATATTTATATAAAAAATTATTCCAAAAATCTGTAATTCGAAATGATGTTGCCAACAGATGGAATCAGTAAATGAAGATATACGGACAATAGTAGGTGTATCAAAATAAATATCACATATCCCTTGTTCTTTGGACATCAACAGAAAGGCCACACGTCACTAGAGTTACTTAAACAACCATCCACAGAACAATAATTTTTGACATTTCGAAAGATATACAAATGGAATAAGATATATTAAAAACAAAATAAGGACACAGTGTATAATGCTGCCGAACTCATGCAAGCAACATGTTGGGCATTCTAGGGACAGACAGAAAACGATCGATGGCCAAGTAAAGCACCCTTAGGTATTCTGTAAACTTTGCTATTTTGAACCAAACTTGTATTACTTTGATGCGTATTTACTTTCTTAACCAGGACCGTTCTTAGGGGTCTGCACGTTGTGCTTGCACAAAGGCGGCTATGGTTCATAATACTACTTGTGAATCAACTATTTTTGTTCTTTGGTAAATTAACTATAAATTTTAAAAGTGGAGTAGATTTTAAAAGTAAATTTATTTATTAAACAAATATCCACTTCAATTTTTCGCCTGAAAGATCAATCTATAACCTTTTTTGAGAAAATGTACAGGGATAAATATTATATTGTGCCTGCTGAATCACCAATAATATCAAGTTTCTCAAGCGATGATAACTATGACATCCATTATACATCGCTATTTGAAAAAAAAAAAGTAATTCCGAAAATTGGAGAAAAGAAATAATAGAATATTTGCAATTAAAGCGCGCTCCAAAGGGTACAGATATTTTAGAATGGTGGAAAGCTCACGATAAACAATTTCCAAATTTCGCCAAAATGATAAAAGGTCTTTTGTCTATATAGGCGATCTCTATAGCAGTAGAGCGTTTATTTTCAGAAGCAGGGTTAATTAATACAAAACTAAGAAGCATGTTAAATGAAACTTCAAACAAATGCTTATTATGTATTCATTCATGGTATAAAAGTAACTTGAAAAATGAAATTATAAAATATTAGTTTAAATTTTCTGTAATAATTTTAGGTTTATTATATAGGTTGAAATAAAATCTAAAAATATGCTTATAATGTATGTTTAGAAATTTCAATTTTTACTTTGTTATTAGAACAGTTCGTTATTTTTTAAGCGTAATAGTTGAATTAGCTTTATTGATCATCTATTTAAAATCCTGAGCCAAATTCTACTTTGTATTTTGTTTGTTGAAAATCTTGTCCGTATGTATATGTATTATTTTTATTATACACATATAGTTAAAACTTTTATATCGTCCATTATTTTCAAATACAAACAACAAAAATCAATACAAAAATATTGTTCTATAAAACACGTACCTTCTTTAATTAGCAAGCCATCGAAGCGATTAAAGAAGAAAATGTTAAGAAAAATTTTCAGTGATTTTTTTAAACAATTTTTTGTTAATTTTAAGTGGGGAAATTTTTAAACAAAAATCCCCACAATTACTTCATCCGTTGGAGACTTTACCGTATCTATACTATATAAGAATATGATATTGTGATGTTTTTAGTTGTTGCAGTTTATTAGTTATTAATTATTAAACCAAAAAACTAAAAATGATTTTAGTTACTTTCAATAATTAAACATAAAAACCGATTATAAATTTATAAAGATCACAATTTCAAAATCCTATATACTATAGTTGTGATAAAGCGTCTCTTTTTGAGAAAAGGGTAGCAATTTACGGTTTTCGACATGTGAAGTGGAATTTCGCTACTAGAATTTCTAAATTTGGGAATTCTCTTTTTATGGTTATTTATATCGTTTTTTAAATGACTATTTCACTAGTATCATTGTTATAAGAACATATATAACGCCAGTATAATATAATTGATTATAGAAAAATTATTTTTTGCATCAATTAATTTGCCCCCAAACATATATTTTTTGAATTATTTTGTCAAAATAAATAATTTACGAACATTAGTTATTTTGCTACTTCACTTTGAGATCGAGACCGAGAGTCTCGATAGGTAAGTCTCGGTATCAGTCTCGGTCTTGAACATCAAGTCTCAGTCTCGGTCTCGAAATACTTTTGCAAGTCTCGTGGTCTCGCGAACCCCTAGTTGGAAAGTGGTTTGTATATCGCACTGTATATAGGTAGTTCGTGTTTTAGGAAGGGGGATTTTGGGAATAGCTGCTATTGAACTATATGAAGAAATAAATGTTGGGTTCAGATGTCTGTACTTTCTTTTAGCATCAAAGTAGGAAATCTTTTCAATAGTGCGAATTTTTTGTATTTCAAATTCCCTTTGTATGTTTTCAAGCCATTATATATAGGGGGAATGTATTTTTTTTCAGTTTACGCATGTATGAGGGAGAGAGTAAGATGATTCGGGATATGTTGGGAAACGCACATGAGGGACAAGTGCAGAAATTCTGCATATTTTGAAGAGTGAGCTACGATTTCATATTTAAACGCGAAATTGAATTCTAAACATCTGTTCTATTACCTTTTTATGTACTTTAAAAATAAAAGTACTTTCCCTCTCCACCGCTTTTAAAGTTTTTTTTTTCGGTTTTTTAAGGCCCTGTACTTTAAACAACAAAAAAGACTTTAAGAATAGCAAACAGTTTTAGTTGGAGAAAGAATTCTCGCCGTCAAATAAAACGTTAAATTTTGAATAGTGGGCTATATGACTTCACATTTAGCTACAAAATTGAATCCTAAACAACTTATTACTTTTCCATGTACCTTATAAAATTGGGTACTTTACTCTTTACTGTTTTTAACACTTTTTGATTTTTTTTAAGACCCTCTGCACTAAATTTGGGCTAGAGATTGTTTAAGAGTTTCAAGAAAAGCATAAATTTTAATAGATAGAGATTTGTTAAGAGTTTCAAGAAAAGCATAAATTTTTATCTTGAACAATTTTTTTTGTAACTAAATAAAAAAGCTCTTCTATCATCAAAGCAATCGGGGGATACCATGCTTGGGCAAATAACAATTAATTATCGGTATTATTACCATACAGAACCGGCCTCGACGGCATTGGCGAACACCAAAGCATTGTTAATATTTTTTGTGATCACTCCTGCAGCTAATCCATACTGCGTGTTGTTTGCTCTTTCAATAACCTCGTCTAAAGTGTCAAATTTAAGAATAGTTTGTACTGGTCCAAATATCTAAAAATATTAAAGACGAATTAGTATATTTGAAGCTACAGTAAAAGCTAGATTTTATTCAAGCTTTCTTTTATTGTTTTCCATTTTATTAGACGAATCACTAAAGTTATTCAATACAGTTTGAAGATAGTTATAAGAATATATTTATGTAATTAAATTAATTTAATTAATTAACTATAAAGATACAAAAATACAACAACAAAATTAACGCATTTACCTCGTTGGCTGCACAAGACATTTCATCAGTAACATCCGAAAGTACAGTAGGTTCTACAAAAAATCCTTTGTTACCAATCCTAGAACCACCCGCTTCAAGTTTTGCACCCTGTTGTTTGCTCTCACCAATAATCCTTAAAATTTTATCAAGAGATGGTTGGTCTATCTAAAAGGCAAGGAATGTTAAAAACAATAATTCTTCATAATTAAACATTTTGATACAGCTTAATTAAAGAGCTCGCAAATACAATTCAAAAAGTTTTTTGATAGTAGACGTAGTTTTTGAGAAAATTAATGGTGGATATGTAAAAAGATGCGAAATTTGAATTTTTTTACTTTCTAACTGAAAAAAAAACTTTAAATCGCTTTCCCAATTTTTTGTAGCCAAATTTATTTTTTTAATAAGCACAACTTTTTATGTGGAATAACTTTGTTTCCTAAAATCAATAATAAAAAATCGATAGATTTCCTTTACCCGGAACTTCTCTCGTTGTGAATCTTTCCTTTTCTTACGAATAGTGAATGTAGTTCCACACATAGTCATTTAGTAACACATACATATAGAGTAAGTATGGACAAAATGACACATGAGGACAAAATGACATACAACCTGTATTTTATAATTCGCACTATTTACCACCCCACCGACTGTATGTCACGTTTTCCAAACGGTTCCTGGATAAGTTGCGAAGAGCGTAATATTAAAAGTTCAGTTAGACCGACGCAGTCGTATAGTGAAGGTGTACCGGGCTAAAAAAAATTTCCACGTGTGATTCTGTCTCTGATTTTCGGTAAGTTTTGGATTTTCAGTCAACTCATTTTGCTTTAAATCAATTTTTTATAGTGTATGGAATGACATGGCTTGATTACTTTCGTAAATAGATAACATTTAATGCATATTTTTAATGCATATTTTAGTAAAGGACTAGGAAGGCACAAATCTACTTTTCCTCCAGAAGTTGAAAGGCAGCTAGTTAATCATTAAAAATTATTAGAAACACGATTTTTTGGTTTGACTCGTAAAGACGGTCAGAAGTTAGCATTTCAGTTAGCCGAACAAAATAAATTTTCCCATATTTTCAATGCAGAAAAACAAAGAGCTGGACAGGAATGGTTAACTGGGTTTTTAAAAAGGAATAAAGATATTTCGGTACGTAAACCAGAACCGACTTCAGCGGCTAGGGCTCTGGCTTTTAATAAGCCTCAAGTTGAAAAATTCTTTAAGGTATATCAAGATTTGTTGGATACTCACAACTTTTCACCCAATAGGATTTATAATGTAGATGAGTCCGGTCTGTCTACTGTTCCGAAACCACAGAAAATTTTGGCAACAACTGGCTGGAAGCAAATCGGCTGCTTAACAAGTGCTGAGCGAGGATCTCATGTCACCGTTGTGTGTTGCATGAATGCAACCGGCTCGTACATACCTCAGTGTTTAATATTCCCTAGAAAGAATTTTAAAAATGAGCTTTTGGATGGGGCCCCAACTGGCACTCTTGGAATTGCACAAGAGTCGGGCTGGATTACCACAGATGTGTTTTTCAAATGGTTGAAGCATTTTCAAACCTATGCGAAGGCTAGTGTTGATGAAAAAGCGCTCCTTGTCGTCGATGGTCATACTAGTCACAAAGGATTTGAATTGACATACGCTAAAGAGAATGGTATAATCGTATTATGTCTGCCACCTCATTGCACCCATCGGATGCAACCTTTGGACGTATGTTTTTATGGACCATTAAAAACCTACTTCAATCAGGAAATATCAAAATGGTTAAAGATTCATCCAGGTCGCGTAGTTACTCATCTACAAATTGGCTAGTTATTTAATGAGGCCTATGACAAAGCTGCTACTGTGCAAAATGCATGCCAAGGATTTAAAAACACTGGTCTCTGGCCTGTTGCCCCTGATATCTTTTCAGATTATATGTTTGATCCTGCTGAGACAACCAATGTTCCAATAATGCCTCCTGAATTTGCGCCCACACAGGTAACAGAAAATCCAAACGAAATTGCCTCTACCGTACCAAATGAAAGCACGAATAGTCAAGAGAATCCTGGACCATCAACAGATTCATTTTCTGAAAGTGCACCCATCATACCATATGAAATATCTCGAGGTGAAGAAAATCCTGAACCATCAACAAGTTCTTTGCTCGTTCCGATTGAAATGTTGTCTCCTATTCCGCAAGGAAATTTAGTCAGAGGACAGGGGAAGAGAAAACCAAAGAAGCAAAAAACGCATTTTGTTCTCACTTCTACACCGAACATGGAGGAAGTAAAAGCCAAAAATGAGCCTAAAATCACCACTGAAAAAAGAAAGCGAAAGGCCACTAGAGCAGTATTTGATTACAATGAGGATGATGAAGAGGCAGATCCATTTGCTCCGCAAACTGATGACGACGACTGTCCTTGTATTTATTGCAACGACTTATATTCCCGTTCAAAGCCTGGTGAGAACTGGTTAAGGTGTATAAAATGTGCACAGTGGGCTCATGCAATTTGCGCTGATGTACCAAAAACGACAAAGATGTTCATTTGTGAACTATGTGTTTCTGTTTAAGTAATTTTGTCCATTGTGACAAAATGGTTTTGAGTTAGGTTTTAGTATTAAGCTTTTAAGTTTGTGTACCTTTACATTATTTAAAAATAACTTTCTTACATGAAAAGCTAATGTATCAAAGATAACTGTTACATATAATAAGCGTTTGTTACTGTTTATAGTAAGTTTTCATAAAGCAATATCAAAATACTATGTCATTTTGTCCGTACTTCCCCTACTGTATTTTTAAACATTTTTATTGAGCGCCATTTTGTTCTTCCATATTGGATTCGTACTTATATTCTACCAGTTTCTATCTACTCCATACTTGATTTTTGGACATAATTTAAAATAAGTTGAATAAGTAGTTTTTACATGTTGAATTCGTACCAGTTTATTCCTATATCACATTTAATTTTTGTTAGCCAATTGTAAAAGAATTTTTTTTACTTTGATTTTTTTAAACATTTTATTTGGTCGCCATTTTGTATTCGTACTACAATTTTGGTAGTTTATCTCTATATCACACTTAATTCTTGTACCGGGTGTACAACTAAGAAGGGAGGCCGGCCGTATCTCAGTAACCACTTGTCTTACGGTTTCGGGAAAAAAAATTATATTGTAAATCGGCCAAGAGAAATCGCTGGAAATTGCCACTAGGGGGCGCAACAAGAACTTTAAATCGTAAATGTCGTTTTTTTTTGTGAATTTACATAGTTAAGGTATGTCGAGAATATAAGCGTAGTATTCTTCAATAAGTTGCGCAACTTTTTGCTATTCATCATTTTTTTCTATTTTCAATAATAAAGTGGTGGAGGAAGGTCAAACATTTTTTGTTTCAAACGTTGATATCTCTCTGTTTTGAATGAACCGATATTATTGAGCTTGATCTTAAAAAAGGGCTTTTTTTGCTCTATCTCCGATTAAAAAACTAACTACACCGAATTGTAGAGGAGAAAAAGTGCCAATGCTAAAGTGAAAGATATTTCCATCTATCATTTCAACCTAACCTAAAATTTGAAAAATTTGGAGAAGTGATGCAAATTAAATCGCTACTTCCACATCATCTTTAGATTTCCATAAAATATTAAATTAACTGAAAAATTGAAATCTATTTACCCGAAAATCCATAAATCCACATATTACTTATTATATAGCTCCTTTCCGCTCCGATGGGAAAGTGAACTTGCATAACTTGCATTATTGGTCGGACCACAATCCTCTCTGGATGCGAGAAGTCCAGAGTCAAGGTCGTTGGAGCGTCAACGTTTGGTGCGGCGTAATAAACAACCGAATTATCGACCCAGTAATTTTCGATAATTCACTAAATGGACAGACTTACTTAGATTTTCTCGAAAATCAGCTGCCAGTTTTGCTTGAGGGCATCGACTTAGACACCCTATTCTTCCAACATGATGGCTGCCCAGCTCACTACTCAAACAATATCAGACGGGTCCTAGATGAACGTTTTCCCGGAAGCTGGATAGGTAGGAGCAGTATATTTTCCTGGCCCCTTCGTTCCCCCGATTTGACTTGACTAGACTAGACTTTTACTTGTGGGGTCGCCTTAAGGATTTGGTGTACCAAAATAGACCAACAACAAGGGAGGACTTCATCAACCGAATTAGAAACGCAGATGATACCAGCTGCAGAAATAGAAGCTGCAGTAAGTTCTACAGTAGAAAGACTCCGTCTACGTATCGAGCATGATGGTAGACATTTCCAACAGTTCATTCGACACAAATAATTAATTAATAAACAATTTCTTTGTTATTTATAGCATTTATTTAGATCATCCCTGCTTTTTTACACAACAATAAATGGAGTAGCAGGAAATAGCATAGCAAAGAATAAAGCATAAACTCTTTCTTTGGTGTCCTATTTCCTGCTAATTCTTTTACTGTTTAGTTTTTTATGTTCTGGCTTACAATAAATATAATATCATTTTATTGCAATATATTTTTTCTAAAATTTCAGTAAAATTTAAACGATAGATAAAAATAGCTTTCACTTCACCCTTGGGCACTTTTCCTCCTCTAACAGTTGGTGAAGTTATTTTTTTAATCCAACGCTACTTTCAGATTCGAGCGACTATCATCAACTTTCTTGATTTGAAAAAAAATCGGGTAACATGTCGATTTATAAGTTGTCAGTTTATTTGAACCAAAACCAAAATAACAACAATAAATAATAAGGGACGAAAATCCAAAATTTCGTAAAAAATCGAGTAATATGTCGATTTGGTTTTCAGGTATATCTACAGTTATTGTGTTATATCTCGTAAAAATTTCTCAAATTTTAGGTTAAATTGAAATGATAGATAAAAATAACTTTCACTTTACCATTGGCACTTTTCTCCTCTACAATTCAGTGTACTTAGTTTTTTGATTGGACGTTTCGGATTTGAGCGACCATCATCAACTTTCTTAAATTTAATGTGGATCTGGTTGTTTTTTTATACCCTTCATAGCCACAAAATAAAATGTGACAAAAAACTCATATCATACTATCTGATTTTTTTGAGAAAATCTGTATTATTTGAGGAATTCCAGAAAAACGCCATCTAGCGACCAGTAGCAGAATAAATCTGTTCATTCAAAACAGAGATATCAACGATTGAAACAAAAAATGTTTGACCTTCCCCCACCACTTTATTGTTGTAGAAAAAAAATCATAAAAATCAAAAAGTTGCGTAACTTATTGAAGAATACTTTGCTTATATTTTTGACACACATAACTATACAAATTCACCAAAAAAATCGACATTTACGATTTAAACTTCTTGTGGCGCCCCCTAGCGGCAATTTTTCGAAGTTAGAAATAATTTCCACAACCGGCCTCCCTTCTTAGCTGTAAACCCGGTACAAAATTTGAAATTAATATAATAAGTAGTTTTTTCAGGCTCTTGTAACTATTTTATTAGGCCGCCATCTTGGATTTATATCAAAATGTTACCAGTTTATTTTTATGTAACACTTGATTTTTGTGCCAATTGGAGGTAATTTGGATAACCAGTTTTTTGGTGAATTTTTAGCATTTCAACAGGCCGTGATTTTCTTCTGCCATACCGGATATTTAGTAAAATGTTGCCAGGTCATCCTCATAATAAAATAATAATAAAAGTTGAAGTCAATCGGGTAATTAATTTTTTAGCTATGCTCCAAATTGACAGATTTGACCGACAGACAGACCGACGGAATTGAGAAAACAAGTTTTTCGGCATCTAGAAAAGCTGAAAGTTGATTACAAACAATTTATTTGGTTCTCATTTTGTGCCGCCATCTTGAATTCGATCCCCAATTTTACCAGTTCATCTCAATATCACACTTAATTCTTTCACAAAGTTTGAAATCAATATAATCAGTAGTTTTTCAGGCCGATTTTTTTAATAATTCATTAAGCCACCTTTTTGTTGGGTCATCTTGGATTCGTACCTAAATTTTACCAGTCGATCTCTACGTAATACTTGATTTTTATGCAAAATTTCGGATAAATTGGATAAGCAGCTTTTTAGTAATATTTTTCTTAACATTTTACTAGGCCGCCATTTTGTTTCGCCAACTTGGTTGCCAACTTGGATTCGTGCCAAAATTTAGCCATATAGTATCTACATAATACTGGATTTTTGTATAAAAATTCAGGTAAATTAGATAGGTAGTTTTTTCCATAGATCGCCAGCCATTTTGTTTCGCCATATTGTATTTTTGCCAAAATGTCATCATTTCTTCCCGTATGACCCTTGATTTCTGACAAAAATGTGAAGTTCATGGAATAAGTAGTTTTTGAGCTATGCTATGAATTGAGGAAACATGTTTTTTGGCATCTGAGAACCCTAAAACGATTTCAATACTTACAAGGGATATAAAAGGTTTTTCATAAGTTTTACGCACACGGACTAATTTACGCCACTTTCTTTGTAATATCTTTTATATTCGCCATATCTTATTTATATAAATTAGGTATAGAACACTTAGTATTTCTTTTAAATGGTTTTTTGATGTTAAAATGTTTTTTTTTTTGGCTATCAATAAAGCTTTTCCAAAAAGGTATAATAAATATAATATATTTTCTAGAGAAGGCGGTTATATATTTGGCTTAGATTTTTGTTGTCTGTCTTGGAGTTTACAATGTTGTTTTTTTTTTGTTGGATGTATATCATCTCATAAAATCACTCTTTTTGGTGTTAGTTGCGTAGAATTTGTATGTCATCGCAGTCGTAGTATGTTTAAATTCTGTAATATGGTTTTGCAAGGTCTTTTTATTTTTCTTAACATATTTATATCCATTTAGTCGATTTTTTAGGTATTGGGAAAGTAGTTCATAGATTATGTGACTTTTTTTGTCTCTGGGTATAGCAAATATTAGTTTACTAAAATTGTTATTAAATTAGTTATGACCCTTATGGTTAACTGTTATTTTTTCGTTTTTAAAAACTTTTAAAGTTTTTTGACAGATCTGATACACAGATATTTATTGTTTTGATATATATATATATATATATATATATATATATATATATATATATATACGAGATAACGAGATAAGTTCACTTTATTGACAACAGCACGGTAATTTAAGATGTGCGGTAATTCAATTCAATTTTCATCTGATTATTTCGTAGAGCGCATACCTGTGGACCTTGTTGTACACCTTCTTCAAATGGATTGCCTACTTTCCTGGATTTGGCCTTTTGAACCGCTTTCTTGACAAAAGCGTCATATATTCCAGACTGGACGAACGTTCTAGAACCTGCCGAGCAGTTCTGCCCGTGGTTCTCGAATATTGCGATATGAGCAATTTGCACAGCCTCATCAACTAAAAATTAATTAATTATATATATATATATATATATATATATATATATATATATATATATATATATATGTATATATACATATATACATATATATATATATATATATATATATATATATATATATATAGAACAAAAAGTAACGTCCGTAGATAAGTTAGTAGGAAGTTTAACGGCCATTCGGACAAATAATTCTACCTTTGATAAGCTTATTCAGGTATAGGGTCCAAAAATCATGGATCCTTATACCGACAAGCCTTTAAGCATTTTTCATCATCTCTACCAGCACAATTGACGACGTTTCGCTCTTTTGGGGCTCATCAGGCCAATGCAGCCATATGGTAGAGATGAAAAATATTCAGTGGCAGTTATACGATGAAAATTTAAGGCAGTAAGAAATTAACCCAAAGAGTAAAGAGGTGTCATATATGGGTATCAGTGTGAGGTTTGTTATTTGAACCTCTAGTAGCAATGTAGAAGTATATAGATGTAAAAGTTAATAACACAAGCGCGATATCCGTAGGCTTTCAATTTTTTTTTGTTTGCCGTGCGATACCAACTATTTTGTTGGCGAAACGACGGCTCCAAAGTTTTCCATGATACCGACTTTTGTCCGTATAACGGTCCATGATTTTTGGACTCTATACCTGAATGATTTG
Source organism: Kuschelorhynchus macadamiae (assembly GCA_030620095.1). Taxonomy (NCBI): domain Eukaryota; kingdom Metazoa; phylum Arthropoda; class Insecta; order Coleoptera; family Curculionidae; genus Kuschelorhynchus; species Kuschelorhynchus macadamiae. Next base: position 95,203 of record JAUTXW010000286.1, read on the forward strand.
CCCGAGTGGCCGTTAAACTTCCTAGCAATTTATCTACGGACGTTATTTACTTTCTTGTTCTTTATGAAAAGCCGAGATCATGGATTTCCATCCTTTGGAGCCGTTGTTTCGTCATCAGATGACACCTCTTTAGTCTTTGGGTTAATTTCTTACTGCCTTAAATTTTCATCGTATATATTCAAACTACTGTTGAATATTTTTCATCATCTCTACCATATGGCTGCATTGGGCTGATGAGCCCCAAAATGGCGAAACGTCGTCAATTGTACCGGTAGAGATGATGAAAACTGCTAAAGGCTTGTTGTCGGTCTATGAATTTTGGACCCTATACCTGAATAAGCTTTTCAAAGGCAGGATTATTAGTCCGAATGGCCGTTACTAGTATATGCTTCCCTTAACTTAGAAGAAAGAAAATTCTCTTTATAGTCAAAATCGTAGTCATACATTGAAAACACAAAATTTTCGCCCAAATCAAAGAGTAACCCCTATAAACGCAAACATAAATATACCAAAACTTATTAATTTATCAAAATAATCGTTCACCAAATTTTGCATTATAATAATAATTTTTTCAGACCACAATTCCCAAGCTTTCAACCAAAACTTATACAAACTCAGACACCATTTCAGGTTGGCCTAAACAAACCAAATCATTTCCCGACACAAAAGCACCCATATTTTATGCAAAAATCCGGGGGGGGGTCGATCGGATAGTTTTCGAGCTGAGGTCGGACCAAAGGGGCAATTTAATAATTTTAATCGGTGTAGGTAAATCTTTAGGTAAAAAAATTATGGATAATTTAGGTTCATATACATTGTGATTTTAGCGATTTTTTTTGTACCCTTGTACATTTTTAGATAAAATTCTAACATATTTTCATAATATTCAGGTCTCTCATAAAGTGGGCTACACACGTTCAACTTGGTTGGCCCAACGGTCGGGCCTACGAAATTGGATACCGTAAAACCCCCTAATTTTGGACTGTTTCCATAGTTCGGACAAATCATCTCTAAAATATTTTCCCTCTGGTGGCATCTATCCGATATAGTTAAAATTAGAATCAACCTGACACATGGAATACATGGATGTTAAGGAAACCTGTAATGCGCTCAATGTCATAAATCTTTGGGTATTTTGTCGCAGAATATATTTTGAACATTAACGATCTGTTAGTGCATTTTTCATGTGACGCAAACTTTATGGTAAGGACCAGGAAAATTAATATTTTCTTTTCACTTGTGGTGTTTATTGGTCAGTTATAACTCGGTAAGACATAGTAATACATAGTCAAATAAAATATTGTTTAGTATTTTTATTTGAAATTTTTAAACGAAAATGTTGCAATTTGCTCCAAACTTCGGACGACTGTCCGAACTTAGGAAACATCTTTTCTAGAAAAAATGTTTATAGATCTCTTAAATATAATATTTTTTATTTAATGTTTCAAAAAAATCGGGTCACTGATTAATTATGATCCTGCTCAAACCGCTTAACGTAAAAAATTGAATTTTGGCACACATGTTGATTGTAAGGGGTAGAGCTTCGATAAGAAATGATTGTTTAAAAACTCAAAATTCCAAGAGGGTGAAACCGCCCCTTAAATATTACAATACTTTTTATTTAATGAACGGTTAGTTTTTCGGAAAAACGCTTGAACACGTTTAATTTATTTTATTTTTTTACATATACTATACTATAATTTATAAATAAAATTTCCTAAACCCCTGGTGACAGAAAGTGGAAATTTAGCAAAAAGGTTCCTTTTTTTCTTCTAGACGTCAAGTAAATTTTTTAAATACAAGTATGTGTGTAAAATATGACGTAGGTATATCGTAAAAACCCCTTAAAAACGATTTTTCTATGTAATTTTTTTTTGGCAACGTATACTTGGTAGATTATTAGATAATCTACGCTACGTGCGTCTCAGGCAAAAATTAGTAGAAATATATTTTTTGTTTCATTGCAATGGCTCCGAAAAAAACACTACAAAGGGGAAAGTATTTGAATTATGACAAGAAATCCGTAGAGAAGGCATTGGAGGCAATTGCTAATGGCAGATTAGGTGCCAGGACTGCAGCAAAGACAAACAATGTCCCAAAATCGACGGCAAGCATATTTCAAAAAATGGTAGACCAAACGCCTTATCTTCTGTGGAGGAAAATCATCTAGTACATGGTATTTTAACGGCTGCTAACTGGGGATATCCCTTGACTTCCATTGATGTTCGATCTATTACTAAAGGATATCTGGACCGGAAAGGTGTGGTCGAGAAACGATTCAAAAACAATGAGCCTGGGCGAAAGTGGATTAAGGCATTTATGGAACGACACAAGCACATGTTATCTGCTCGCCTCAGTGAGAATATTAAACGTCAACGGTCTGCGGTCTCTAAGACAATCATTGACGAATATTTTCAAAACTTGGAAGCTACTTTGCAGGACGTACCACCAGAAAATATTGTGAACTAGGATGAAAGTAACATGACAGACGACCCTGGACAACAAAAAGTGATTCGACGAAGTGTTTCAAAACATGCAGAAAGAATACTTGATTGCTCTAAATCAAGCACCTCAGTTACGTTCGCGGTATCTGCTAACGGCGATAGACTCCCCACATGTGGTGTATAAAGCCACAAACCTTCACGACACTTGGATGAAAAATACATGGAACACTTTTGGTTGGGTTGAGAAGGTCGCTCTACCCTATTTCAGGAGGAAAGGCGGGAAAAAATATTACTAGGGGACATTTTGGCGTCTCATATCTCTGTTGAGATTGTAGCAAAATATGAAGAACATAATATTCAGTTCATTCTGCTGCCAAGAGTATTTTTCGCTTCTTCTAAAAAAAAACATTGCAGTGTATCGTTCTTATATAACGTATATTCAGTCTGGTTTTCGAGCTAGCGGAATATATCCAATTAATCTCTACGAAATTCTTAAACGTCTACTATCCGTTGAACATCAAACTGCAGAGAACCGGCCAGAATGGTGTGAAGCATTTAGTGCACACCTTGAAAACACCAGAATGGCTGATACGGTCCCTAAAAGATATAGGCACAAAAAACTAAACGTTCCCCCTGGTAAAGCAGTTACAGCATTAGATGTTTCCGATCAACCCACCGGCAGTTGCGATAACGATATGGAAACTGACGATCTTCAAAAAATTGCCCCCAATAATGTTATAGAGGAAGAACTTATTTCGTTGAAGATCATGCTGACTCGCAGTCTAAAAAAGAAGTGCACACTGAAAGCCCAGAGGCTCTGGATGACAGTGATGCCAACTCAGAAAACATTCCACTTGCAAAAATAATAACTTTAACAAAAAAAAGTGTTCAATCGACCATGCAATGCTTGAGCCAGGTAAGTTTTTAATTTGCAAGTTTTTATACAACGAAAACACTAAACGTGAACTACAAAAAAAGTTCGTTGCTAAAACATTAAACGTTAAGGATAGTAAAATTCAAAACAGTTGCTTGAGAAGAAAAGATGACGACTCATTTGTTTTTCAAAATGTTGAAAATGTAACAGAGGTGGTTCTAACCCATATATGTACTTTACTTCATAAGCCTGAGTAAAAGCGAGGAAAGTTTAAATTTCACGAAGATTTAAGCCGCGTAGTTTAAGTTTATTATTATTTTGTAATACTTACTATAAGGAACAAGCCATTGTTTTTTTAAGTTCGAATAAAAGGTATTTTGTATTTTTTGTGCTTTTTTCCCAAATGTCCAAAATGTGATCAAATAAAAAAAATTACTAAAAATAGATTAAAAACCCCACGTCTTAATTTCGGATACATATGACATTTTCACCGAAGTTAAGAATATGCATCCTTATGTGTTAGAAAGTTAAGAAAATTTCGCCCTAACTTCGGACATCAGTTTTTTATTTTTTTTTCCAATCACTCTTGCCTATATGGGTCGCTCATCCAGCTCATGGTAGACTCAAATGGCCTAAAACCCATAACTAATATAAAACATTTTTATCTCTTTCTCCTAATTCAGTACCGCTCAGTCATTATTAATTTTATCCGAAGTTAGGGGGTTTTACGGTATTGCATCCACATTAGCCGATTTCACAATAAATCTATCTGTAATCATCAGTTGAATTTCGCTTCCTAGAGGTTCACATGGCTCCCATTTTATCAAAAAATAAAAAAAATCTGTGCAAAATTTGAGGAAATTGGATAATTAGTTTTTTTAGTAATAATTTTTTTAACGTTTCACGGCCGCCATCTTGCTCGGGCATATTGGTTTTTTATCAAAATATTACCAGGTCATAGCCATATGAACCTTAATTTTTTACTATAATCTTATAAGTAGTTTTTAACCTATGCCGCGTACTGACATACAAACAGTCAAACCTACAGACGGACCGACGGAATTAATAAAATATATTTTTTGGCGCTAAAACCTGAAAATCTGTAAAACCTAAGAGGGTGATTTTTTTCACGATTATAAATATTTTATTTGGCCGTCATTTTGTTCTATCATTTTGAATTAGCACCACATTTTATTAGTTCATCTCTATACCACAATTAGTTATGGCACATAATTTGAAATCAGTAGATTAAGTAGTTTTTTCAGGCAACATTTTTAAATAGTTTATTAAGCCGCCATTTTGTTCCGCCATCTTGGATTCGCACCAAAATTTTACCAGTTGATTCTTACATAATATTTGATTTTTAAGCAAAATTTTAGATAAATTGGGTAAGCAGTTTTTTAGTAATAATTTTTCATGTCATCCTCATAAGACCCTTAACTTTTTACCAAAATTTGAAGTCAATCGGGTAAGTAATTTTTTAGCTATGTCGCGAACAGACAGACTCACGGACAGACAAACAGACCGACAAAATTGAGAAAACATGTATTTCGGCATTTAGGTACCCTGAAACGTAAAGATCTGAAAAAATCTCGGAGGGTGATTTTTTCACGATTACAACATTCCTTTTACGAGTAAATTACGAAGTAAAAACGAACATGCGCGATGAGAAATAAATAAAGCATTCCGCATATTAGAAACATCAAAATTGGGCGGTAGATCCTCAAAAAATTGGTTTGGGTTTAACTTTTGGTAGAATTAAGCAACAATAAGTAAAGCCAAGTGAGGTTGTTTTCAATAATAATATTAACGTATAACCAACAATTCTGAAAAACCATTAGTAAATAACTACGATTTATTTCGTTTTTGGCTGTATAAAGGCGAACATTGTGGTTTTTTGATAAGTTCATCTTAAACCAAACCAAACATTTGCCTTTGCCCTCTCTTTTAAATATGATAGAAGCAATGTGAGAATATAAAAATAAGTGTATTGTTTACTTACGATCAGCATCATCGAAGATAACTAAAGGGCTTTTACCTCCAAGTTCAAGAGAAACCCTTTTTAGGTTTGACTTTGCTGAATATTCCAATATTTTATGGCCAATCTAGAAATCAAAATTACTCTTTATGTCGAAATCCCAATTTTGTTTTAGGAGACGATGATAAACATACACATCAATTATTGATACCGCTAATTTCAAAACCCCATATTTTCGTTATTAATAAACCGATTTCAAATATTTTTTTTAGGCTGAGACATTTTTTCCTCTTCATGAAACTCTCTACCAAATCACTCAATTTATTGTACGAGGAAAAATAAATCTAACTGTGCACGTTGATCAAAAATGTATATGACCGCGAAACATAAACCAGATTGCGGTGTTTTTCTTTATTAGGTGTTTTTAGCGTGCATTGCGGCAAATAGCGGAGCTTTAATTTTCCAGAAACCTGTGACTCTCGGCAACACCGCTTTATTGCCCAAGGAGGCAAAAAATTAAACCTACTGAAGATGATACTTCTGAAGAAGAACTTTCACTAAGAAAGTCTAACATTCGGCATAGCCCCAGGGTGTGGTTTTTCATGATGTCAAAATGCCATCATAAAGGAAAATTTATTATTCCAAAAAGAGAGTTTATTTTCCAAAAAATACGAAGTACGGCTGTTTTTTGAGCGTTCCCCGTTTATTTAGATAAAAGAGGCAAGAAAAACAAAACGAGAGTTCTTTTTATAATTGTTTGTAGTAGTTTCATAAAAAAAAGTTCGTTATTTTCATAAAAAGAAGAAAAAAACGTGAATTGAGTTTAGGATGTTTTTGAACTTTGAGGATTTGAGAAATTATAATTTTTACTTCTCTCGTAAACGTTTCGCTCATTGTGTTGAGCTTTCTCAAGACTTTATTTTGGCTTGCTTAATCTCTAAAAAACTGTTTTTTCGATAAAACAAAAAACCCAGTAAAAAATATACAAAGACGCAAACATTATATACGTACTAGAAACATTAAAAGGTTTAAAAACTTAAAACTGCCATATTAATAATATTACGTATGCTACGTTTGGTAAAATATAACGTTTAGTTTTGACAAAACTCACAATTTTAAAACAATTTTATCCATTTAATACTTAATTTTATAGTACGCACCTTGGATAAGCAATTTACATGTTAGACTGATCGAGTTTCGAGTGTTTCGGTTATCTTTTTTTTTTGGTAATAAAGTCGATAGAATTTATCTGATGCTTAGCTCTTTGTGAAACAAATATTTTTACAGATATACAGAGGCAAGTTTATTTTCTATTTAAAATGTATACAGGGAAAGATTTTTAAATTATAAATGCTCTCTAATTATTTAATTAGGTTGAAATATATTTGGCTTAAACCACAAATATCTTTTTTATCCTTAACTGCAACATTCTCCTTTTTTATTTCTATCATTTCTTTAAATGTCAATTTGCGATCATTCTTATCTTGTGCTAAAATCTCGGTTGCACCGAAATTAAACTCATGTTTTGTTGTTTGTTCATGCTTGTGAAGTGCAGTAGTACATTTATGGCCTTTAATCCTATTTTCTAAGCATTGTGTTGTAACTCCGATATATTTTTTAGAACAATTCAAACATAGAATTGAATAAACTAAGTTTGATTTCTTTTTTTGTGTTAGTTTTTAATAGGGTATAAAGAGAATTTAATAAATTATGGGCTTTGTGACAAATAGTTATATTATGTTGTGAAAGAATAGATTTCAATTTTTCTGATAAATTATTTGTGTAAGGTAGTGCCACGTACTTAGAATTTTCGTTTTCATTATTTTTTAAAAATTAATGTAAAGGCAAGAAGTTATTTTAATATTATTTATACTTTTTGTAACATATGTTAGTCTTACTAATATTAGCAAAGAACTTGTTTAAATTTTTGAACTTCGTTTTGTACCTTCTTGTAGATTACCTTCCTATTTCTTTGCATAGGAATGCAGTTTTACCATATATA
>JAUTXW010000286.1:705000-990000 GCA_030620095.1 Kuschelorhynchus macadamiae
ATAATCATGCCGGGGTGATTAAATTACACACACGAGGATTATTTGAATTTGTTTATTATCTAAGGGGAATCTAACAGAGTTTTAACAAGAACATGCCAGATATTTGCTGATAGATATCCAGATAAACAGAAACCGTCACCGAACAGCGTTAAACAAATGTTGGAAAACTATAAAAATTTTGGAAACGTCAAGGCAAAAATTAATAAAAGGAAACTCATTGTTGATAATGAAAATGTTGAGATTGCAATTCTGGGATATTTTGCACATATCCAATGACATCCCTAAGAAACGTGGCAAGACAATCAGGAATCTCGAGGAACTCAGTGCATATGATTGTGTTAAAACATAACTTCCAACCTTTTTTAATATCATTGGTTCAACATCTAAAAGACACTGATTTGCCAAAAAGAGTACAGATTTGCGAGTTTATTTTAACAATGGTACAAGATAAACCTAGATTTTTGTACAATATAATTTGGACCAATGAAGCAAAATTGACTAAAAATGGCCTTTTCAATAGCCACAATTCCCATTTTTGGAGTGATTCGAATCCTTATACAATAAGATCGTGGAACTTTCAAGAATCCTGGCAATTTAATGTATTTTGTGCAGTAAGAAACGATCGAATAATAAAACTGAATTTTTACGAAGAAAATTTGAATAGTAAGTTATACATTGCCTAAACACAAGGACTTTTTTAATGAAAAATAATCCATTTAGGTAATATCACAATAATTTTTTTTATCAATTTAGCGTCAATTCAAAATTAGATAAATCATTTAGTAAATATTATTACATAAATAAATAAAATTAAATTATTTATACAGGTCACACTACACGACTTCATACAAATACTGGTCCACATACCGTAACACATCATACCTAAAAAAATATATCGTCCGAAGTTTTATAGGAAAGTTATCTTTAGTTAGATATTTACAAGCTATTTATAGAGGGTACTTTAGAAAGTCATAAAATACTAAACCTTCTTTTTTTATTGAGCACTCTTCAGATTAAATTAATTGAATTTTGATGTATTTTGTTTCTTCTTAAATCAATAAATCGATGAATATTATCAAAGCACTTCTTTCCATAAAATTATGTCTATAAACTTTTGTAGGAGAAAGATATCTGAATATTCTTGAAGAGTTGGACAACGAATATTTAAGTAATTTACCTTTGGCAGAACATAGTCAAATTTTCTACCAACACGATGGCGCCCACATAGAACCGTTGGAGTTACTAACTTTTTACAAGCTACTTTTACGACAAGTGGATTGCCAACAATGGACCTTTCCTGTGGTCTCCTCGTTCCCCCGATCTGACAGTCTTAAACTATTTTATATGGGGAACGATAAAACTAATCGTTTATTTTAATCCAGTAACAAAGAAAGAGGACTGTATGGCAAGGGTAAGGAACGCGTTCGAAAATTTATCTCCAGCTTCAATTATAGCGGCCACCCACGAGGGATTTATTCGGAGATGCGAAAAATGTTTGAAAGTACAAGGTGGACATTTTCAACATTTATTGAAAAAATAAGTTGTGCTCTTGTGTAGACTAGACTATAATAGGAATAGGCTTTCTTTAATTAATTTTTGTATTCACGGTTTCAACATTTTTATAGTTTTCCAACACTTGTTTAACGCTGTTAAGTGACGGTTTCTGTTTATCTGGATATCTATCAGCAAATATCTGGCATGTTCTTGTTAAAACTCTGTTAGATTCCCCATAGATAATAAACAAATTCAAATAATCCTCGTGTGTATAATTTAATCGCCCCGGCATGATTATTAGTTTAATAATTACTATAATTACTATAATAAATAAATAATATTTTAGTAGGTAATTGTCAGTAACTAATTGATTTTGTTCTCGCCAGGCCTCCCCGTCATGGCCAACTAACACAAAAACTTAGAAGCCGTCTGGTATTATTAGAATAAAAAATGTTAAATCGTCAATAACTCAAAAACTACAAATTTTTGGAATAGACAACTTTATACAAAGTCACCCTTATTTTAAGTGTTAAATAAGATAAAATTATAAAAATTGGGGTTTCCATTTGAAAAAAGTAACTTTTAAAGATTTTTTAAAGTATATTTATAATATCAGTTTTTGATCACCCTATATTTATTTATTATAAAAATATTAGCACAGGCCACTTAAGGGTACCCTTTTGGGCAAGGAAACCAACCGCAAATAAATAATAGATACTTCGATAAGCAGATATTTATAGTTATGTCTAGACCTGCAAGCGTCATTTTTTACATAAAATTTAAAATATCTCAAAAACATTTGAACTTAGGTAGAGGATATTATACATGAAATATACCTAGAATTTTCCGAGGAATAAAAAAATTTGATTATATACAGGGTGTTCCATTTAAAATAAGAACCGGAAGTGCCGCCATCTTGAAAATATTTTGCGCAAATTGCCCCCATCGACTTTTTTTCTAAAGCCTACTTTCTGAGAAATCGATCGCCGCAGTTCGTCGCGGGACACCCTGTATATATTTATATATATATATATATATATATATATATATATATATATATATATATATATATATATATATATATATATATATATATATATATATATATATATATATATATATATATATATATATATATACATATATATATACATAAATACATACATATATAGGGTGGTCCAACAGTACGTTTAAGTCAATAGCTCAGTTATTGTGGGTATTAGAAAAAAAAATTTATACGAAAGTTGTAGGGACTGCTGCAACCCAAAATTTTCGATTATACTGGGTTAAGGATTCGAAGTTCGCCAAAAACGAAACTTACATTTTTTAGTGGAACTCAGCGGCATTTTAATTTAAATGGAACGCCCTATATATTATTATATTTTCAGATTCCTCCATTTTTGGCTATTTACCCAATTACAGGGTGGTTCAAGATTTATGGCCACTTTTCGAAAATATTAGAAGTGAATATGTCAATTTATTACGGCAAAATATTACAAAGTGTTCCTTCAACATCTATTTTTTTTATTTATTCAAACCAGCATGGATGAGTCGAAAAAGTTTCAAATTGACAAAAATAAAAATTTTCACTAATAAAAAAGATTTAATCCAAAAATTTTACAAATACAAATAATAGTATTACAATGATCTAGTAATAAAAACTGGTGGTTATCACGAAATTATCGATATGATTTATGTGTTAGGAGCAAGTGAAAGGAATTATTTTTTAACGATAAGAATATATCACTAAAAATTTCCTAACAGAAGACAAACACGAGAAGCGCTTTTGAAAGCCGAGTCAAACCTGTTTCAAACTAGTTAGGACATCTAGGACTTAACTAGGACAACTTAACAGCTAGTTTAAACTAGCTGATAAGTTGTCCTTCCTAGAGTCATTTTAATGTAAAAATTAAAAAAATAATAACATAGTAACAAATCGTATAAAGCAGCAAAAACTACTAGAAAAGATAGACTAACATCTCTTAATGTATTAAAATTAATATTATTAAATAAACCTTGGATTCTTTCCTTCATATTTTCTTTTATAGTCGGAGGTATAAATTAACAAAGCCCCAAAGAAAAAAAAAATATATATATATAAAATTCTCGACAAAATGGTGAAGGAGTAATCCTTACCGTTACTCTTTCATTATATATATATATATATATATATATATATATATATATATATATATATATATATATATATATATATATATATATATATATATATATATATATATATATATATATATATATATATATATATATATATATATATATATATATATATATATATATATATATATATATATATATATATTAGCAATAACAGTAAAGATAAAGGTAAAAAAACTACAATTTGTTACATGAACCCACCTTTAGAATAAAAATCCCTATTATGAATAATACTTACTGATAGAATCTAGAGCAAATGGTCCCGACGCATTCACCTAGTCTGTCTTCTTGTTTTAAACAGTGTAGTGAAACTACTAAATCGTTACCTCCAGGACAATGAAGAACAATTAACTGATCTTGACCAGGACTTACGCTAATTCCTGTAAAAAAAAAAACGTCATAAATTTGACATTTAATAACTATTATTCAGTAGAAAAATTAATATTATATCTAAACTAATCAATTTCTTAATCATCGTCATCCTTCAGCCTGTTGAACATAGGCCTCCATTAAACTCGTCCAATTAACTCTGTCTTGATCATTTCTAATCCAGTGACCGGCCACTCATTTAATGTCATCACTCCAGCGGGTTGGTGGTTTTCCTTGGCTTCTTTTTTTTTGTCAGATCTGGGTCGATGGTCTTTTTGACCATCTATCGTCCTTGAGTCGTGCAACGTGTCCTATTCATTTCCATTTTAGTGTTGTGATTCGTTTTATGACATCATCGACTTTTGTTCTTTGTCGTATATCTATGTTTCTTATCCGATCCTGCAATTATAATCCCAACATTGCTCTTTCCATTTTTCTTTGGGTCGCCTCCAGTTTATGTATAGTACCTTTGGTTAGTGTTTTGATTGTCTCTGCTTATTCTGATTTCGTGTTCTAGGTACCTGTATTCTCTGACTTCTTTTATGAGGTGGTTTTCTAATGTAATGTAATGATTCTTAATAGCAAATGTCATTATTTGAACTAGTCTAGTCGATTGCAACAATATGCAAAACATAGTCAGTCATTCCTCGTAATTCGCCAAGAGATAGAAAAAAAAAGTTTAATAGTTTTGTTTGAACTGTCAGAATTTGATACGAGAAAAAACAAAAAATAATTAGAAAATTATTTTTCCCCATAAGATTACATTTTTTTAAATGGGACACCCTGTATATTACATAATAGGAAAAGATTTTTTTCCTGATGTCAAAAATGTATGCTGCCATACGATGGTGTTATATTGCCTTAAGGGGATTTCGTCCAGAAAATGCTCAATTTCATTCTACACAAAACTGACATCCTGCATATTATATCACAGAAAAAAGACTTTATCCCTGATTTCAAAAATATATGCTGCTTTGTTGATATTATTTTGAAAAGTTCTCTAAATATTTAGCCTGAAAATCTTGAAAATGTGCGAATATACCCCAATCAATATAGCCATGGTGGAAGAAACACCATTGAATGTGGTAATGGCTCAAGTTCGTGAAAAATTACAATTAGATATAATTCTAAAAACAACAATTCAAATTAAATCATATGGTAAACAATACCTTAGATAATCTAACTTATACATTTTCAATGTGTCCTCATTATTCTGAATATAATTCTGCTAAAAAGTCACGTTTATAAATCTTGATCGTGTTTGTAGAAGGTTTTGAATCAAGCATCTAAGTTACGATTTCTTTCGGCGTAGACTTTTTCCTTAAGATACCCCACAAACAAGTTGCCAGGGGAATCAAATCTGGACTATTCGGTAGCCAAGGAATTTGTCCGTGTCGTCCAATCGAGGGTTCAAATCGATTATTCAATTTATCAGAGTCGCAACACTATGCGGGGGAGCACCGGCTTGCTGCCATACAATGGTGTTATATTGCCTTAAGATTTCTTCCAGAAAATACTCGATTTAATTCTGCACAAAATTCAGTTAGTCTACCTGTAAAAATAATTGGCCCAATCATCTGTCATTAAGGATGCTGCATCACACATGGATCGCTTGACTCTTCCTGAAACGAGATCGATGATTATAGGTGGTCCATCAATGAGTGTTGTGCCTGTTGAATACTCCAGTGGTTGTGAAAGTGGCCTCATCAGTCCACAAAATATTTCTGTAAATATCTGGATCGCAAAATCACTTCCTTCTAATTTTATGTTCGTCAGTTAATTCTCGTAGGGTAATGTAGAGATGATGATGATCATATTTTTTAAGGGGTTGACTGAATTTTTTTCTTGATATGACAAAATACTTCCTCCCTTAACGGACACCTCTGAACAATGGACACCTCTGCTGAACGGACAATTTTGAAGTCACCGACCGTCAGTATATGTATTCCTGTGTATTAAACCCTTTTGACAACGGACACTCTCAACAATGGACATAGACAGTAAAATTTGGAACATTTTGAAAAAAAATGTTGTATTGTATTTTTATTGCATGTAGTCTTCATCAATAGAATCTCTTAGTTTTGATTTTACTCTGGTGCGATCAATATGTCTTCAAACAAAAGAAATATCGGGGCTCCGGTGATTTCCGGCTGCAAACCCGTAGGTAATTTAAAAAAGCATGCACTAGCACCATCATGCGGAGAGTATATACTAAAAATCGATAAAAATGCGCTCTCACACATCTTTATCAAAAGTTCTTGGCCGGAAAAGATATATGTATAATAGCAGAAATATATAATTTCTGCAGGTGCAAAAGGCCCAGAAATCATGATCGCAGGAGGGTACCCTGTGACATAATCGAAAACAATTCTTCTTTTAGGCCGTTTTGCACCTGCAGAAATTATATATTTCGGCTATTATACATATATCTTTTCCGGCCAAGAACTTTTGATAAAGATGTGTGAGAGCGCATTTTTATCGATTTTTAGTATATACTCTCCGCATGATGGTGCTAGTGCATGCTTTTTTAAATTACCTACGGGTTTGCAGTTTTTGAGTCTTCAAGAAAAAGTTGAAATAATCCAGTACGCGGAAAAAAAACAAACTTAGTGTTAGAGTATTAGCCGAAAAATTATGTGTAGGAAAATCTCAAATTGGTGATATTTTAAGTAACAAGAGCGATCTTAACAAGCGATTCGCCGAGCCCGGAAACATGAAAGAGAAAAAGAAATTTGCGAAAACTGAAGGTGCTGCCAAACTGTCTACGACTGGTTTGGAAAATATGCTCCAAAAACATTCCAATCTCCGGTACAATAATAAAGCAAAAAGCACAAGAAATTGCGAAGAATCTAGAAGTTGATGGTTTTAAAGGATCAAATGGATGGTTGGAGAAGTTCTGTCAACGTTATAATATGTCTTTCAAATCCATCTGTGGCGAAGCAGCTGCTGCAGGCTTGATTCAGGTAACTGATTGGCGGACGAAATTACGTGCTATTATCAAAAACAACGCACCGAGAGACATTTATAACGCCGAGGAAACGGCACTCTTTTTCCGCGCCTTGCCAAATAAAACGTTTTCTTTAAAAGGCGAAACATGTGCTGGCGGGAAAGCGTCCAAGGAGAGACTCACTATTTTACTTTGCTCCGCTATGAATGGAGAAAAAGAAAATGCACTGGTGATTGAAAAAAGTAAAAAACACCGTTGTTTTAAAGGATCAAGCGTGGAAAAATTGCCACTTGAATAGTACTATAACAAGAAAGCATGGATGACAAGGGATATAATGTCGGATTGGTTGATGAAATTTGACCGAAAAATGCAAAGGCAAAATCGAAATGTACTTTTATTTTTGGATAATGCTACATCTCACCCAAAACTGGAGTTAAAAAATGTTAAAATACTTTTTTTACCGCCAAATACTTTAATCAAGCGACTTTTGTCATTCATGGAGTATTCTGAAAACAATTGGAGAAATCCATAAATGTTGTAAGTGCCTTGATCTGGATTCTTGCTGCATGGAAAAAAGTCGAATCCTAGACCATCAATATGTGCTTCCGCAAAGCTTGATTCGACGAAATTCTCGAGGAAAACGTTGACTACGATAGTGAAGATGATGTGTCATTATCGGAATGATGTAGAAACATCAATATATTCTCTTCCGACTTAACTTCATAGTCAGAAATTGATGAAAGTTTATTCACGGAAAATCTTAACATAACCACATTGTTAAATGGTTAAGTAGCTTTTTAACAGAAAGATTTCAATGCATCAGAATTAACAACTACGTTTCTAATCAAATTCCTGTACCTTCAGGGGTTCCCCAGGGATCTCACTGTAGCCCACTGTTATTCAATCTATTCGCAAATGATATTAAGGGCTTTCTCACCAAAAGTTCCTTTCTCATGTACGCTGATGATGTCAAAATATTTAAACCTGTATAGTACATCAGATTGTCTTGACTTACAATCGGATGTTAATAATTTTTATTATTGGTCAATTTTAAATGGACTCAGTTTAAATACTATTAAATAGACTTTTTCAAGAATAAAGAATCCTATCATTTTCAATTATAAAATTAATCAGGAGACTCTTAAAAGAATGCTTGAGATTAAGAATCTTGGTGTGATATTTGATTCTAAATTGTCATTTAATAGCCATTTTTCTAGCATTGTACAACGTGCTAATAGAAGTCTGGGTTTTATACGTAGATTTAGTGGTGATTTCTCTTATAATATTGTTAAGGTTGTTGTATTGTGCATATGTGCGCCCGATATTGGAATATGCAAACCCTGTATGGACTCCTTTATATAATGTTCATATAAATGAGTTAGAGAATGTACAGAGGAGATTTTTACGTATGAGTGTTTTTAAACTTAAATTGCCCAGTATGGACGGACATACTAACTATGATTTAGTTCTAAATACGTTGAATTTAAGTAGTCTTAAGGATAGGCGATTGCAAACTGATTTATGTTTCCTATTTAAAATTATTAATGGTTCCATCGACTGTGAGTACCTTTTAAGTAAAGTATCTTTTCTTACAGTACATGTTACTCGGTCTAGCAATCTATTTTACACCGACAGTTTCTCAAATAACTATGGCTTGCATAATCCCATTGTTAGAATGCAGAATCAATTTAATAGGTATGACTTACGTTTTGATACGTCTCTCCTTAATTTCAAAAAGAGTTTGAGAGAATTGAATTTTTAATATCTATTGGTTTGATTCTTGCATCTGTCACTTTTCTAATTGCTAATATTTAATTATAGATTTCTTAGCGTTGTAGGCTTAACAGTTAGAACTTACTTACTTATAAAATTGCATTAATGTAATACTTTATAAAATGATTAAATCGTTGATAATAAATAAATAAATAAATAAATAAGTGCACGTGAGTGCATCAGTGAATTTCAAAATAGTGAGAACGGTCAGATTTCATCAGACAGTGATGACGAAGAAATTATTTCTTCCAATATTATGAACATTAAGGAAGTATATAAAATGTTAAGGGATATTGAAAACTTTTGTATTATATCTGGAGATTCTGTTTTAGGGGAAAAATCTCAGAAGTTGCGTCTAAAATGGAATGTCAAATTATTAAAAATAAATTAACTAATTTAAGACAAACACTTGATAATTTTTTTAAATAGAAACTTTTTATAAAGTAGAACTATATCAAACTGTATATGTAGGTAGTATAATATATTATATTAGGTAGTACAGGGTGTCCCATTTTCGTAGGTTTTACGGGGTTTCCAGCTTATGAGTAGAGATAGAGAGATGCGGTTTTCGGGACACCGTGCTACTTTTCGATGAAACTAAAGAGGCCGCAAACAGATTTGCCCTAACCATTTTAGTTTCCGTGCTACAGGGTGATTTTGAAAATTTGTCATTTTCGGACACCCCCTGTAACTCAGCTATCGTAAAATATATTTAAAATGTTTCAACTGGTATTTATAGATTTTGTCACGTAGAATTCAGTGGCATAATCAGATTTTTGCTGAGAGTCATAGTTTTTGACATATTGGCATAACCTACTATTTTTTAAATGGAAGACCCTATATATTATTTTTTCATCTTATTCTTCGTGTCGAGAGCTTTTCAAAAACATACCATAAGTCATATTTATTTTCATAAATAACATGAAAAAATGCATTTTTCTTTAAACGGATTTATGGCATAGCAGATCAATCGAAATAAGAGAAGGTGGCTGTGGTAGCCATGGCAACACCAACAAAAATATGATCAGGCAGCCATTACTGCTGTCATTTTTGGCATTATTGCGTTTAAATTTTTCTTGACGTCTATTATAATTATTGTTTTTAATATGGCTCAGAATCAAAAATTTGAATATTTTGAGAAATATGATATGAACGCGTGTTTTATATTGTCTAATGAAGATGCAGATCAGGCGGCAGAGCTTTATCTGAACAGGTTAGTTCTTTTTTTTATCTTCCTGCATTTTGACTTTATTGGTTCGCTTTATTTTATCTTAGATATCCCGAGAGAAGACAACCAGAAAAAAGAATTTTTCAAAAAATTAAAAATAATCTTTGCCAATATGGATCTTTTAACAAGCCTCAATCGCGAACTTACAATAAAGACAACGAAGAATCTGAGGTCAACGTTTTAGCCCTCGTTCAGACAGCTCCTGAAACATCTTGCAGGAAAATAGACGAAGAGGCGGGTGTACCGAAAACCAAAGTGCAGAAAATTTTGAAAAAGCACAAATTCAAACCCTATAAATACAAACTTGTGCATCATCTGCATCCTGGTGATGCAGAGCGCAGATTGGAGTTCTGCAATTGGTTTATAAATATGAAGGCAGAAGATATCGATTTTGAAAAAAAGATTATTTGGTCAGACGAGGCACATTTTACTAGTTCAGGGATTTTAAATAGACACAACACGCGATTTTGGAGTCAAGAAAACAACCATGTTATTTTTCCTAGGAAGCGTCAGGGCAGATTTGGATTCAATGTCTCCTGTTTTATTTTCAACCGAAAAATAGTTTACCAAATATATGAAGGAAATCTGAATTCGATTGGTTACGTGCGAATCCTAGAAGACGCATTAGGAATTTTGGATGATGTTCCCTTGGCTCAACTAAATAGGATTTATTTCCAGCAAGACGGAGCTCCAGCCCACAATGCCAGAATAAGTCAAAACTGGCTTAACGACCATTTTCCTGGAAGATGGATAGGAACACACGGACCTGTTCGATGGCCACCACGATCCCCTGACCTCTCAGTTTTAGATTTCTTTTTGTGGGGTTATTTAGAAAACAAGGTTTATGTAAGGCGATATGAAAACTTAGAACAACTAAGAATGGCCATCGAAAACGCTTTTGCAGAGTTACAAAGACAGTCATTTACAATAGAAAATGCATTAAAAAGAATTTTTAAAGTTTGTCACACTTGTAGGACACATAATGGTCTACAATTTGAACAATATTTGTAGTTTTAATGAAATTATAATTATTACCTTTTACCTACTTCCTAATTTTTTCTGATGCTGTTACTTTGTTATTTCGTTAATAAATATTTGTTAACTTTTTCCATGGCTCCACAGCCACCTTCTCTTATTTCGATTGATCTGCTATGCCATAAATCCGTTTAAAGAAAAATGCATTTTTTCATGTTATTTATGAAAATAAATATGACTTATGGTATGTTTTTGAAAAGCTCTCGACACGAAGAATAAGATGAAAAAATAATATATAGGGTGTCCCATTTAAAAAATAGTAGGTTATGCCAATATGTCAAAAACTATGACTCTCAGCAAAAATCTGAGTACGCCACTGAATTCTACGTGAAAAAATCTATAAATACCAGTTGAAACATTTTAAATATATTTTACGATAGCTGAGTTACAGGGGGTGTCCGAAAATGACAAATTTTCAAAATCACCCTGTAGCACGGAAACTAAAATGGTTAGGGCAAATCTGTTTGCGGCCTCTTTAGTTTCATCGAAAAGTAGCACGGTGTCGCGAAAACCGCATCTCTCTATCTCTACTCATAAGCTGGAAACCCCGTAAAACCTACGAAAATGGGACACCCTGTACATTTTTATTGTATGCATATATATGTATGTAAAAGATGTTGGTGTATAAGTAGTAACAATTGTATTAATAATTTGTACTAAACATATTATTTTTTTACTTAAAAATAAAATATTTTTTTAAATGAAATTACATTGCAAATTTAATTTGTTCACTCCCCACAACGGACACCTTTATGCAACGGAATACAGAGATAAGATTTGTCCGTCTATCGCTAAATATGAGTCATGATGTTATATGAATAAAGGTGTAACATATTTTTGAGCTTAAATGTCTTAAAAACAGATTAATGTATTTAAAAATATCAGAAACGTTTAACATTATAGTAATGTTATTTACTGTCTTTTAATCATATGGCCCATTACGTTAATCCATTCAGTATGATTTTCGTCCATATTGCACAGCCCACGCTGCCAGGTGGACATACACCTTCCAGAGAAAGGCAACGAGATGAGAAGGTTGTACGCCCTGGTCGGCGGGGCTGTTTTTGATAAATTCCGAATTTTCATCACTCAATCAATAAGGTTCGGTTTCTTACCTGTCAAGTCTTTCAATGGTACTCCCTCCTTCATATTTCTAAATTTTTCACAGTCTAACTTAAAGATGTACTGGTCGGTCACTAACATAACTCTTTCTGCTACCTTGTTAAATTTATTGAATTTTGTTACATAAGAGGAAAAGAGCACCTGAAAAAAAAAGACTAATGAATATAAAAATGCTCTAGTTTGAACAATACCATATCTATCACATGTATGACCTACTTATTAATTAAATATTAAAAAAGTCTTCCTCTTATAATATGCTGATTTTACTTTTTCATTATACGCCATCAAGAAACGGTATAAAAGAACTTTGCTGGCACAGCAAGTAATATTGTAAAACACAAATAGTCACATAAACAACTACTACGCTTATATCAACACACAGACTCCTAGAAAATAACATAGTATTTTTGTTTAATTTGCATTGAACTGATATACCCGTCTTTTTAAACAGACGTTAGTAGTTATTTGAACATGCCTAACACACGCGTGTAAGCAACAATATTTTGAGAGTTTTTATTAAAGTTGACTATAGTTAGCAGTAAACTTTAATACCCGTCAGGTTTTTAAAATACTTTTTTTAAAAAGCAAAGAGAAACAAACAATGGGATATTGCAAAAAAGATTTAATATAGCAGGTTTAAAGAAAATAACAAATGTTCACTCTACAATATTTTTGTATAAGTTAGTCAATGGACTGTTCCCGAAATGCTAGGTTAGATTAACTTTACTGTTTCTAGAATTTCAGGTAGAAATAGTAGATGTTTTACGCCTAGCACCAATGCCTTATACAGCGCGTAAACCGCGAAATATCTCAGGTACCGCTCACCTGAATTTAATGAACATATGTACAGGGTGGTCCACTTAAGATGCTCCCATACTTTATCTCAATAAATAAGACACTGAGAAAAAAAAGTTAAATACACAAAGTATTTGACCCTAATTTAATTTTTTTTATAACATTTTTAATGTTTACAGGGTGTTCCATTGTGCCAGGACAGTAACCAACTTTTTTCTTTTTAATGAAATGGTATGAATTTTTTTTGAAATTCTAATTCTACGCTTGATTTTGAGTATTTTTTGTCATTACATAGCATACGAAATTTTTAGTAGATTTTGAGAAAAGTTAACTTTTCTAATTTTTTTCGGAAAAACAGGTTTTTGGAAAAATGTGATTTTTTCAACCCTGAAGACTAAAATTGTGAATTTTGGTTATGGATCCATGGGAGTGGTTAATATTTAATACTCTGACCTATCAAGAGCGAAAATCCATTATACAGGGTGGTCACAAATGACCATCAAAAAAAATGTTTTTGTAACTATAAAAACTTCATTTTTTTAACTGGAACACCCTGTATTTAGCACTTTTGTTGTGTTTAAGATTTAATTCTGCATCATTCCATATATATAGTTTATATTCCAAAAATTAGTAGTTTAGAAGTTATAACCAATTTTCTATAATAATTCGGGTATTTTTGTTAAAAATGTAACTAAACCTAAATAATATCCTATTGAAGTTTTTTTTAACATAATAATTAAATTTAACATTAAATCAACAAGTAATGCAAGAAAGAAAGTAACTTATTACAAAACATTTTCGACATAACCCCCGTCTTTGGCAATACAAGTAGTATACATGGTTTCAATTCTCGCAATAGCATTTCTAACCGCGTCTGTTGCATTGTCTTTCTACCTCTTGCCTAATTCTCCTTTTTAAATCTTGAACAGTATTACACCTCGTTTTTTAGGTTACCCCATAAAAAAATCCAGGGGTGTTAAGTCGGGGCTCCTCGCTGGCCAATCTATGGTCCCGTACCGACCAATCCAAAATGGAAACCGTTGATTCAAACAATTTCTAACAGTCACTACAGTGTGTTATTAAGCACTATCTTGCTGATAAACAAGCCCTTCTTTAATATCGTTCGGCAGATTGTCAATTAACGGAAATATTTCGTTCTTCAACAAATTTAAATACCTCTCACCCTTCAGAACAAGATCATAAAATACTGGACCTATTATTCGATCACGGATAATACCACACCACACATAAACACTCCTCCGACCCTGTTTTTTCATTTCTTTTACACGATGAAGCATTTGAGTTACACCAGTAATAAGTATTTTTTCGGTCGAACATGCCGGCCGTATTGGAAATTGCCTCATCGGTAAATAAAATATTTTTAAAAATGTCAGTTTCTAAATGGTGGTCCATCATGAGAGAACAATAAAAAAGCCTTGTTTGAAAGTCCTGTTGGGATAATTCCTGAACTGGTAAAAATTTGAACGGATGGTAGTTATTATCAGTTAAAGTCCTTTGAACACTAGTCTTACTAATTCCCGGTAGATCTCGGAATGCATCTCTGCGAATTTTCGTTGTTTTCTTCAAAATACAGGAGAATTTCTAATTGCTTTTCTTCTGTTAGGACAATTTTTGAGCGCCGTTTTTGTTTATTGACTACCACTCCACGTTCAAGATCACATATTATTTCTTATGTAACATTCATGAAGATTTAAACGCTCTTGGATACTGTACAAAGCCATTTTGCCTTTAAAAAGAGTTAGAGGCAACTAAATGTCAAATAAAAACTGTGAATTTATTGGTGTCCAGGCAACAATTTTACTACTTTTGTTTTCAATGGATATCTTGTAAAATTAAGACGCATTTAGAAATGCTATTACTGCAAAAATTAAAACCATAAACGTAATATTATATTACTTCTGAAAATGTTTTGTAATAAGTAATTTGTTACTTTCTTTCTTGCATTACTTGTTGATTTAATGTTAAATTTAATTATGTTAAAAAAAAACTTAGAATAGGATATTATTTAGGTTTAGTTAGATTTTTAACAAAAATACTTGAATTATTATAGAAAATTGGTCATAGCTTCTAAACTACTAATTTTTGGAATATAAACTATATATATGGAATGATGCAGAATTAAATCCTAAACACAATAAAATTGCTAAATACAGGGTGTTCCATTTAAAAAATTAAGTTTTTTTAGTTACAAAAACATTTTTTTTGATGGTCATTTGTGACCACCCTGTATAATGGATTTTCGTTCTTGATAGGTCAGAGCATTAAATATTAACCACTTCCATGGATCCATAACCAAAATTCACAAGTTTAGTCTTCAAGTGTGAAAAAATCACATTTCTCCAAAAACCTGTTTTTCAGAAAAAAAATAGCAAAGTTACTTTTTCTCAGAAACTACTCAAAATTTCGTATGCTATGTAACAAAAAACACTCAAAATCAAGCGTAGAATTAAAATTTCTAAAAATATTCATACCGTTTCATTAAAAAGAAAAAAGTCGGTTACTGTCCTGGCACAATGGAACACCCTGTATACATAAAATTATTATAAAAAAAAATTAAATCAGTGTCTTATTTATTGAGATTAAGTATGTATAGGAGCATCTTAAGTGGACCATCCTATACACTTATGTATGAAATTTTGCCGGATCCACTCGCGAGTTCCGCATTGCTGCCAACTTTACGGTTTTCAGCACTTTTTATGAAAAGTCAACAGTTTTGGCAAAAATAAGGGTCTAATATCTATAATAATTAAATGTTTTACCTTTAGTTAAAATACTTGCACGCAAAAGGTTACCTCATATGTTTGACATTTTGACAATGTCAGTTTTGTTGATTTACAAAAATGGATCGTTTAACTGAAACCTAAAGAATTGAAAATCGAATATATCAGATAACCTTTTGTTTGCATGTATTTTAATAAAAGGCAATACACTAAATTACGGATATTAGACCCTTATTTTCGTTAGTGATACCTACGAGACGAGAAGAGACGACACTTTAAAAAATCGGAAAAAAGTGGAATGTCTCGTTTCGCAATAAAAGTCTCGTCTCGCCTCATGTCTCGCGCGAGAGTCTCGCAAAATTTCTGTTTCCTGTCTAAATGAAATATACAAACAAAATCAGTTCTAATATTTATGTTAATGAACAAAAACATAATAAATTACAAGATAAATGAAAAAAAAGAAAATCGATCATAGATACATGAAATACAAATAATAAAATCGGTTCTAATTTTCATTTCAATCTGTACGTCTGAATTCACAAATTGCTTAATTTAAAAAAAAATGATAATCATTAAATATTATGTAATTCGAAATATTATGATAGACTAAGTAATTATAAAGTATAATTCCTAACATAGTCAAATTTACAGTAAAATGAGGATTATTTTAAACTCAATGACAAGTACCAAAATCTGAAAAAAGATTCCAGCCTATTCAAAATTTAAAACATAGATTTAAGTTCTGGCATCGGTTCTTTAGAAACGTTTAGTATGTCGTCCTGAGGTACACCCTGTATATGAGGAAATGATGCTATAAAATTAACCATTGTATATTAATACAATTGGAAAAACTTAAGTCACTTAAAATATTCTAGATGACTTTAAATTTACTCCGATCTACGAAGACTTGAAAGTCGTCCTAAGTTATATTAAAAACCTTAAAATCACTTAAAAATCTTATTAAAGACTTAAAATTCACCTAAAATCTACTTTAAAAGACATCATAAGTCTCTTAAAAGTTTTATCATTCATTCAAAAGTAACTTCACAAAGACTATAAGTCCGCATACACATTTTTTGGAGTTATCCGCTCCTCGATCTTACCCCATCACGGAGATATGCAAACAACAATATTCAAATTAGCTAAGAGACCTAACCGCTTGTTATTTTTTGTCTAGTATGTAGCGTGTGTTTTGTATCTTTATTTCATCTTTTAATATGTATTTGGACATTTCGTATTAACAATTTTAAGGTAACTATAGCAAGAGTTAATTGTATGAACATCGATATATTAGGTTTTTCATTTATTGTAGATCCAATGATCCTCGCAGGGGCGAAACGCGCGTGTCATCTTTTTAATATTTGACTGATACTTAGTCTTAGTGATTTTATTTTTATATTACCAACTTGAACCAACCCAAACCAAAAAAACAAGCTCTAACCGTCTTTATTGACAGATCTATAACTGAAACGGCTTTTTATAAATAAAAAAAACTCGTTTAAAGAAAAAATTTAATGACAACAAAAAGAATAAGAGATTTGGTACACCGAGGTTTACATAAGTCTAATACTTCCGTAATTTACGAACCTACTAATCGCAGTACCCAAACTGTTCCGAGCCGAGCAGCCGGGACATAGTTTAATAATCAGCGTATATCTTCGGGGGCCGCGGCCGGGACAATGAACGGTGAGGTAATAAAATGCACGGCCTTACTTTTAAAGATGATAGTCCTAACTTATTGCGATGACCAAAATTATTATGCCGACTTGCAATTTTAAAATATATATTACGCTATGTCCTAGGTGAACACGAGTGTTGCGTTGCGATAAAACGCACGCAGCGAACGTATTGCGGTGCGTGCGTTTTTAAACATAGGCGGCAAATTACACTACGGGCTGATTAGTTCAACAACGATGGCTGCGACGTCAACACGTTCCATTTTACTTATGGAAAATAGTGTACTTAGACTAAGATTATTACAAAAACTTAAAAAGAGATATCAAATTAGAAAAACCACTCATTCGATTTATAGAAATAGGTTAGTTTACGGGGAATTTCATCATCTGGAGTTACGAGCAGACGAAAGTGCTTTTCGCCAATACAGTAGAATGACAATAATAACTTTTGATTATATTGTGGAAAATATACGTGATGTTTGTTATCATTGCACAACTAACTTTCAGAGACCAATTTCTGTCGAAGAGTTGTTAACCTTAAGGTAAGTAATGTAAACCAGCATATTAATTTTTGAAGGTCTTTATTATTAATGTATGCTTATTGTTGGTACATATTGTTAAAATTACTTGCATAAGCTTGTGCAGTTGACGGGACAGTAGTTAATGGGCAATCCAGGGCATAATGAGTATTGCCTGCTTCAAAAATTGGTAGTCGGAGGTGAACAAACATTCGAATAAGCCGATGAATGCACTGAGGATGCAGTTGATGGACGATCAGGGTACTGATTATCGGCGGCTTGAAAACTGGTAGACGGAGGAGAACAAACATTCGAATAAGCCGATGAATGCACTGAGGATGCAGTTGATGGACGATCAGGGTACTGATTATCGGCGGCTTGAAACCTGGTAGACGGAGGTGAAGAAACATTAGAATAGGCCGATGACATTTCGTTGATTAATGTTTCTTGAAATTTGTTTCTTACTCGTAGTTACTGCAAGGGATCCATTTTTTGGAAATATGGCAAGAGAGACCTCAGGAATAAAGAATTCTCGTCTTCCGGTGTTTGAAGCAGAGCCAGTTTTTTTTCCTCGATATTTAATAATTGTTGTTCTACAGCTGTATTCTCTTCGCGTGGTGATTATCTTTTTAAACGAGGTATCGCTTTACGCGGAGTTGACGTGTTTTTTGTTTCAGATACAAGCTCCATTTGTCTTTTATTTATTCGTAAACCAACAGTGTTGTTATTGACTTGTGAAACACCATCCTTAGCGCCTACTTGTGAAAAATCGGCACTTACGATCTCTTGTGAAACATCGGCAGTCACACTCACTTGTGATGAAAAATCCACATTAGCAGGATTTTAGTCTGAAGCCTGTTCATTTTCAATATCGTCGTTGTTAAACAAAGAGGTCTGCGATTCTTGCGAAGCTTCAACATGAGATACATTTCCTTCCGTAGTTCTTGGAGCTACTATACCCTTCAGAAACTGCAAACTGTCAAAATATTGCCATTTTCCTGTATACTGTCCATCTTCCTCTACGGCGTCGCCTGAACGAGGTTTTTTTTTAATTCTTTTGCAAATTGATCGCGTAAATTTCGCCATTTTTTTTTAGCTTCTTCCTCTGAAAAAGAAATCCTGTATAAATAACTATGATTTATTTTGTTTCAGGTACCTATCTACTGGAATCGCGTTTCGGCAAATTGCCTTTACATTTCGAATATCAAAGTCATCAGTCGCGTCTATAGTCATGGAGGTTTGCAAAGCCCTTTGGGATACACTTCAGAGACTGCATATGCCTTTGCCTACCGTCAGAGATTATGAAAATGTTGCAGCACAGTATTTCAAAAAATGGAACTTTCCTAACTGTTTAGGCAGTATCGATGGAAAACATATAAGAGTTAAATGTCCTGCAAAATCGGGAAGCATGTTTTATAATTATAAACATTTTTTTTCAATAATATTAATGGCGGTTGTCGATGCTAATTACCGATTTTTAATGATCGATGTGAGTGCCTATGGAAAAGACAGCGATGCTGGAGTATTTTCTAATTCACCAATTTATCAAAACATTGAAAATGGGACTTTACTTTTACCAAAAGATCAACAATTACCTAACTCTGAACAAATCGTTCCTTTTGTGTTTATAGGAGATGAAGCGTTCCCATTAAGAACTTATCTATTACGACCATTTCCTAGAAGGCAACTGCAAAATAATGAACCTGCCTCTTATTACAATTACCGTTTATCACGTGCCAGAATGAGTGTGGAATGTGCCTTTGGTATATGTTCTGCTAAATTTAGAATTTTGTTAAAATCTATAGAGACTAATGTAGAAAATGCGGTTCACATTGTAAAGGCAATTTGTGTTTTGCACAATGCTATAATAGACATGGAAAAAGACTCATTTTTGAACGACTTGCAAGAATATACAGCTAGCAATCTTAGTAATAATATTAATAATAATTTATTTTACGAGCTCACAACCGTCCGTCGAGAGAAGCCGAAAATTTAAGAGATATCTTTTGTCAATACTTTTGGGTAAATGTATACCGGATGTAATATTTTCGCAATAAAATCAATAAAAATATTGTTAAACACATCACATCATAGAAAATAGCAGAAAACTATATTATTAATAAAAAAATTGCATGGGATACAGAGTATTCTTCCTCCATTTGAGAAACATTCGGAATAATATTTCTTTTCAAAAATAAATAAAAACTCTCTATTAATTAGTTTTCTATTATTTTTTGTGTAGGTTATGTACTTACTTGAAAATCCCGTACTGTGAGCTACATTATCCCATTCCTTGTCCACAAATAATCGATCCTTGTAGCGTGGATTTTTCTTATTCCACAAAATATTGCGCCTTTCGACTTCAGAAATCAATCTTTCCATTGCGAAAATCGGACAAGAACTGACGCGATGCCGCGCCGGTGAAAATTAAACACGTTTTAATTTAAAAACAATGCGTGCGTTGCGTTGATCCAATTGCGGGCGAATTTAGTGCCCGACGTATTTACGTTGGACTAATTCATTTGATTCGCGTTGTTTTTTCTCGAACGTTTCTCGCAACGCACGCATCGCACCGCACGCACCGCAGAACCCGTGTTCACCTAGGACATAGCGTTAAAAAGAGCACGTAATCACAAATTTCTTTCGTTTGTCCGAGGTAATGTTATTGTAAACACAGACTATTAGATATTATGCGGATTTAAAAACTATGTATCAATAACATTCGAGATAATTAGAATGATTAATTAATATTTGGCATTTTTTCTGCGATACTTCGAGACTTTCGCAAGATTCTCGTGCAAGATTTGAGACGAGACTCTTTGAAAGTCTCGTCTTGTCTCGCAAGGAAAATTTAAAGTATCGTCTCGAGTCGAATATCGTGGGCATCACTAATTTTCGCAAAAGCTGTTGCCTTTCTTGAAAAGTGCTCTTAATAAAAAGTACTGATAATTTTACACAGATTTTAAAAAAATAATAATATAGGGTGTGCCATTAAAAAAAATCTTTTATATAGTCGAATGCGGTCTTATCGTACGGGCCCAAAGGTCACCAACATTATGAATCAAATCAGAAAACACAGTGAATACCAAAATGTGTGATTCTTTTATCGAGCTATTAAATCTCGATGGACTATTTACAAATATACAGGGAGAAAGAAAATAGTTTTTTTATTATATTACGCAATATTATTAAGATAGCCACTTAATATTATGTTATATATTAAATGCCGAGGGACTAAATAAGAAAATTTACTAAATATGTATTTGGCTAAAATTTTTTGGTCGGCAAAAACAAAAATACACAAAATGGCAAGCGCCTTAATAAAGACGGAAGGCGGTTCGAATCAGTGAAACAATCAGGATATGTTCTGTTTATGCAGCCACTTAATGAAAGTGAGATTTTCTTATCAATCATCAAAAATTATGAGCCCCGCTTGACCTAAAAATCTAACCACTTATACAGTGTCATTTATTTAAATGCGGGCCACCCTTGTGCAAAGAAAACTTGTTTTTTTTGTATTGTGATAACAAAAAATTGCAAAATAAAGCAAAAATAATATACACTTTTGTTAAAAACACAAGATAATTAGTTATAACTTCCTTCGTGAGATTTTTTTAGATCTTTACGTTTAAGGGTTCCTAGATCCCGGAGAACACGTTTTCTCAATTCCGTCCGTAAATATATATATATATATATATATATATATATATATATATATATATATATATATATATATATATATATATATATATATATATATATATATATATATATATATATAAATATAAATATATATATATATATATATATATATATATATATATATATATATATTTATATATATGTATATATATATATATATATATATATATATACAGGGTGATTCATGAGGAAATGTCAATACTTCAGGTACATATTCAGAACCAAAAAATAAACATAAAAGTCTATATAAATAAGTGTCCGCAAGGCCTTAGTTCTCGAGATACAGGGTGTTAAAGTTTTTATTTAATTTTCCATTTTTTAAATAAAATCAATGATAATGTAAATAATGGAGTGAAAATTGATATACGGGGGTTTTTTGGTATAACAAATTCGAATCTAATATTAGTATTGCTCTTACTTGTAGGGGGCGCCACCTACATGTCTTTCTACTTCTTCGAACAATCACAACTTTTTGGTACAGTCTTGTATTACATTTTTGAACAAAACAAATTATTCCCCTGCCATTTCTACGTCAAAAAGGTATACCTGTTAAAAGTGGATACGAGCAACCGTTTTCGAGATATTTGGATTTAAAACATTTTGGGCGCATGCGATTTTTTTATCAAATTCACATAAAGTATGCATCTATTGTAAAAAAATAGAAGTGTGCCTTGCCTGACAGAACAACTGCTGGTTGGTGTTCTCATCGTTTTTCCTGTTACTTAGCAATAGTAATGTCAGTTAATAATAAGATCAAATTTTGTCACTGTCAATTTCTGTCCATAACTTTTATTATCTGACAATAATCATTTAAGAAACTTTAGATCTAAATACGTCATTATGCCTGTGATATTCTCGCATCGTGAATATGCAGATATGATATTTGTCTATGGCTTCTGTAATGGGGTCGCAATTCAAGCAGTCGCAGAGTACCATCGTCGTTTTCCAGATAGAATGGTGCCAGATAGAAGAGTTTTTCAACAAGTTTTCACTACTGCTGGAGAATCTGGGATGTTTCCAAGTGCGAAAATTGTATCTGAAAGGGAATCGGGACCCAACGTTGAAGTAGAAGAGGCTATACTCAATGCCGTCGAAAATGATCCAACCATAAGCACTAGGTGTATTGCAGATACTTATCAAATTACACAATCGTCTGCCTGGAGAAATCTTCACATTAATTGTTTATACCCATTTCATTTACAACGGGTTCAACATTTGCATATATATATATATATATATATATATATATATATATAATATATATATATATATATATAAATATATATAAATATAAATATAAATATATATATTATATATATATATATATATATATATATATATATATATAATATATATATATATATATATATATATATATATATATATATATATATATATATATATATATATATATATATATATATATATATATATATATATATATATATATATATATATATATATATATATATATATATATATATATATATATATATATATATATATATATATATATATATATATATATATATATATATATATATATATATATATATATATATATATATATATATATATATATATATATATATATATATATTATATATATATATATATATATATATATATATATATATATATATATATATATATATATATATATATATATATATATATATATATATATATATATATATATATATATATACCTGTATATATATATATATATATATATATATATATATATATATATATATATATATATATATATATATATATATATATATATATATATATATATATATATATATATATATATATATATATATATATATATATATATAGCCTGTATTTTTCATTAGCCCCGAGATTCTATAATTATTTATTGCCTACAAAATTACAAATGTACTAAAAAAGTAAGCAAAAAAATGGTGGCAAATCTAATAAAACAATTTTTAAATTAAGATTCACTAGCTAATATCCAGGAGCCAGTGGCAAAAGCTCTAAGAATCGGCATAAGGAATGCACAGAAACTTATGCACGAAAAAAAAACATAATTCACTTCCGAAGAAGATTAAGAAATGTACATGAAAAAATCTAAAGGCAAAATACTTAAGTTACAATGCAAAAGTGGATAGTCATAATGCAATTTATGATTTATACACGTCAAAGACTAATATAATCCTTCAGAAACTTTTTAATATTATAGACTAAAAAATATCATCATCACTTAAAAAGTCCTTATCTTCTAAGCCGTCCTCAAATGGCGCAATGATCATTGGTGCTATTTCTACATCTAGAACTCGTTCTCGATTCCACCAATCCCATATTAATTTCTCCGTATGTTCCACAGATTTCTTCTAGTACTCCGGCGTAATATAATTTAATGAATCTTGCCAAACAATTTGCACTTCATCTGATGTAAGACCATCGTTCACGTGTTTTTCGTAATATGATTTTGCCCCAGCCCATATTAATTCTATTGCGTTAAACTGACAATGGTATGACGGAAGTCGTAAAACCTCACGTCCATTTTCCGGTAATATTTCATCTACGGCATATATTGTTGGTTTTTTAATAGATTTTGCCATTAAAAGAAGTTCTAGTTTCAGCATATTGGGTAAAGGATTTTGTTTTTGTTTTATTAACCAGTCATAAATATCACTTTTCTTCCAGGATGAAGTAGGTTGTTTATTTAAGATTCTTGAATGATAAGATGCATTGTCCAGAATGATTAAAGATGGAGCATCTAAATTTGGAATCAGTTGTTCTTTTAACCACTTTTCAAACAGTTCACAGTTCATATTACCACGGTAGTCCATACTTTTGGATGTTGAAGAAAACAGTAAACTTATACCTGGGAGAAATCCTGTTGAAGAACCTGAACCGTTTTCCCGTCCCACATCCCTTTTTTCTCTTGACACTTTTTACAGACTCTTCCTGCCAAGATTTCTAACCACTTCCATTAGAAAATATCCAAGTCTCGTCTAAAAATACCACTTTTCTAAATTTTGAATTAACATTTTCCGTGTATTTCTTTAAAAACTGGATCCGCTGACTTGCTATATGTGGCAACTCGCATAAAAATCTTCGATTACAGTCCTTTTTATATCGAAAACCCAACATTTTTATTAATTTTGACAACGATTTTAGTCCAATTTCCAATATGGCTCGACTTTTTAAAGCTTCTTTTAAAACTTGAAGAGTTACATTAGTTTTTGATGTGTATAAATCGAAAATTGCATTACTAACATCCAGTTTTACATTTTCACCTAAGTCTTCTTCAGTAGTAAATTATGCCTTTTTTCATGCACAATTTTCTGCACAGTCCTTAACCGATTCCCAGAGCTTTTGCTACTGTCTCGTGGATATTGGCCGGCGAATTTTCATTTTCGTAATACTTTATTAGATTTAATAGCATTTTTGTAGCTTGTGGATGCAAAAAGAACCGAAAATTGTTTTCTATTACTCATTTTGTCACTGACTTGTCAATCTGACTTTGAAGTGACATCGCTCAAAGATTTTTGCAAGTGCTGGTATTTATATGTTTATCCTCTTTTTTCATACGAAAATATCATAGGTCTATCTAATTCATCTTCCGGATTTTATGCGGAGGATATGATTACACGTAATAAAAGAAAAACAATCTTAAAAAGTTTGTCGTTGATAAATCTATGACCCGCACGATAACACTGCTTTTGACTATAAACAGAAAAACTGGAACTGGATCCGGCATAATTTCATACGTAAGTATACATATTTTCATTAAATTCCGGTAAGCGGTACCTGAGATATTTCACCGTTTCCTTACTTTTGTTACACGTTGTATGTCTCTAATCTATAAAGTGTGTTCCTTCTATAATGGAATTGCACAGACCTGTGACTTTGCTGTATACAAAGAGTTTATTCGAACATGCTCGAGTAGTTTGTAACTAATACTTTTTTCCTTTCTCCCTTAAATGATATTTTAATTTTAAATTTTGCCTCTTGGGCTTGCAATTAAATAAATAAGTAAATAACGAGTCAGTGTAGTCCAGCAGACCAATAAATAGAACAATTTGTTGACAAAAGTTCTGTATATAGTTAACGCATTACCTTTCTGGAATGACGTCATTTTTGGTTATTTTTGTTTGATTTATGTTAACTGACAGTGACAAAAACATTTTGAAAAAATTCATTGTCGTTTCTTTACAATAGTCAATGCCGGTTTTGGTTATGTGTCTTTCAGAATATATTCGTCAAAATTGACATTGATTTGTTGTGATTCTTTTTAAACTTTTGCAAGATGCCACGAAGATATAATCAGCAATCACAGCTAATAGTTTTGAATATCTTGGCTTTTTTTCAATTGGAAAAAGAGCAAGCTAAAAATGGAATCCTTCCGCAAACTGATAATATAATTGAACGAGCTTCAAATGCAACAAAACTTAGCCATACAACAATCATAAATATTAAGAAAAGAGAAATAACGAGCGATGAATCCTTTACCTCCAGAATGTCTCAAAAGCAAAAAGAGGTAAAAACAAAAATTACAGATTACTTAATGAACAAAATAAGAGATACGATCTACTGCATGTATGCGAAAAATGAATATGTTACAATGCAGACTTTGCTTAAAAAACTAAAAGAGATAAATGAATATTTTAATTTTTCCATCACCTCGCTAAGAAAATACGTAAAAAGTATTGGTTTTAAGTGGAAGAAATCAAATAATAGAAAATACCTGATGGATTTGCCCCACATCGTCCACAAGAGAATCAATTTCTTGAGGGAATATGTCAAAAATCAAAATCTAGGACAAGATGCTTATACCACCGTATTTATTGATGAGACTTGGATTTTTAGTAAAGGTTCGTTTAGAAACAGCTGGCAGGATAACACTATGTCTACAAGTTCTAAAAAAGCTAGTGAAGGTCATCGATATATTGTAGTTCACGCTGGATCAAAGGAAGGATTTATTAAGGGGGCCAGTTTAATATTTAAAAGTGGACTAAAAAGCGGAGATTATCATGACAATATGAACAAGCAAAATTTTGAAAATTGGTTTAAAAATCAGCTGGTACCAAATCTTCCTCCAAAAAGTTTGATAGTGATGGACAACGCAAGCTATCATTCCGGCCTTTTACAGGATATTCCAAGAAAATCATGGACAAAGCAGAGATTGATTGGATGGTTAAAAGAAAAGAACATTGACTTCCCAGAGAGGGCCATGAAGGATGAAATATGGAGCATTGTAGAAAAAAATTGTAACATTGAAAAAACATTCTACCTTGACGAATATGTGAAACCTTTGGGCCACAAAATACTAAGACTTCCTCCATACCATTGTCAATTTAATGCTATTGAAATGGTATGGTCTGAGTGTAAGAGGAAATACGACCAATACATTGCTGGTCTGAAGGGGACATCGGAAGTTTTGGCCATGTGGGAAAGAGCATTGGAAAAATTATGTCAGCCACACAGAAAGGGTAATCCAAGAAGCTTGGAAGACAATACAGATATGTGATGCTTCAGACATTGCGCCACTTGTAATTAGTACCGACGAAGACAGCAGTGACGATGAAGAATTTAGTTCTGATTCTGAAGACAGTGAAGGGGAGTAGTTTTTATTTTTAAAGTTAGTTAGTTATACATTAATTTCTCTCTTTTAGTTTTTAAAGCAAAGTCTGCATTGTAACATATTCATTTTTAGCATACACGCAATAGATCATATCTCTTATTTTGTTCTTTAAGTAATCTGTGATTTTTGTTTTTACCTTTTTTTGTTTTTGAAACATTCTGGAGGTAAATGATTCATCGTTCGTTATTCCCCTTTTCTTAATATTTTTTTAGTATTGTCTGTAATTGAGAATTAAAATAATTTTGATGTAAATGGGTAACTGGCGTCAATTTATTACATTGCAAACAAAGAATAAGACTAAGATGAAAGAATTTATATTAGTAAAGTCTTATTTGCAAAATAATTTTAGTTTTTGAAGTTATAATAGTTATTTTTGTATTAAGTGTGCAAAATGAGGGTTTTTTTATGGCAATGAGAGTGTTAATTTTTTGCCAGCCATTTTCGACAAGTTGCAGCGCTTTCTGTACAGAAAATGCCAATTTTAAATTCGCTTTAGCCTGAACGCACCCCTCCTATCTACATCACTGCATACGTTTAGGTTAGGAATCATCGCTGAAATATAAATAATATAAGAAATACGTTATTTGAAACCAGCGTGACGTCATTCCAGAAAGGTAATGCGCCAACTATACTAACCTGACTAAAATGCTTAGTATTCTTTAAATTATTTACAGCTTCATTAAAGGCAGTGTAGTTGCTGTTTTCATCCAATCGACAGAGGTAGTTGCCCTCCCATTTCCTGGTGACGCCGTAGTACGGCCTTTTGTTGATAAGAGCACTGGCTGCGCTGATTTTTAATTTCATCTGTGGCCAGTCTGCCTTGTTTACGCGACTTAGGATCATAAATGCGCGCCATCTATTGAAGGCCATGCGGAAAAGTCTGGCTGTATCCTACAAATGTGTAAAGAGATAAATTAATAACTTTTATTGACATGGTGATTAATTTTATTCCGTTTGATTATGTTATATTTCCTCCTCCCAAATAAAACGATTTTATCTGAAGAGATTATAAATATAATATAAAAGAAAACCGTTTTCAAATTAGTAAAATCTTACATGCAAAGTCTTGGGAGGTGCGGGCCAAATAATGCTTTTGCCATAATCTTTCATAGTTTTTGCTCTATGGAATTTAGCTTGAAGTTGGTTGATGTAAACCCTCATTTTCTTTAGCCTATAAGCTTTAACCATTACCATTAGGGCCTTCATTTGTTTGTAGAGTTGCCTTGCTCTATACCCTAAAAAAATAAAATCAATTGAGTTAGCCGATACTGGAAGTAAATCCATTATAAACTATATCCCACGAAATGATTTAAAAAGTGTCTTCTGTTGGATTTTATAATTTAAAATTCCACTAAAAAACGCATTTATATATCAACAATTCTTATTATATGGCTCACTTAACAAACGATTAGCAAAAATAATTGTCGAAAATTAAACTAAAAAAAACTAAATCTATGGAATTAACTATAGACATAATAACAGGGAGTTTGAAAGGGTGCTGTGTGGGTTTTTAATTCCGTACAGTGCCATTGTTTAAAAAAGTGACAACACCACTGCATTTGTCTCAATCGTAACGAAAGTGAATTTAGAAAACTGATAAACCAGTAAAGCGAGCAAAGCAGTGTTGTTTTGCGCAAGTTAACATCTAAGCCTAAAGGCATTGTTTTTGGGCGAATTTTATGAGCTTTTAGAATATTTTTGATGATTTGTGTGCAAGTTCCTGGCCATTAAAGCGCGTGTGTAAAAATTTCGATTAAGTCCTAACGTCTCTTTTCTCGGGTAAGTAAAAATGGTAGTTTGTTGTTTTCCTCTAGCTCTAGAGTAAATTGTATTCTGGGGTGGATTGAATTTACGTGAGTCAGAAATTTTTCGAGCTCTGCATGACCATGTTGCCATATAATAAATATGTCATCCACATAACGAATCCATAATTTGGGTTTTAAACTTGCTTTCTCAAGAGCTTCTTTCTCGAAGTATATCATAAATAAATTCGCGACTACTGGTGATAGCGAGGAC
Organism: Kuschelorhynchus macadamiae; assembly: GCA_030620095.1. Taxonomy (NCBI): domain Eukaryota; kingdom Metazoa; phylum Arthropoda; class Insecta; order Coleoptera; family Curculionidae; genus Kuschelorhynchus; species Kuschelorhynchus macadamiae. The sequence goes on from JAUTXW010000286.1 coordinate 734,215, forward strand.
CCCATTGGAGCACCATCCATTTGTTTATACATTTGCCCGTTGAAAGAAAAATAAGTATTTTTGAGGCAATGCTCCGAAAGTTCTATTATATGTGCCTGGAAATCCTCGTTCATAGCAATCTTGTCCAATGCTTCGTCGATTGGAATACTGGGATATAACGATTTGACATCTAGGCTTGCTATGATATCGTTTTTTTCAAGGACGATATCTCGTATAATTCGAGTGAAATGCTCCGAGTTTTGCAACAATCTGAAACGGCTATAATATCTCCTTTATTTTTAAAGTTAGAAATGTGGTTAAAAAAACATTTTTTCCAATTGTCCTGAAGTTTTTTGTGATTTTTTGAACATAAAAATTGAACGTGCATTTTTGGAAATATTTTTATAAATAAATAAAATAAATAAGGCCTTTAATAAAAAAATATTAAAAAAAAATTACAGAGACAAAAAGTTACATGGAATCATATACATAACCTCAATATTTTTAGGTCATTTTGAAGGTCATTTTTTTCCTGATTATAAAAAATATAAAATACATATACCTTTATAAATATGGGCTTCATTTAAATATCTTAGTAGGCCGCGGATCGCTAAAATGACGTCAATAATTGTTTCAATAATATAAATTTTCGCGGAGTCAATTCCAGAACGCATTTGGACTAGGACCGATTTAGAACAAAAAATATTATTTAATGCCTCTTAAGTGTTCAAATTGTCTTCCGTGACATTCCACACATTGTTACAATCTTTCATGGGTGGAGAAAACTGCCGTTTCAATTTCAGCCACAGGTAGCCGTCGAACTGCATTTCGAATTCTGTTTTGCATATCTAACCTTGTTATTGGTGGAGTTCGAAAAACAATGTCTTTCACGCGTCCTCATAAATAGAAGTCGAGACACGTCAAGTTGGGCGACCTGGCCGACCAAGGAAATAAGGTTCCCTTTCCTGTCCAGCGCTCTTGCAAAGTCTCATTGATATGGTTCCGAACGTTAATGGAAAAATGCGCTGGAAGACCGTCCAATTACAAGAACATGATTTGCCTAATATGCAGTGGCACATCATCTAACAAAACTGGCAACCAATTGAACAAAAACTCTAAGAGGTTACCAGTTAGCGCTCGCTTAAAAAAATAGGGTCCGATAATTCTGCCTCCTGTAATGCCACACCACACGTTTGGACTCCAGCGTCCTTGGTGCTGTACTTCTCGCATCCAGGGTAGATTTTCAGCAGACCAATAATGCATATTATGCATGTTTACCCTACCGTCACTATTAAAAGTAGCTTCGTGGGTCCACAGAATCTATGATAAGAAATTTCGGTTTTCATGAATCATGCCTAATATCCAGTGACAATAATTTAATCTATAATCGAAATCTTCTTGACTTAAGGCCTGGTGCAAGATTATGTTTAGTTTTACATGTAGATACATGATACAAAATAACACTGAACGGTGTATTAAATTAAAAATGTTACTAACAGTCGTTCATGCTATCCTCAGGTTTAAAGATAACGCCCTAGTTTCTATATGTTTGTTAAACTCTATATAAGCCCAGACTTTAATAATATTCTCCTCAGTTCTTCCATTGCTAAGCCTACGAAACTAGGACGACCAAAACTACCAGTATCGCGTAATCGCTATACCAATCGTGGAAATACTCTCCTTCCGCAATGATGTCGATCTGGATACCGCGCCGCGTACTGTCTTTCAGCTATTGCTGCATTTTGAAAACACCCCACAGTAGACCGCAAGTTAAAAAATTCTATTAAGTGTCAAAATCGCCAGTAAAGTAACAAATTTCGTCAAAATGTTCATTTCATTCCGCTATTTTTTAATTACTCGCTAATATTCTAGCTTACGGGGGCTTTGATTTTCTATTTTAGTCTGCAAAAAATTATATGGACGTTTTTAAGTTTTTTCCCGAAAATCCTCTCTTTGTGCTTATAGGTTAGGAAGAAGTTATAGAGATTCCACTTGCATGTGCTTATTTGAGCTTCATCTTGGTATTTTTCGTGCAAAAAAATATCGATACATTATATTTTTTTTAGAAAACTTGCAATTCCTGTTATAATACAGAAACACTTCCTCTAGCGGCAAGATATCAAATCAAAAAACAATAACTTGGGTAATGTTGGTTCCTTAAGGAATGCTATATATGTGTGTATATATATACAGGGTGTCTACTTAAGTTCTCTACATATGGGAAACTTTTTTATTAGAAGTTTTACGGAAAAAAGTTACTCTTTATAAAAAGTTCTGCTTTCTGCCAAAATAATATTAAAATATTCAAACTTGAGATTGCATATACAGGGCCAGTAAGAAGCCAAAGTTTTACATTCCTTAAGAAGTGATTTCAGATAGGAAACAACGAATCTAGTGCTAGATATGTTTTTTTATTCTAAATAAGATTTTGTATTACATTTTGCTATAAAATAAAAATTAAAGGTACTTTTCTCTTGAGTCAATTTCGATTTTTTGGAATTATTGACCACCCTGTATATGCAATCTCAAATTTGAATAATTGTTGTTTAATATTATTTTGGCAGAAAGCAGAACTTTTTATATAGAGTAACTTTTTTCCGTAAAACTACTAATAAAAAAGTTTCACATATGTAGAGAACTTAAGTAGACACCCTGTATATATATATACACACACACATATATATATATATATATATATATATATATATATATATATATATTGTTATCTTAATAAATTAAAATTACGAAGAAGACCTGTTTTTTTTACTTAAGTTAAGTTGGTTAAATTTTCAATGACCGAAATTTTAGATTAGAAACAATATATCGAGATGCGGTTTAGACGTGCTTAATTAGGCTTCACTCTCCTATTTTTTCATATAAAAAAAACACATCGATACATTTAATTGTTTTTAAAAAATTTGTAATTTTTGTTATATTATCCAAAAAAGTCCTCTAGTGGCAAGATCCCAAATCAAAAACACAATTAGTTAGACAACGTTGGATCGCCAAGGAATGCTTTTTTCAGCGATACCAAGTTTATTAAAATCCGTTATCGATTTTTAGAGATTTATTTGGAAAGACATTTAAACGCCCCCCCCCACCATTTTCAGAGATAGAAGAAAAAGTTTATAACAAAAAAGACTTGGTTTTATCTCAGTTTTAAAATGCATACATTTTTGTGTTATCTTAATAGGGCGAAATGTTAAGAAACACTGCTTTTTTAATTAAGGATATTAATTACACCCCCTAGTGGTCATCTTAGAAACTCAAAAATGATTTCCAGAATTTTCTCGTGGCCACTTTGTTGATACAGTTTTTTACCGCAGGTTTCTGCGCTGAATGGTTTCCGAGATACAGCCGCTTACCTCGCTTAATTGCCCACCCTGTACATAGTTACTCTAACTACAATATTTTGGAAGATCTTTTTTTAACTTGCAGAGGATCTAGCAGATAATGGAATAAAATAGTAAAAAACATCATAATTTGAAAAAAACTTACCCCTCCACGTTTTCTGGATTAACGTGACAATGCTGGGTATAAGCTCATTTCTAGAATTCTCTAGTGCAAACAAAGTCCTTGGCGATCGAATAAATAGTTTTGTTTTTCCATATTTCACGTCATCACCAAATCCAGTTTCTTTCATAAGAACTTGGACGCCATCTTTATCTGACCCATTTCGAAAGTTTGGCCAAGTATAGTGCGAGATCATTTTATATCTGCAAATATAACCAACTTTAATATTTCATTAAACCATATTGGATTTGTACTATTTTTTTTCTTCATAACAACTAATATTTTATTATAATAATTTAATTTTTCATTACACAATCTGTAAATCTTAGAAGAAACAGTAACAAGGCATATTTTAATACAAACCATATAATTTGTAATACGTTTATTGTTGGCTGATTAAACTTTTTTCATAATCACAATGCGTTTTGAATGCATAATAATTATATTTATGTATGCATAAAATATGCCAATATTACAATATTAAGTGAAATTAAGAGCTATATTTTTTCTCGAACTTAATAGCATAATATCGTAGTTAAGTGCCACAGGTCACAAAAGTATGACGAGATTTTCAAAACGTTCTACTTTACACTTATTCTATAACTGAATATTGTACGTGTACCCAAATTTACTGTCAATGTTAATTTGTTTAGAACAAAGAGCAAAATGTCAAACACCTTACGATTTTGTCAGTTTTACAGATTTTATCTTGACACACTTTCATTGTGCTTCAATGAATATATGTTTTAACAAAGGTGGCGTTGACCGGCCTAGCAACCGCCTAGCAACTCAAGCAAAGCAAATACAAACAAAGGAAATGACAATAATTACTATTTTCAAGTAATATTGAGTTTGAAGTGTTTGATAGTTATTAAAATGCAAATCATACGAGTTGTAATCGTTGTACAATATACTATTGTTGTTTTGGTGTTTCAATTTAACTACTTTTACTATATTTACTTTTTTTTTACAAAAATGACGGCCTTATTATGAAAAGTATGACATGTTGATGTATTTCATACAATCTAATGAATATTCCCAAGCAGCTTCGGAATTATGTTTAGAAAGGTAACGTATATTAATAGCTATGGTTAGGATAATATCTTAAAAGTCCTTTTTATTCATATTAAATATCCAGAGAGAAGGAACACTTTCCGAGACATATTTGCCCGCTTTAAATCAAATTTAGTAGAGCACAGATCATTTATCCAGCCCCCTCCTAAATCATACACCAAACAAGATAGAGATAGAAAAGAAATAAACGCATTGGGTGATGTTGAAGCGTTCTTCGTGTTGCCAGCAAATAGAGGAAGCAGTTGGTACATCCAAGTCTGTCAAAGAATTTTTCAAAAATTTAAGTATTACCCATATAAATTCTAGAGTTTACACATTTACACCCCAATGCCGAGCGCCGAATGTTGTTTTGCCAATAGTATTTATAACAAATCCATACTGAATCTTTTGGCAGACTCGATATGAGGTCTGATGAATCTTATTTTTCAAGTGCGAGAAATTTCAATCGCCAAAAGCTTTTTTAATTAAACAAATTTTTAATGGTACCACTCAGTTTACACTTGCAAAGTCCATTATGGTGTCCTGTTTTCTGTAACAATCGAAATTCCTTAAATGAAACCGGATTTTTTGACAATCTCCTTTGCATAATTATGCTATTCTGAAACTTAATTTTGTAACTTCTTGTTTTCGTCTATTTATATTTATTAACAATCAATAAACAACCAGACATGAATATATCTATAGTAAAATGTGTTCAGCCAATATGATAAAAACCCTATAGATATTGGCTACCGGAATACAGGTCTAGATGTTGAAATGTTTAACTATCAATATCTCTGAAGGCATCAGGTTTAATTCCCCGACTCCTAATGACATCACAACATTTTTTGAGGATCAAAAGATCCCGTTCCACTCTTTTAACTTCGATAGTGAAAAAATGCTTCACGTAGTTTTCAGGGGCGTACTTCAAGAGTAAACACTGACAAAATTATTAAAGACCTTAAACATTTTAATTTTAATCCATCTCGAGTAATCACGTGCTACCATAAGAATGGGATGCCGATGCCTTTGGTTTTAGTGATCCTCCCAAAACAGAGAAACACATATTCGATCAATATGTTCTTGATGACATAGCCATAATGGAAGAGTGACAAAAAAGCAAGGGAAACGTGACGCAATGCCATACATTCAAACTTTATCGTCATTCTCAAGCAAACTGTAGCGCAGAACTTATACCTGTTAGCGAGATAAAAATAATAAATGTACTTGCGCCAACTAAGAATCTAAAACCTATTTCTTGAATCCCTCCCCCTCTTTCCAATGGGGTAAAGATAACGTAAAATTAAATGTAAGTAGTAACAAAAAACTCTAGTGCGTTAACTGTAAATAATAATAATGACATAAGTGCAATGCCACAAATTTTCGCCAGTACGAACGATCAACTTTAGATCTTCATGAAACAATTCATGCTGCCTCTGCAATCGCAGTTCCAGCAGTTCTTCCCTCAGATGGCGACAAATTTGGTCTCTAGCACCAAATTACTTTAAATTACATTCCTCCTCCTTGAGAATAGCTTCATGTAACATCAATTCATTACAGGGAAAAAATAAAATTATTAAATTTCTCAGAAAAACATCGACTTAATGTGTTCTTTACCCAAGAAAAAAAGGCTAAAGAACAAACTAAGATTCACTTTTCCAAATTATAACGTTTTCAGAACTGCCAAAGAGGTAGCACACCTATTACTAATTAAAAAAATATTAATTACATATGATCATCAAAATACAAGAGTTCTAACCACACTACACCACAACTTGTTACGTTCTGGACGCGCGTTTCGCTAACCAAGTTAGCAACATCAGTAGATGATATAAACTAAAGTAACTTATACTAACCTTTTTATTTAGTGCTTTCTTACCACATTTAACTATTTCTATACTCTCAAATGCATCCAATAATCTATTATTAGATACATTTTTAATCAACTTAAGATTATTTATTCCTATTGCAATGCTTGACTTTTCTGTTCTTCCGTATCTTAAATGTGCCATGTGTTCTTTAAAACGAATGTTTATGGAGCGTTTAGTTTGCCTAACATATTTTAGATCGCAGTCATTACAGCTAATTTCATAGATGCCACTCCTCTCCCTCAAGTCGACTTTGTCTTTGGGGTTTCCAAGGAGATTTTTCAAACTACCTACGTTTTTAAATACTTTTTCTAGACCTCTCGTATATCTGGGATCATATGGGATTACTATGAATTTATTGGAAGCCTCAGGTGTTCACTCACTCTTATAGGAAATATGTCCAAAATTCCATTTAATACGTGCCAGAGTCAACTAAGGGATTCATTAGAGAAGCTTGCAGAAATCAAAATCTCAAAAAACCTTGTTAACAAGTCAAAATATGTTTCTCGTAAAAATACTGAAGTTATCCAGGGACTGAAGAAAAAGGAATGTTTTTATTTAAAAGCTGACAAAGGAAATAAGGTTGTTATACTAGACAAAACAGATTATTTTGAAAGAGTAGACAATTTGATTCAAACTGGTCCTTGCGATTTAATTGAGAAAAACCCGTTATTAAAAATGATAACAGAAGTAAAAAATACTTTAAAACAGTGTAAAAACCTTGTGTCCGATAAACTAAAATTCAAACTAACACATAGTAACCCACAGTTATCTAAACTGTATTGCCTTCCCAAAATCCATAAACCTGGGAAGTCCATGAGACCTATTGTTTCAGCTGTTGGATCACCAACGTACAATATTTCAAAACGACTAGTAGAAGAATTCAGCAAATATCTCGTATGATAACTTTGAGTTTACTAACTCATTAGAATTCTTAGATAAAATTAAGAATGTTCACTCAAAAGAAAGTGAAATTTTAATCTTTTGATGTAAGCTCGTTGTTTCCTAGTGTACTCATACCACTAGTTTTAGAGTACCTAAAGGAACTACTTGAAATTAATAATTTGAAGAAAGAAATTATTGATGAATATTTACTTCTCACAAAATTATGTATGAATCAAAATTTTTTTCAGTTCAACAATAAATATTATAAACAACTTGAGGGAACTGCGATGGGCAATTGCTTATCTCCATTCCTTGCACATTTGTTTATAGGCAGATTAGAAACCCAATTCAAAAAAGAACAAGTATTTCCCAAGGGCCACACCCTTGGTATAGATATGTAGACGATATATTTGCTATTTTTGATACTAAAACAGAAAATTTGGACACTTCCTTAGAAACATTAAAACAATAAATATCCTTCCATTAATTTATATTAATTAATTTAAATTAATTAAAGACAAAGTCGACTTGAGGGAGAGGAGTGGCGTCTATGAAATTAGCTGTAATGACTGCGATCTAAAATATGTTGGGCAAACTAAACGCTCCATAAACATTCGTTTTAAAGAACACATGGCACATGTAAGATACGGAAGAACAGAAAAGTCAAGTGTTGCCCAACATGCTGTGGAAAACAATCACCGAATAGGAATAAATAATCTTAAGTTGATTAAAAATGTATCTAATAATAGATTATTGGATGCATTTGAGAGTATAGAAATAGTTAAATGTGGTAAGAAAGCACTAAATAAAGACAGAGGGCCTATTCCCTATAGTCCCCTCTATTATTTACTTGACAACGGTGCAGTCGGGTGCAACCAAGTGTGACCACATTTACCTATAAATAGTCTCGGTTAGTATAAGTTACTTTAGTTTATATCATCTGCTGATGATGCTAACTTGGTTAGCGAAACGGGCGTCCAGAACGTAACAAATTGTGGTGTAGTGTGGTTAGAACTCTTGTATTTTGATCTATCTTCCACCACAGGTTCCAGTATTAGGACATATAATCATGTACTCACTGTGGGTTCTGTCTACTGTGACCCCTCTCAATACAAAAATTCCAATATAAACAATCTCACAAATATTTTTGACTCTAATGAGACTATTCTCATAGGAGACTTAAATTCAAAACACAGGTATAGGGGATGTAACATGACTAATACGAGAGGGCTAACCTTGGTTAACTCTCAGGATATCTACAGATTCAATATTCTTACCCCTGTAGAGTACTAATCATATTTGTTTGACTTTTTCCTTTCAAAAAACACTAGAGATAACACTGCCCGCAGTGTTACAAGAACTTTCGTCGGAGCACTCCCCGATATTAATCGATTATGGTGACACACTGAATTCTCACAATGACTGTCACACCAAAAGAATAAATAATTGGAAAGTTTATCAGGAAAAAATCAAGATCACGTTTCCCCGTGACATCTCCTCTCCTCTTGAGCTTCATCGAGCTGTAGCAGACCTCACATCCAAAATTACAACCGCTATTAACTCATTCACTATATTCAAATCCGAAAAAAATAACGAAATATTGCTCTATCTCCCTTGATATCAGGGAAAAAATAAGGAAAAGAATAGACTCAAAAACATAGCATATCGTACAGCAGACCCTCAGATTAAACAATTGGCAAATCAAGCCACCGATCAAGTTAAAATTCTCTTAAAATACCTTTATAACAAACAATGCGAGAATAAACTTGCCAATCTAAATAACAATTATGCTCTTAAAAAAAAAGGGAGAGTGCATATCTTATTAACAGCTACATGCCTATTAGCCATCTTTCAACCATAGGAAAAATTGCAGAACAAAATTGTACTTAACAAAGTACAAGAGAAAGCATCAGATGAAAACTTATTTCCTGATTTCCAATTTGACTTCAGGAGTAGTACTAGTACTACTAACCAAACAAAAAGGCTAGCCGCCGACATAACCAAAGAGTTTCAGAGAAAAACTCAGGCGCAGTGTTTTTAGATATCAAAAAGGCCTTTGATAAAACATGGCATAATGGTCTAGTTCTAAAATTAATCAGATCCGGAATATCTAAATATTTAGTTAAAACAATCCATTCTAACTGATGGTTGTCATGTGGACGACTATATTTTCACACCTAGAATTATTAGAGCGGGGGTCCCGCAGGAATCCCCACTATCACCTCTCCTCTTTAACATCTTTATCGCAGATATCCCGAGAAGTAACCTAACAGAGCTATATCTGTTCGCAGACGACACTGCCCTTATGGCAACCAATAAAAATCTTGACATCATAGCCTCTAGATGTTACATTAATCCATTACATTACATTAAGATGTTGACAGATTTGTTAGAAATTCAATCTTGTACAGAGACGTAAAATTGGAAAGTTTGGGCGATTTCACCAACAAAATTAATACAGCAGACATATCAACCAACAAACTAATAACAAACTCTCGTAATTTTTCTGAACCTAGACACAAATTAAAGTTACCGAAAGACTGTCTCCTACCTAGAACATAATCCATTCTCCCCACCTGGGATACTATCCTCCCCCCCCTTCCTACGATTTTCCTTCCATAATTACAATTTGATATCTCTACAAAGATAAAAAAAGAAAAGAAGATCCCAATAAATTTTTTTTTATATTAGTATTTACGTGTTTGTCAAACTGTGCATTTAGTAAAATATCTGTTATTTTTTCAAAGTGAGGGCTGTGATATTCTTATCAAATTAAAAAGAAATGTGGTGTCCATGGACAAATTCTGGTAATAGTGCATCCGGAAGTGGTATTCAAAAAAAAAACATATATTCCTTGATGCTAAGGAAATTGTAAAAAACGTTTATTTATCTCTTTTAAAGAAAGGGTATAATCAAAATGAAAGTTTGGGCAAAACGTGCTTTGTAACTAAAGTTCCTTTATCGATGGTAAAAGAACCTAAACCATTACCCCAATAAAACACAAAGACCCGCCATCGGCAAATTTAGAAGTAGTGAAGAAACTGATAAATGGTTAATTCGAAGAAAAATGTATAATAATCATGATTACTATAATAGATTCTCTACAAAAGGTACTTACAGTAGATGAAATTAACAATTCATGTAGCAGGGCAAGCGTCTGGAGAATTGTTAAAGTAACGAGTTCTAAATATCGGACCATAAATAAAAGGGTAAATATTAATGGAATCTCAACGATTAGAAGTATGGCCTCGGAATTATTTAAATTCCATACAGCAATAGAGGACAGCTAATCGTCCAATAATATATGGTTTGATACCCACGACTCCCAAGGTGGAACGATTCAACAAGTAAGCTCCCTCAAATAAAGGACAGAGCATTAAAATTTTGCATGGTTCAGAAATGGTTTTATTCCAAACTCTGTTAATATCTCCGAAGAATATTGCCAATCCATTTTTGGATTATCATCAAAATACAGATGTAAAATTATTTGAAGATTGGTTCCAAAATCGCCTTCTTTCAATTTCTAATTTGAAAGAACCTACGAAAAAGATCTTTTAAACGTTTTAAAAGCATATAATATTAAAAAAGAATATATTTGCGACAATCTTGCTAGTGCCACTGGTCATACAATATTGCGCCCTCCTCTGTATTATTGTATTTTTAATCCAATCGAACATATCTGGCAGGAATTAAAAGCCATGAATAGGAGAGAAAACACTTCTCCCACACTCAGTACTTCTGTAATAGGTTTAATTAATGTAAATGTGTAAATAATATTCCTCTTAAGCTTTTTAATTTAAATTTTAAATTAAATTTAAGCTAGAAAAAATTCTGTTGGACATGTAATTAAGGTTGAAGACTCTCTTATAATTTTATAAATACTAGTGTTCAGCCCTTAATAATTAGTTTAGGCATAGGCGAAGAAGACAGTGAAAGTGAAATGAAACAGAAAATAAAGTAGGTTTGAGTAAGTTGTATAAAAAACAAAGACGCAGTTTATCAAATTAAAATAAAAATATAGTTTTTAATTTTGTTAATAATTATTAATAATATCAAAAACAAATACATAATAATATTAAAAGTTTTTTTATTTTCTTTTCTTTTTTGTCAAAAATAACAAGTGAAAATTCTCCGATTTATGGAGACAAAATCCGTACCTTTTAAGACTGTACTAAAGAATCTCATGCCTACACTGGAACTGCACGCAGTAATATGGATCATTTGCAAGCCTTCCGCCGCTGCAATATTATGTTAAAACTATAAGAGATATGTATTAGCTTCAATGTGATTTTAATAGGGAAATATGTATAGTTGGGCGCTAAAGGCGAATTTTTATGAAAAAATCAAATCTAGAGTTATAAAATAAAAGTAGATTTGTGCATTTTCGACCATTTTTTGACCACTTTTTGACGCACATGCGTTCGCATATAATTTTGTTTCCTCAAAATGGCTCTTTACCGCCTTACATTGATCCTTTGTCTACGTAACTGCAAAATTTGAAATGGTAAATCGTACTCATGTATTTGTATTTCTGCAGCGCGTGAACCCTTTTGAACCCATTTTTAACCGAAATGTAATTTAAATTACCTATACATAACACATTTTTTTGAGGTCGGACGTGCAGGAAGTTTTTTTTAATGCGTAGGTACCTTTTCATCTTACTTTCAACTCGACTAGACCTTGTCGCTGGTTTTTCACTTTTTGCGTGCAGTTCTCCCTTAAGAAATGAACGAATAACTCTGAAACGGATTATACCATATTTTGGGCGACATATTCGATAATCCAACCACAACCAACAGCGTAAGCTCGAGTTGCTCTCTAGCGTCGAAGGACTCTGCTACCCAGGCCGAGAACGTGCAGAACCCGGCTATAAGATGATAAAATCGCTATAAAGCCAATGATTTTACCTTTTAAGAAATTTGTCGTATCTTTGTCTGTAGGCGAAACCAGCTCTCCTTACTCTGACGTTTTCAATAAGCCCCAGATAGCTGACTTGATGTTTCACCCTCTCATAATCGAAAGCTGAGGCTGATTTAACTTCGTTCGGCTTTATACATCTAACATAGTGGGGTTCTTTGCTTATAAGAGTCTTGACTAGATCTTGCATGGAATTTTTAAATAGAGTTCCTGCTGTTGGTGGCCTTTTGGTGATCTGAAAAAGAAAAAGAAGCACCTTGATGCGGATCGTGATTTTCGAAATTAAACAAACTAATGAAAAATTACGGAAAATTCTTATTCAATATGAAATTGTATTTGTATTTTTTACCTCAGAAATATGCTGAGCTCCTTCTGGCCACATTTCTTTCAAATTATGATCCGTTGAGTTGTATAACAGTCTTTTAAAGTCCTGGAATAGTGTATCCTTATTCTTATCAAGAAAACCGTTTATACAATATGTTACGTCTCCAGCATAATGGGTAATTCTGAAAAGAAATCCGCATACATATACAGAGTGTCATTAAATAAGTGTCCGAAATTTCAAGGGTGTATAGTACTATAAAAAAAAGTTCTATGATAGTTTATACCAATTCATTTAAATTTGGCGCACGATATATGATGGCCAATGTCTACGAAACGGGTATAAGTGTAATAAGGCCATTTTGACCTATCCTAACTTTTTACTATTATATCACTGGCTGTATCCAATTAGAAAATCAGACTCGTTCTGTTATAGGAAGGAAGCTTTTACGGCTTTGGTAAATTAAGACAAGCTTCGACTAAGACTATTAATATCAGACATATTGGATCATAACAATCTTGATAAGAACATAATAGACCTAGTGGAAGCTTGTCTTACATCAACTTATTTCATTTTTCAAGGAAATGTTTATAAACAAACTTCAGGGGGGATGGGATCTCCTTTATCATCTGTAGTAGCGGATATCTTCACAGAAGCCTTTGAGGATATTGCTCTAACATCCCCTCCACTAAAATCAAAACACTGGTTTAGATATGTAGATGATACTTTTGTTGTTTGAACGGAACGATTTCCTTTCTAGATATATGTGTTCAAAGGAAGGAAAATGGTACATTAGAACATTCTGTGAATAGAAAACCGACGCACACAAATAGATAGTTAAATGCAAATTCCCACCACCATCCAGCACAAATGATATCGGTTATTAACTCACTAGTATTTAGAGCTATTTTGATTCCTGACCAAGATTCTCTAACATCGGAAACACAAACTGTCCGAAGCTCTCAGAGGGAATGGCTATTGCACTGAAGATATTACGAGTTCAATTAAAGTAAACCAATTTCGCCAAAGCAGAATTATAAGGAGCCACCGTTAGGTAGCGTTATTTTTCCCTACATACGTTATTTTTCCACTACAGACAAAATACGCAATTACTTCGGCGGTCCAACATATGTACAATCTTCAATACACATAAAAAGACTGGGCAAAGCTTGCGATCCCCGAAAGATATTGCATATTTTCAAACAGAAGGTGTATAGTATATAACATTCCTTGTTCCTGTAGAGAAGTATATGTAGGAGAAACAGGACGTTCCATATCAACTAGCCTCAAGGAACATGAACGATGTATTAAAAAGAAATAAATTGTTTAATCTGCTGTAGCTGAACACAAGCATACCACTGGCCATATTATAAATGTAAAGGAAACCAAGGTTCTAGCATCGGTTGCAGAATTTTATAAATTAATAAAAAAAAAATAAAAAAATTTTATAAAAAAATTAAAGAAACTATTGAAATTTTAAACATACAAAAATTTTCATTAAAGATACGGGTTACGGTCTACATCACACGTGGAAACCGATCTTAACACAAGGTCACGGTTCGGAGAGCACAAGTCGGGTATAAAAGCCCGCCTGAATCTCTTCGAGCTCATTCAATGTTCAGATTTCGTGAAGTTACGATCCCTGAACATACCTCGTGCAATCGAAAGCGAAACGTCGGATAGTAGTTCCAATATGACATGGTCTAATCCCAAGAACCATGATTTCTTAATTCTTCGTTCTGTTCTCTGACTTTTTGGTATGTAACTTTAATTTGATATTTTCTACCGTTTAGAAGTTATTTAGCAGAATGTCCCTTCGTGCACTGTCAAAATGTATTAACAACAATTTATATTTCCCTAATTTGAAGCTTTAAAAAATGTTTAAACATACTTAACCGTTACAGCTAAGTGACCTTCGTTAACAGGATTTTTAGTAAGAAATTAGCTTAAATGGCGGAGATGAAGTTCTCTTGTTTTTTTATAAATTTTACCAAATTAAAACTAATCAAAAATTATAATGAAAATGAACTTAAAAACATGTTCGAACTCCTCTATGCCTGTTAAAACGAATACGTCGAAATATTCCCGACAAGTTAGTAACAGCCTCGCATCCTTTAATACCTGCGTATACCAGACTTTTTAAAAGTCCCCAAACATAAAAGTCCACGGGGTATAAACCTGGCGAACGAGGTGGCCCAGCCACTGGACCACTACATCCGATCCATCTTCGTCCAAAATTTCTATTTAAATGCTCCCGAACATCAACTAAAAATGGGGTGGTGCCCCATTATGTAGAAACCATATTCTATTCCTGTCTGTTAATGGAATATCTTAACAAAGCCGGCAACTCATCATTTAAAAAAATTAAATAATCTTCCCCTCTCAACCTAAAATAAGTACCATTATAAAGAATACAACAAAAATAGTGCCTTACCTATTTGGCAGAAAAAATGGTCCTAGATGATTATCTCCCAAGATGCATCAATACATTAACGGAAAATCTAACCTGATGTCGGCCTTCAAAAATAGCATGAGGATTAATGTCGGCCCAGTAATGAAAAGTTATGAAAATTTACGATTCCGTCTTTATTGAATCCAGCTTTGTAAGTTGCCAAAATGTGATGTCGAGAGTTTCTATGGAACCAGTTTCACCTTTACGTACATTTATCCTCCTTACAAAAACAAAAGGCTCATTATCGACAGTTCTTAATATTCGTTTTTCAAATTCTGGAGTGCGAATAGTTCTGTTATGTCTACAATTGCTTCTCCTTGGCTTAAATGACCCCTATGAACAAAAATTCGAGAAGGAATTCTTTAATTTGGATAACGATCCTGATATAAACGAAGGGCCTCTTGGCTATTTCCATCTGCCAACCCATACATGAAATGCATAGCAGCTAAATTAGCTATTGAATAATTCATTTTTATTTATATTAAAAACTGTTAAAATCAAACATAATTTGAAGCAAGAAAGTAAAAAACAAATAATTAAAAAGTCGGGACTCGGGCGAGAACGTTAACGTCAACGAAAGATAGTTGCCATGATAAAATCATTTCTGAAACAGAAAAATAATCATGACCTTCTTAATTAAAAATATATATTTTTAATATCTCTACTATAAAGCTTCAAGTTAGGGAAAAATAAAATTGTTGTGTTAATACATTTTAATTGTAAAGTTTCCTGTGCACGAATAGATATTCTGCTAAATAACTTACACTAAACGGTAAAGTAAGAACCCAAACAGTTAGAGAACAGAACGAGGATTCTGATTTTCTAAATGGAAATAGCCAGTGACTTAGTCGTAAAGTTCGAGCGCTTTCATGGCCGAGGTCAATTAAGAAATCATGGTTCTTGGGATTAGAACGTGTCAAAATGGAAGTAGACTGAACTTAAAATTGTTAGGATATTTATAAATTTCAATAGATTCTCTAATTTTCCATGTATAGAATTCTGAAACCGATGCAAGAACTTTGTGATTTCTTTTACATTTATGACATATCCAGTGGAATGTTGGTGTTCAGATACAACCGATTTTAAAATTTGTTTCTTTCTAATACATGGTTCTTGTTTTTGAAGCTTAGCCGATTTGAATCGTCCAGTTTCTCCAATAAATAGATTTCACCACAGCAAAAAGGAATTATATATATATATATATATATATATATATATATATATATATATATATATATAATATATTTCTTCCGTTTGGAAAGGAATAATGTCTTTTGGGTATCCAATTTTCTTGTGTGTGTTGAAGATTCTACTTATGTTGGACCGACGAAGTAACCTTGCAATCTTATCTGTGATTCCGTGTATAAACCGAAGAACTATCCTATCGGTAATTCCTTATTAGTATCATTTCGTGGAGTAGGAATACTATATTTTCTAAACGACCGTCTAATATCCTCAGTGTAATATCTATTCCCTCTTAAAGCTTGCGACAGTTTCACTGTTTCCAATTCCGATTGTAAAGAGTTTTAGTCACAAATGACGAGGGCTCTGTAAACCAAAGAATTAATAACTGATTGTTTTTGTGCCGGATGGTGATGGGAATTTGCATTTAGGTATCTGTTCGTATGCGTTGGTTTTCTATATATAGAGTGTCCTAAGGAACCATCCCCACAAAAGCAATCAGTTATTAATTCTTTGGTTTACAGACCCCTCGCGATTTGTGACCAAAATTATTTACAATCGGAAACCGTGAAGCTTTAAGAGGGAATGAATATTGCACTGAAGATATTAGACGGGCCGTTAGAAAATATAATAATAATACTCCACGAAATGAAACTCATAAGGAGTTACCAACAGGAAGTGTAGTTCTTCGATTTAGACACGGAACCACAGATAAGATTGCAGGGTACTTGCTTCTCCAGTCCAACATAAGTACAATCTTTAACACACACAAAAAAATTGGACAATGTTTGTGATCGCCAAAGGACATTATTCCTTTCCAAACGGAAAGAGTATATACAATCTCTTCTTCCTGTGGTGATGTCTATATTGGAGAAACTGGACGATACATATGGACTAAGCTTAAGGAACATGAACGATGTATTAGAAAGAAACAAATTGTACCATCTGCTGTATTTGAACACCAACATTAAAACAAACATACACCGTGTCACAGTTCGGTGAAATAGCTGGCGTAGGTCTCTCAGAGCTCATTCAGTTGTCCAATCGTGAAGTAGATTATTCGAAAACCTATTATACCCGTGTCGTAGACATTAGGTCACCGTATATCCTCTGCCTCATTTAAATAAATTATGTCTAGAAATGTCCACGGTGAGTAAAAAATAAAGTTTTCTGAAATAACGTGAATTCGCTCTAGTTATAAATTCACATTTTGGTTTATTGGTTTTATTGAATGTTGATTCCTCTCTATAAATCCTATCGGTCATATAGTGTAGTATTCGCAGTGTTTGTTTAAAGGTTGTAATGCCTTTAGATCCGATTGTTGTGGCAAGAATTGTAGCGTTGCGTTTATACAAGATGGAAAACGTTAAAAAAAGTGTACAAACGATATGGGGAGACTGGTCTGACAAGCAAAACACCCGGATCCAGACGAAAAAGAGATTTGGTATCCGCAAGTTTGCGGAATAGGACAGCTTCTGTGGGTTTGCTACGAAATCAACATCAAGAAGCAAGAGATGTACATGTAAGTGAATGGACCATTATGGAAATATTAAAATGAGGAAATTGCTTTTTTCTTCCCTAATAAAAGAGAAGTATTGTAGTCGTGGAAAAATCTCATTCCGAGATTCTTTTTTTGAGATGTTTACATTTCAGGATTCGAAGATGCCGAAAAACATGTTTTCTCAATTTCGTCGGTGTGGTCTGTCTGTTTGTTCGAAGCATAGCTAAAAAACTAATTACGCAAATGACTTCAAATTTTTGTAAAATATTAGGGGTCATATGGCGGATGATCTGGTAAAAATCCAATATGGCCAAACAAAACGGAGCCGTAATTAAATATTAAAACAATTATTACTAAAAATCAAGTAAAATCGCCTGTCGCGGAATAGCTAAAAAACTACTTACGCGATTGATTTCAAATTTGGGTCAACATTTAATGGTCATGGTAACATTTTGGTAAATATCCGATATGAAGGAACAAGATGGCAGCCTCATATTGTGCAGAAAAATCGAGTGTTATATAGGAATGGATCTTACTTTTATTTATAGAAAAATAATTATCTTACCTAAAATCTATTTTATGTCTCAGAGATTTTTCTGCGGTTTTAGTTTGCCTTGACATGTAATGTTTATGTGTCTTTAGTTGCTTGTCCAAACCTTCTAGTAGCATTTCGTCTGTTACTTTTTCGGCTGTCATTTTACAGGCGTCATCCATTATAGCCATTACACCTATAAATTATCATTTATTACAAATATGTAAAAACTATGTGTGATATTTCAAACAAACCTTCAACCCATATGTTGCAAAGCATTTCTGATTCGTATGTTAAGAACCAATTAAGAAATTCAGTTGATTTTAGACGATGAAGTTGTTTTTAGAATGTTCAGGTCATTTATTAAAATGTGTGTTTTTTTAAATGAGCAAAATCACCTCATTACGTGCATTTTTAGACTCGATAATTCAGGTACCCTACTTCTAATTATGATTACTGAAAAACTTCTGACCCACATACCTTTACAATAAGTTATATTATAAAAAAATCCTTCCTAGAATTTTAATAACAATAGATTATCTGCAGTTCGGATAAATAAGAAAAATAAAGTTAAAAGAAGTGTCAATTTCCATTTTACTATTATTTCAAATTTGGGAAGTTCCTTATAACTTTTTCTACAAATTGACTTAAAAATTAAATTTAATACCATCTTTTTTAAATTCGCAATCATCTGTCTCATTGCGGTGTATATTTCGTCTATTTGGTAACATGGGGAACAGGGAACTATCCTATTTCACAGTAGTGAAAATAGAATTCGTGAAATTAATTTAAAAAAAAAGAAAGAATACAGGAAGCGGTTTTTTAACATTGCAATAAAATAATTATAAAAATTACTGTTGAACCCTGGGTGTTGAACAAAACCTAATTAAATAGGTTTTAGAACCACTGAAAACTTTACGATACTTTACTAATAAATAAGTCTCTGGAGCAATTTTGTGGACAAGTGACTGTCTTAGTTTTTTTCAACCTACCACCCAAATAAAAAAAATCTTGATATTTTTGCTCGTCTTACATATTTTATTTCAGTTAAATTTAATCTACCGAGAGAACATCTTATGTATTATTTTAAATTATTCCGATTAAAATACACAGGCCGGCGTAAAATTTGTGATTAAGCTATTTATATTTACCTTAATTAACCCATTTTTGCTTCTATCACGTACATTTTTTTATAAACCGATATCAAGTTATTACCTCTGAATATTCGCTGCAAATCAAATTAAATTCCTTCTTTTTGTTCAGAACGTTGAAAGAAACACGCGTTAAAACCTAGTTTTAAATTGGATATTCATTGGGAGATTTATCAGCAGTAACTAGACCACAGTTGGTGATTCCCTGATACTCGAACTCAGAACAGAGCTATATTATTTAATCTCAATGTGATATTCAAACGGGCGTTGTCTATCTAGTTTCCTAGTTCTATCAGTGTTTCGTTGTGCACTTTCTATAAAAAATGTCTAGTGGGTGTTGTAAAAATAAACCTGACTTTCGTTATATTTGTCGACAGTTCATAGTGAAAACGTTTAAAAGAAACATTACCAATTTTGTAAAAAATTCATATTTTGCTTATTTAAACATCAAGATCAACTTTGGGCACCACCTGTTATCTGCAAGATTTGCCAAAAAGCCTTGAGACATTGATTTAAAGGAACAAAAAAGCCATACCATTTGGAATACCAATGGTCTGGAGCGAACCTAGAAATCACACACAATCTTCAGCAGATACAGAGTCTCACATTTTTGAAGCATCTACCTCAAGAACCAGTGAACCTCAGCTATTTTTTCAATTACAACTGAATGACTTCAGAGATTTAGAACTTCTAAAAGATCTTTCTGAGATCCAGGTTAATAGAAAAAATACTTGCCCCGGGAACCACATTTTACTGGTATAGAAATGGTGAAGTTGAAATTGTCGATAACTTCGCCGCAACTGGTTCACTTGTATATTATCAAAACGTACCCGAGTTGGTTATCCACCTCCATCATCTCTAGCCGGTGTCGGTCCATTTCTGGACATAGGCCTCCCTCATTCGCTTCCAGTTGTCTCCGGTCTGTGCCACCCTTATCCAAGGTAGTCCCGAAGTTTTCTTGATGTCATCCGTCCAGCGCATTGGTGGTCGTCCTCTGGATCTTTTTCCTAAATATTGTCTCCTCTGCAGTATGACCTTGTTCCATCGTTCATCTTGACACCTTGCAATATGTCCTGCGAAGCCCCATTTGAGTTCAGCAATAGCTTCCCCGACGTCCCTTATTTTCGTTATCCCTCGTATAACTTCTTTTTCTTTGACTTAAAGATATCCCTAGCACCTGTCTCTCCATAGCTCGTTGTGTCTTTCTGAGCATATCCATTGATTTCTTCGTTATTGTCCAGGTTTGACAGCCATAAGTCATTACAGGGAGTATACCCTGGTCGAACAAACGGGACCGGAATTGGAATATTGTTATTCGTCATTGTGGCTTTCAAATTTCCGAATGCTGACCATGATAATCTTTTTCTTCTTTGTATTTCCTGTGTTTGATTTTCTTTTCCCAGTGATGTTATGTGACCTAGGTAGACATAGTTTAGTACATTTTTTAAAACTTGATTTCTTATAAATATATACGAGGATCTTCTCTACACATTACTTTGGTTTTATTCAAGTTCATTCGGAGTCCGATTTTAGCTGATTTTTCTTCCAATTCTACAAGCATTTCACCAAGTTCTTCTTTATTTTCAGAAATCAAAACAATATCATCAGCATATCTCAGATGGTTCCAACTCCTACTATTTATAGACATTCCCCTATTTTGCCAATGCAACTTCCTAAATATGTCCTCTAAAGACAGAGTGAATAGTTTTGGCGATAGAGTATCCCCTTGTCTTATACCTCTTTCTATTTTGTTTGGATTTGTTACTTTGTTGCTAAGCTCTATTGTGAAGATGGCGTTCTGGTATATATATTTAAGAACTTGGGTATACCGGCTATCTATTCTGGCGTTGGAGAGTGAGTCCATTATTGCCCAGTGCTCAACGGTGTCAAACGCTTTTTGAAAGTCAACAAATGCCATGCAGATATCTAGTTTGTATTCTATCGTTTTTTCTGTTACAATCCTCATTGTCAAGAGATGATCACATGTAGCATATTGTTTTCTAAAGCTAGCTTGTTACTTAGGTTGATACTGATCTAGTTTATTTGTGAGTCTATTGGTGATGATCTTTGTGAATAATTTATACACTTGTGATAAAAGGGAGATCGGTCGGTAATTTTCTAAATCAGTCCTATCACCTTTCTTGTGTAAAAGTATTACAACGGCATTCTTCCAATTGTCAGGAATTTTTCCTTGGTACATGCATTCATTGAACAAATCGCATAACCTTGTTAACAGCACACTTCTACCATATTTAAGCATCTCTATCAATACTTGGTCACAACCCGGAGCTTTGGTGCTCCTAAATACAAACCTACCGAGACATTTCATTGACTCGTCAAAGAAAAGCTTTAAAGCTGTTCTACTACACAATGGCAATTTATACGCATCTGTCCTGTTAGTCATTCAATCCAACTAAAAGAAAATTACGAACATTTTGAAGAACTGTTTTTTAAAACTGTAAGCAACACATCTGGATTCTATGTGGCGACCTTAAGATTTTAACATTGCTTTTGAGTCAACAATCCGGATATACCAAATACCTATGTTTCTTATGTGAGTGGGACAGTAGAGCAAGAGATGACCACTGGATTAAAAAAAACTGACCACCAAGAAAAAATTTAACACCCGACTCCAAAAATTTAATTCGAGAAAACCTGGTTGGCCACAAGAAAATTCTATTACCCCCTCTTCATATAAAATTGAGACTGATCAAACAATTTGTCAAAGCTTTAGATAAATATGGTGGTTATTTAAGTAATTGTGCGAAACATTTCGGGTCTGAGTGATGCTAAACTAAAGGAAGGAATTTTTATTGAGCCACAAATAAGAAAGTTAATGAAAAGTAATGAAATTAAAAAGGTTATGCAGGGAGACAAAATTCGCTTCCATGATTATTAAATACAAAGTTAAACAATTCTTTTCTTAAAGTCTCGCATGTGTCGCTGTCATGTGGGGTCAGAGTTATTTCCAAAATATGTTTTTTTTCCTTTTATAGTAAGTTAATTTAAATTTTATTATATAACACAGGGTAACAAAATGAAAACAAAAATTTGGTGCCGGAAATCTAATATCTGATTTTGATGTTCTTAATGTGCCGATTCCAAAAATGCCACCAGATTTTTTTTATCAGCTCTAGTTTTTGAGATACAGGTTACAGGTTAATTGATATTTTTTTCTGATAAAGGACAACAAATAAAGAGATAAATATGTAATATCGTCAAAATAGAAATTTTCCAGAATCTAATTAGCCTAATGGATACCTGGAATTGTCCCTGACCCAATGTTCCTATACTAGGAACTACTCAATACACTGCTCTTAATTACTTTTATACCTGTAATTGCCTATGACCCGATCCTTCTATACCTGCTTGGCTGTACTCGATTTAGCATATTACTGAGTTTTCCCAAGTAAAGTTGTGCTGTCATTTTGTGTAAATTTTGGTCGTTTTGTAGTATTAAGACACTAAACTGAAACAATGGCATCCACAAGCAGACGTACCTGTGTAAATCATCCCGATGTTTTTTGTTATGTGTGTGGTGAATACACTTTGAAAGAAAACCGAAAAACGATTTCTGACTTTGTGAAAAGAGTTTATCTTGCCTATTTTGCCGTTCATTTAGGAGATCAAGCTAAATCTTAGGCCCCACATTTCATATGTAAAACATGTGTTGAACATTTGCGGCAGTGGACAACTGGAAAGAGGAAGTGCCTAAAGTTTGGTGTACCAATGGTTTGGAGAGAACCCCGAAACCATCATGACGACTGCTATTTTTGTCTCGTTAATATTAAAGGCATACATAGAAACAATAGACACAAATGGACATATCCTGATCTAGATTCTGCAAGAAGGCCTGTAGCGCATTCGGAAGAAATACCCGTTCCATCATTCAGCAGTCTACCCGAACTGACAGAAGATGATACAGAAACATCAACGTCTGACGAAGTTTAAAGAATTCAATCAGAAAACGACAGCGAATTTGAAGCAGATTTAGCAACTCCGCAGTGTTTCAATCAAGAAGAACTAAACGATCTTATAAGAGACCTGAATCTCTCGAAGGAATCCGCTGAATTACTTGCATCCAGATTAAAAGAAAAAAAACTACTTTGTCCAGGTACTAATATTACATTTTATCGTAAAATAGATAAGGATCTGTTGCCTTTTTTCGCTCAGGAAAACGACTTGGTATTCTGTAACAATATAAAGAAAGAAAAAATGGATTTGCCTAAAGACACTCCAGATGATTGGCGCCTTTTTATTGACAGTTCAAAACGTAGTTTAAAATGTGTTCGTTTACATAACGGTAACAAATATGGCTCAATTCCTAGTGGTCATTCAACTACCATGAAGGAAGAATATGAAATAATTGCATTAGTTTTGAGAAAAATTAAATACGAAGAACATCAGTGGGCAATTTGTGTTGATTTAAAAATGGTTAACTTCCTCCTTTGACAGTAGTTATACAAAATATCCTTGTTTTTGTGCCTTTGGGACAGCAGAGCTAAAAATGAGCACTGGGTTAACAAAAATTGGCCTTCAACAGATGTCATGATTCAAAGAAAACAAAACGTGATCAACGAACCTTTGGTTTTAAGAGAAAGAATCTTACTTCCGCCCTTGCATATCAAGCTAGGCCTAATGAAGCAATTTGTGAAGGCTTTAAATCGAGATGGAAATTGTTTTGGATATTTGTCACGTAAATTTCCTGGCATTAGCACGGAAAAACTAAAAGCTGGTATATTTGATGGTCCTCAAATAAGGCAACTTGTTAAAGATCCACAATTCACCGCATCAATGAACGAGACTGAATCTAACGCTTGGTGTTCATTTGTTCAAGTAGTACAAAATT
Source organism: Kuschelorhynchus macadamiae (assembly GCA_030620095.1). Lineage (NCBI taxonomy): Eukaryota > Metazoa > Arthropoda > Insecta > Coleoptera > Curculionidae > Kuschelorhynchus > Kuschelorhynchus macadamiae. The sequence continues at coordinate 758,419 of JAUTXW010000286.1, forward strand.
TTCTTGGCAATCACAAAGTAGAGAGTCACGTAGAATTAGTGGAAACTATGCTTTCAAATTTTAATATTCTCGACTGTAACGTGAGTATAAAAGTTCACTACCTCCACAGCCACATAGATCGTTTTCCAGAAAACTTAGGTGATTGTAGTGAAGAACAGGGGGAAAGATTCCATCAGGATATTAAAACTATGGAAGATCGTTAACAAGGACGATAAGATAGCCACATGATGGCGGACTACTGCTGGAGCCTTCAGCGAGACTGCCCTAGTAAACTCCATTCTAGAAAGTCGTATAAAAGAAAATTTCTATGTGATTAGTGACTAATGTAATTATGTTAATTAAGTTTTTGCAATAAATACTTAAATTCATGTGTCTTTGTTTTTTTAACTGGCAATAGTATAATTATATATTATAACAGTTATAACGTAAAATATATACACAATTTTTTTTTTTTGTAAAAAAACTAGATCTGATAGACAAAATCTGAGAACTTTTTTACATTCTGCATCCAAAAATTACCCAGGAACAGTTAAAAAATCGCAGGCACCAAAATGTGTGTTGGCCTGTGTAATTAATGTATAACCATAATTGAAAAATTAATTTCTTTTTTTATGTTTACTATATATTATTTAGTGCATTAGTTTTCTAATGTAATATCTCAATTGTTCTTATTTATATGTTATAATATTTCTATTTTTTCAGGTTTGAAAAAAATCGTTTGAATTTAAGTTTGAACATCCGCTAAATGAACCACCTCTTCTTTGTTATAAATATCATGGGTGTGATGCCTTTATTTTTAACAACTAACTAAAAACCTTACTCTTAACACATTGCGGAGCTTTTGTCAGCTTTCTCGGTGTCAAACAGGAATATTTATAATCAGAGAGAAGAAAAAGAGACCCTTTTGTCAGAAACACAATATACTCAGAGTGTACCATTTAAAAATAGAACTCATCGATCGTGCAGTACTAAAAGGCTTTAAGAAATTTTTGATACTCCATATTTCTGGCCTTTTTTGTCTTAACTAATTTTTTCCATGGTTCCCGATATATAGGTTGTTAAGAAAGTTCTAATACACCCTGTATAAAACTGGAGAATCTACCAAGTACAAACAAGCAAACTATAGTTCGATCGAAGCTGTCATATCTAAATCGTCAGTCAGTGGTAATTAATAGCAGTAAAATGAAATAATACAGATTTTTCTAATATGTATAATTATGTACCTTTATGCGGAGCCTCTACTAAATCGCAGATAATCTGATTATTGAAATACTCTACGTTGGTCCATTCGATTCCTTCTCTGTTGTATTCTTCCTGTTCTTGCTTGAGTACCAACTCTATAAACAACTGCTGGAGCTTCTCATTACAGTAATTAATGCAGAATTGTTCAAAACTATTGTTATCGAAGATCTCGAACCCGTAGATGTCCAGTACCTGTTTTTTAAAACAATGTATTATGTAAAATGATAATTAAGAAAAGGTTTGATAATTAATAATAAAGGGAAATGAACTTCATTGTAACGGGGGGTCCAAAAGTCAGTTTACCAATATATCTATATATAAAAACTCGAACAATCCTCAAATATACTTCTCCAACTTTGAAATAGACCACCCTTTCCTCGACCCGATTTCAAAACTCATTCGGGCAAAAACATTTTCATCAATTTTTAATTTCGTTTTTTTATTTGAAAGCCCTAAGTGCCTACTTTATATTTTTTGTTACCTAAACTTACTTACATTATACAACGTAAATCATAAATGCATGTTTTTTATTTACATTTTCAAACGCCCCGTGGAATCCTAAATTTTCCTTTATTATTTTTCCTTATAGCTTTATGTTCTACCTCGCATTTGAATTTTGTTTCTGGCTCAATTGGCAAAACGTTATAGCAATTTTACGATTACGTTAATTTTTCCAAGAAATTTAATACGAAATACGATATTCTGTATTAATATGGAAACTAAGTAATGTTATTATTTTTAATTTGACATTAATAAGCTGTCGTCTAACATACATTTTAATTTTACTTCCCTTTTTGAAATATGGTTTATGAGAGATTAGCAGAGGCTGAAATGGATAGAAAAGTAGGGCTTATTTAGGCAGGATATCGACGTACAGCAGAAGAATTTTTCAAATCAAAAAGTGTAATTTCTCGTTTATATGACAGGCATATTTTAAGAGGATCTCCGTACCTAACACACGATGGTAGGCGGCAACGAAAGACAACTCTCAGAATAAATTGACGTTCGAAATTAAGCAAGTCGAGAAAGAACCATTGATACCATAAGACCCAAACCATAAGACAAAGACTACATGAAGATGGCTTCCGAGCTCGAAAACCAAAAAAATGCCTACTGTTAACACTGGTCATAGAAGAAGAAGATTAGATTTTACCTGTAACCATTACAACTGGGGTCCGCATGAGTGGTCAACTGTTTATTTAGTGACGAGTCACGGTTCTGTATGCATGGAAATAATGGGAAAACACGAGAAGGCAACGTGAGCGGTTCGATGAACAATGTATGGTAACGCATGTTTCGTTTGGCGGAAGTTCGGTTACAGTTTGGGGAGGAATCTCTAGAAATAATCGGACAGAACTAGTTTTCTTTGATAGAACTGTAATAGGAGAAAAGTACCTCGAGCAGGTATTGGTACCAATTGTGCTTCCATTGAAAACGTGGGAAGACAATTTATTTATGTTGATGACAATGCTCGACCTCACCGTGCTCGACAAATAATCTTTTTTTTTGAGAAAAATAACATAGCAAGAATGCTAAATCACCAGACTGTAATCTAATCGAGCACATATGGGATTATTTAAAACGGCGCATACGTAAAAGACCGCCTCCACGTCTACAGACTATACAAGAATCGAGAAATGTTCTTGTTCAAGAATGGGATGCTATTTCTGAAGATTTATAGACAGTATGCTCAGGAAGATTAATAGACAGTATCCCCCGCCGATGTCAGGAAGTTATTCGAACAAGAGGAGGTCCCACCAGGTACTTAAAATATCAAATTAGTTTTTACCTTTTTATGTTTTTATTTGCTGATGGAATACTTTATTGTTGTCGTTTTTGTTTCTTTCGACGTTGTCATCATACTTAAGTTATTTTGTATATTTTTTTAGTTTACTGGACTAGCAACAAAGCTCATGAGTTAGTTTCTATGGTAATACATTCTGTATTACTATAGAAACTAAGTCATGAACTTTTTTCGTATTAAATTTCTTGGAAAAATTACCGTAATCGTAAAAGCGCTATAACTTTTTTGCCAATTGAGCTAGAAACAAAATTCAAAAAATAAATGCAAGCTAAAATATAAAGCTATAATGAAAAATATAGCTTAGGTGGCAAAAAATATAGACCCTTAGAGCTTTCAAATAAAAAAATACGAAATTAAAAGTCGATGAAGAGGTTTTTGGGCAAATGAGTTTCGAAATCAGGGCGAGGCAAGGGTGGCCATTTCAAAGTTGGAGAAGTTTATTTGAAATTCAATGCTTATACAGGCAAAATACTATATATTGGTATCTTATACTGCACTTTAATTAGACTTTTATACTGTTTCTTGTAATGAACATATTTTCATGTTCTTCGTCTTTAAATTTGCAACACAGGAAAAAAAAATTGAAAATGTTGCCAATTTTTGACAATGTGAACAATAAATTCGAAATCTTTTATACTTTATTTCAGTCGGTTAACAAACTTGATCAATTAACTTTCGACTAGTTAATGTACTCGACTAATTACCGGAATTCCAGTAAATATGCATCCCTCCTAAAGTTATATATAATAGAAAGAGTATGCAATAATAAGAAAGTGAGAGCAATTTTTGGTTTATTTTGCGCTATGAAACTAAAGGGGAAGCATATCTTTTAGTCTGTCAAATAATAGTTTTTATAATAACCAAGAAGGTAACTAATTTGATGATTTGAGTTAAAACATATGAAAATGCACCTTATGAATTTTTTATTTTTAGAATTTAGATTATACTAAACCATAATTTCAAAATATGCCTTAAATTCAACTATATAACTTTTGTCTATTTTCACAAAAATATTTTTATTCGCAACTTGCCCAACTCGTCTCGACACGCGATAACTATTAATGTTCAGCAGAGAAATTCAAAATTAATAGATAAGATTTTAAATAATTTTGAAATAGGGTTTTCAGTAACTTTTGAAAAAGTTTTTAACACTCAAATCGAATTAAAATGATATTTGTGCCAAAGAAAAAAAAAACATATTATTTTTACTCGTTAGTGCAATTTCGAAAAATAAAAAAATCATTTTTAGATTAATATGTTCGGAAACCGGTGAAGGAATAATCCTCTTAAAATCCCACTTAAATCATGAGTTTACAAAAAACTTAAAATATGTTCAGAAAAATCCAGAAACAATTTTTAGATGATTTTTTTTAGAAAGCCGTTGACGAAGGAATTCTCTTAAAATCACATTTAGTTGAAAAGATATAAAAAGTATAAACACATTTCACTTCCTCAAGAGTGAAATTTCAAAAAATCTATAAATCTGTTTTTAAATAATAATTTTTGAAGGCCATTGAAAAAAGAATTGGCTTAAAATCTCATTAAGTTAGAGATATTCTAAAAAAAAACACAGTGCACCCTCTTTTAAAAGATATCGATCAAAAAATCGTCATAAAATCTCCTTTAGTTAATGAGATATTGTAAATGAAGTAAAAACACATTTTAATCCCTTAGGGGTGGTATTTCGAAAAATCTAGAAATTGATTTAAGATAATTATGTGTGAAAGCCACTGTAAGTTTCCTAATTACTCCCCTTTAGGGTGGAATTAAAAAAACTAGAAAAAAAATTCGTAGAATACTATTTTTGAAAGCCATGGACGAAATAATCGTTCTAAATTTTTATTTAGCTGCAGTTACATTGGAAAAAAGTAAAAACAAATTTCAACCCTCTTTAGCTTCCTAGGGGGCGGGTTTTAAAAAGATGTTTTATCGAGCACCTACATAGCAAAAAGAAGATCCATGCCAAATTTGAACATGTTATCTTTAATGGTACACATTTCACACTTTTGCACTTCTTTAAGGGTGGAATTTGGAAAAATTCAGATATTGATTCATAAATAATTATTTGAAAAATGAATCGTCTTAAAATCTCATTCAATTAAAGACATATTGTAAAACCCAAAATTATAATTTGGCCCTTTTCGAATTCAAAGGCGCGAGTTTAAAAAAAAATTGTATCTAGCCCTCCACATGTCAAATTTGAACGTTTTATTTTAAATGGTACATATTCAATTGAAAAATGCAAAAATGTATTTTTGGTTTATTAATTTTGAAAAATATGAACGAAAGAAGCTTTTTAAAACCTCATTTATTAATTTAGTAAATAAGTATAAACAAATTTCATATTTAATAGTCAAATTTAGAACGATTAATAAATTGATTTTAAGATAATAATTTCTGAAAGGTCTTGAGGAAACAATACTCTTAAAATTGCATTTAGTTGAAAAGATTTGTAAAAAAACATTTCGCCGATTTTCACCCCCTTAGAAGCTTTCAAAAAAATATTCTCTTCTCTTGCACTTACGTCACAAAATGACATTTCAAATTTTCGTTTTATCTTTGGCCCTGTCACAGATATAGAGTCGATGAATATATTTTACAATATGTATAGATTTGATTCAAAATTTCTTTAAGTGTTCTTCAAAGTTAATGATTTCACAATTTTATGGCAAGATATCAACTATTTTTTTTCTTCTCAATTTAATTGAAATTTTGGCTTAAGTCTTCCTAAAATGATTTTCAAAATATTTTAATTCCCTAAAAATGATTAATATCTACGCCCAGTACACCTCAATAATACCCTCACTGCTCATATTTATACTTATAAAAAGTGACCCTATTCAGGCAAACAAACTCTCATTTTGTCGCCTTTTAAAAATGTCCCCCAAAACTTCTCCCATTTTACGTTGTGGCCATTCTCCATTTATAACCAGTTAAAGCATAATATATATATATATATATATATATATATATATATATATATATATATATATATATATATATATATATATATATATATATATATATATATATATATATATATATATATATATATATATATATATATATATATATATATATATATATATATATATATATATATATATATATATATATATATATATATATATATATATATATATATATATATATATATATATATATATATATATATATATATATATATATATATATATATATATATATATATATATATATATATATATATATATATATATATATATATATATATATATATATATATATATATATATATATATATATACATATATATATATATACATATATATATATATATATATATATATATATATATATATATATATATATATATATATATATATATATATATATATATATATATATATATATATATATATATATATATATATATATATATATATATATAGTATAGATTTCCTATTTTTCCGAACATTATTTCTTATATTATTTATAATAATTTTTTTGAGCAAATATTAAAAAAATATGTAGAAAAAATTGTAGATTTTTTGTATTTATTTAAATGCAGTTGTTAAAGGATTAGCAAAAAAATATACATTAAACCAGCACCTCTTGTTTTAAGAGAGATCTAAATCAGAAAATGAAACTAATTGTTATTTAATTTTACCTGTATTTTTTTAGTAGAGTTTACTAAATACTTCATTATACTCTTATGTGTTTGTGACGAAAAAGACTTTTAATTTAGTAAATAAGTATAAACAAATTTCATATTTAATAGTCAAATTTAGAACGATTAATAAATTGATTTTAAGATAATAATTTCTGAAAGGTCTTGAGGAAACAATACTCTTAAAATTGCATTTAGTTGAAAAGATTTGTAAAAAAATATTTCGCCGATTTTCACCCCCTTAGAAGCTTTCAAAAAAATATTCTCTTCTCTTGCACTTACGTCACAAAATGACATTTCAAATTTTCGTTTTATCTTTGGCCCTGTCACAGATATAGGGTCGATGAATATATTTTACAATATGTATAGATTTGATTCAAACTTTGTTTAAGTGTTCTTCAAAAATTTAAAAAATATAATACTTCCTATAAACAAATCAAGTGTCTAAGTTAATGATTTCACAATTTTATGGCAAGATATCAACTATTTTTTTTCTTCTCAATTTAATTGAAATTTTGGCTTAAGTCTTCCTAAAATGATTTTCAAAATATTTTAATTCCCTAAAAATGATTAATATCTACGCCCAGTACACCTCAATAATACCTTCACTGCTCATATTTATACTTATAAAAAGTGACCCTATTCAGGTAAACAAACTCTCATTTTGCCGCCTTTTAAAAATGTCCCCCAAAACATCTCCCATTTTACGTTGTGGCCATTCTCCATTTATAACCAGTTAAAGCATAATATATATATATATATATATATATATATATATATATATATATATATATATATATATATATATATATATATATATATATATATATATATATATATATATATATATATATATATATATATATATATATATATATATATATATATATATATATATATATATATATATATATATATATATATATATATACATATATATATATATATATATATATATATATATATATATATATATATATATATATATATATATATATATATATATATATATATATATATATATATATATATATATATATATATATATATATATATATATATATATATATATATATATATATATATATATATATATATATATATATATAGATATTCCCTATTTTTCCGAACATTATTTCTTATATTATTTATAATAATTTTTTTGAGCAAATATTAAAAAAATATGTAGAAAAAATTGTAGATTTTTTGTATTTATTTAAATGCAGTTGTTAAAGGATTAGCAAAAAAATATACATTAAACCAGCACCTCTTGTTTTAAGAGAGATCTAAATCAGAAAATGAAACTAATTGTTATTTAATTTTACCTGTATTTTTTTAGTAGAGTTTACTAAATACTTCATTATACTCTTATGTGTTTGTGACGAAAAAGACTTTTCGTTTTGTATGAATAAATATTTATTTTAGATATTATAAGTGTGGAAACATGTGTCTGGGCTTTCCTTGTTATAAACATTAGCTTTTTTTATGATTCCAACGGGAAATATAAAAGGCAGTAAGATTAGTACACTTATTATAACACCATCTATTTTTGGTACATGTATATTTATTTTATAATTATTATCTCCAACTGACAAAAAAAAACGATTTTAATAATCTACTACTTTAGAAAACAACTTTCCTCTCTATGCCAAACAGTATTTTACCGAGTTTAGGGGACTCTTTGATCTCCTACAAAAAACCAGTGTGTTCTGTACCTAATTTCGAAAAGACAAAAATGGATACTCAAAGATATTTGAGGAAGCTAAAAACACATTCAAAACAATTAAATGTAATGAAAAATATCTAAAATGTATTGAAAGGTATTAAAATGTATTGAAAGGTATTAAAAATGTATTGAAAGATATTTAAAGAGAATAAAACATATTCAAAAAATTAAATAAGTATTTAATAGTATTTAAAAGGTATTTAAGAGGGTGTACACCACACTGAAAGATCTGCACGCCCCTCGTATGAGTACTTATGAAATTGCGTCAAGTTTTATCATATAGAAAAAATATCTTTAACATACATCTAAAAAAAACACTACTATTCTGTAATACTGGAAATAGTTTTCGACAAAAAGTAGGTTTAGGTTAGCATTGATTGGCATATTTAGAAAAACCTAACTAAATAATTCTACTGTTTCTCTTTATCATTATATTTAAAATACTGTAAATTACGTTACTCACTATGATTACCAAACATTTGCAGACATATTATTTAAGAGTATTTTTATAATTACCCCAATTAAGGAGCTTTGATAAATCTTCTGAAAGTTCTGTGCATCTACTGAAATGGCAGCGTTGATTTTTTTCACGATCCAACTAAAGAGGCGTTCATAGATCGCTTTCGCAAAAGCGTTTCGGCCATAAGATGCCTCCGACTCCGTGTGCTCCTTGCGCATGATATCACCTCTAGCTGCTATCACTCGTTCACACAAAGCTGTTTCTAAATCTTTCTTTTGCACCTAGAATAGGAAATAAATTGTTCAGTAAGTGGATTCCATATCTCAATTCTTCAATTTAAATAAATTTTCCAAAAAACGCTCGCTCAAAGTTATATCGACTAATTTCAAAGCGTGTAAAATTATTTCACGCGGCTCAAGTAGACTCGACACTGATCAAACCTTGTGCGAAAAGTACGACCTACCTCATATTTTATTCTATATAAGTATATCACGATTCTCAGTTGCCCGATTCACATTAGTTTGTACTATACAATTCAATGTTATTATATCAAAAATATTTTAAGTATTTTTATTCCGTTCCTTTGTTGTACAGGGTTATTCTGTATATTTAGACACCGCCTACAGCGTTTAATATACGAGGTGAGATTGGTCAATATATTTAACATGGTTTAAAAAAAAACACTACTATGCTGTAATGCTGGAAAAAATTATGGACAAAAAGTGGTTATTTGATTGGTATATTTAAAAAAAACTTAACTAAAATGTTCATGACAAATAATTATAATATTTATTATAATTATACTATTCAATTTTATTGTATCAAAAATATTTGAAGCATTTTTATTCCGTTAAAATAACTTTGTCGTACATGGTTATTCCGTATATTTAGACAGCGCCTACTGCGTTTAATAAACGATGTAGAAAAAACTTTAAATACAAAAGTTGTAGCGTTTATCCTAAATCGCCAGAAAATGTTAAGTATCAAAAGAAATGAATATCGCAAAATTAATATAAAACACAAACTTAGAAAATCTTTAATGGAACTCCCTGTATATTGAAACAAAAATTAAAAAGATCTTTTTTCTCTGAATTCAAAAATATATTTATGTTGACATTTGGTTTCGCCGTTTTCGAAAGATTTGCATTTAAAAAAAGTTACCGCAGTTGCCATGAATAAACAAAAGGCTCAAACGCCATTATTTATTTGGCTGTGATTTTTATGTATCTGTCAAATTTCCTTTATTATTCGATAAAATGGGTTACGCAGAAGAAGAAAAGTTTTGCTCTTTCTATTAAACCGCTACGAGTATGCGGGAGCCTAAAATACTTTATGAGAAAAAGAGCTTAGTTATCGCAAATGAGGATGAAGAATTACTAATTTTATTGCATTTTCAAGGTAGGAAAAGAATATTCAATTATTTTAGCTGAGTCATCATTCTGTTATTACTTATTTTTAGAATATCCAAAGTTATCTACAGTCAACACTAGTACTGTAACTGTTTTACGCTACAAAAATTAACAGATAATGACAACATTAAAAGATTAGCATATTGTAATGATAATATGCTAGTTAGGAAATTCCCACTCTTAAGTTAAAATTAAAAATCAGGGTCGTCAGTGGCGCAACTAAGGGGGGGCTAGGGGGAGCTTAGCCCCCCCCCCGCCAGGCGATTGGCGAGGGCCAACCAAAACACTTAAACTCCATTTTGTTTTTAAAAATGGGTAAAAAGGTAGTTTTTTAGTTAAGAAATAAACAGGTTTTTTTTCTAATTTAGCATCTTGTATACTTTTGATCAATTTAATTGGACACTAACTGGCCTTACGAAAACGTAAGGGCGCGCTTATTTTTAAGTTATAGATCATGAAAGTTTGAAAAATAGTGAAAAGTGTAAGCGATATTTTTTAAGGGATTTAAAAGAGTAAAAAAAAATCATATTTTGATTACGCAAAACCGATAATAGTCAAAGTGAAAGCAGAAATTGTTGGTTTGTTTTCTAGCCATGAAAGCTCGCTTCAAATTAGATTTTTTGGCTCTAAAAGTAGCAGTTTTTAATATAGATAGGCTATAGCATAATTACTTGGTCAAAAATATCTTTTATAGGATAATTAAACTTCGAACTTTTTTTTTCTAATATTGGACGGCCAGAAAGTAGAAATATCTGTCAATTTTGTTGCCACAATATAACCAGATATATTCTAGTAAGTATTGAAGTTAAATTATAGTAAGCATAGCTGTTTAAAATGCCAGAATATGGCATTTTTAATCAATAGAAATCGAGGTCAGAATATAATCAATAAGTAGGCATTTTTCCCCAATGCCAACCAAACATATTTTAGCAAGTATTTAAGTTTAATTATAGGTACATAAGAATGCCAGATTATGACATTTTAAGACAACAAAAATTGAGAGGAAAAAATATGGCTTTTATTATCATATTTTTGTTTAAAAATTAAACTAAAATTGGGTAGTTTTATTTCGCTTTTTTTTGCTTTAATATTGCCACATTTTCAAATAACCTATAAAACTATACTTAACCAAAGTGAAGATTTATTTAGAAAAACGAACTATAAATTATTTACCCTACAACATGTCTAATAAAAAGATTAAATATTTAATTTTGTTACGCTGGCTCCTGGGTCTTAAATTAGCCATTTTTTAGCCAGTACGAAATGTTGCTACATTTGAAAATTATTCCCATTTGATAAATATTTGCTTACAAGGTGGCCAATTTCAAGGAATATTTGCTTAAAAAATAACCCAAAGCTTTTTATGATCCGTCAAGATTAAAATTAAAATTAAACTAATTTCCTAGCAGCCATTACTTGACCGCTTTAAACAAACATATTCTTTCTACCAATAAAAACGTATTTTCATGCATGCTTTTTTACGTTAGGGGCTCTTTAATGAATTTTCTTAGTAAATTACATCTCAAAAAAAAATTGAAGAAAACGAAACGTTTAGTTTTAAGAAGGGGCGCGTGTTTTACATGCCTATCTTAGATTATTTTAACAGTAAAAGTTCCTACCCAAGTGTTTTTTGTCCCCACCAACTGTCAAATGAATATTTTACACAATAAATCATAGTGTACGTATTTCTACGAAACCATGATTTGTTATATTCGCATTTTCTCTTTTCATAAATTCTTACACTGATTGGCTCTGTTAATACTATTTCTACATAATTTGAAACAGTTGATGATTTATCATGTAAATGAAGAAAAGGCAAAAAATGAGAAATTTAGTTAAATTTCGGAAAAAAATGTTTCTCAAATTTCGGCTAAAAAACAAATCTGAATTCACCTAAAAAAGCTCGATTTTAAAGTCAAAAAGTAGCTAATGAACCCAACCATAAAATTAAAAGAGGGGATCCTATAATTGCCAATTGGCCATTTTTTATTATTATTCCCCACTTTAGCCATATTTCCGTCTTTATACTGTAATAGAACTGTTATTTTGGCTAGCAATTTTAGCTAATTAGCCAGAGATATTAGCAAATATCACAGCATTTCAGCCCTAATATGATTATATGTGCTACTTGGGCTGGTATACAGGGTAGACCAAAAAAGAGGAGGCACTTTGGCAGGTTTCCTGTTAACAAGTCAAGTAAAACATATATTATGTTATACAAGAGAAGTGATAACTTTGAACTCCATAAAATTTTTATATACGAGTTACATCGTTCTATGTAACTTTAAGTGTCGTAATTTATTAAAAAAAAAACATATATTTTTTGACAGCTGTCATAGATATTAATCAAATCGTATATAGCCGAAATATAAAAACTTAGACAATATCGGGAGTTTATAATTAAAACAAAGCCGTATGTCATCGAATGTTTGGTGTGGTATTCTTAGGAATTAAAGGTTTGTTAGAAGAATTTCCTCTCAGGGAATTTAACATAATATGGCACCATGTCAGCGTGCCGCCTGATAACACAGAGCATGCAAGATTTTTGTTTAAATAATGGGTTTAACGAGTAGATTGGGACTCATCAGTGGCGGCTCGTTGATTTAAGAACGGGTGAAGCGCAGTGTAGCTAGGTGCATAGCGCCGCAGGCAAAAATTTTTCGGGGTGCCACGCTCAAAATTGCTATTTTTTAACTTTTATAAGGTTAATTATCCACAGCTTTGGAGCATTTTTTAACACTTAGGGGAAATAATATAAATTTATAAGATTTTAAATATATTTATTTCCTCTTAAAAAATAGTTATGTAGCTATATCTTTAAACTAATTTCGATTCGATTCGATCGATGCAAAACTGTTTCCGCCTCCGATGATCCGAACGCACTAATTTACATTAATTCTATAACAAGCGCTTGCAGCCTGCAGCAGCAGTTTTATGCCGGTCCCATCTCTATTTGGCTTACGGGTATTCACCATTGCGTTGCCATAGCAACTGCCGTAAACAAACCTAAGCGCGAAAGCCGGCGTGCGGGGGGAGTCTGATGAGGAATTTGTTACTGCCGATTGTGATTCCTCAACGGGTCGCTCTTATGAAAAGGTATTCAGCGCGCCACGTTTGTAAGTCATTATTATTTTGTAACTATATAACGCACTAGTTTTGATAGAAAATAATGGAATTATTAAGTAAATAACGGGAATTTATATAAAACATCTACATTTTTATAATAAAAATGTAGATTATAAAATGCTTAATATTTTAAAAATATTTTTATATTTAAGTAAATCGATTGGAAAATGTAGGTGTAGCGGCGCTTCACCCGCGTCCCCAGGCGAGCCGCCACTGAGACTCATGGGACTATTAACTGACCACCTAAGAGTCCTGACCAGATCCCTTTAGACAATTTTTTATGGGACTGTCTAAAGGATGAAGTATATAAAGAAGGAAGTCAAAATTTGGAGAACTTAAGGCAAAATATTCAAAGGAGTATAGATTCATTGGATGAAGAACATTCGCAGCAAATTTGCCTTACATTATTTAAATTAGATGAAGATTACAGAAAATGTATCGAAAATATCGACGGTCACATTCAACATTGTGAATTTTCATAAATTATTTTATTAAAAAAAAGTTACTTTTTTGGTTCTATTTTGTTAATTGAAAATAAATAAATATGTTAAATAATAGCGCTCGAGCCATTTGTTTATTCATGGCAAGTGCGATCACGTTTTTGAAATTCAAATATTTCGAAAACGGCTAAACGAAATGTCGACGTATCATATATTTCTGAATTCAGAAAAAAAGATCTATTGATTTTTACTTCAATATACAGGGCGTTCCATTAAAGATTTACTAATCTTTTATACTAACTTTGCGATATTCTTTTGTTTTGCTATTTAATATTTTCTGGCGATTTAGGATAAACCCTACAACTTTTATATTTAAAGGTAAATTATGGTGTATAAGACATTTGAAAATCACTTTTTACACTCATGTGATTTATGGCTCTTGCCAACAATCACATTAACATGAAAACTTCTATTTTCAAAACTTGTTATACGTTATTTTTTAACATTAAAACAAAAAGAAACTCATATGATCCAATTATGGCTTTGGAACTAAATTTGCGGGAAAATGTTATAATTATACGGAAGCGTAGAAGGGCCACAATTTTTTTTATTTTTCAATTCTGAGTTTAAAGTCGGAATTTAACAAAATTCTGAGTTTAAAGTCAGAATTTAAATTCTGAGTTTAAAGTCGGAATTTATTAAAATTCTGAGTTTAAAGTCGGAATTTAACTAAATTCTGAGTTTAAAGTCAGAATTTAATAAAATTCTGAGTTTAAAGTCAGAATTTGACAAAATTGTGAGTTTAAAGTCGGAATTTAACAAAATTCTGAGTTTAAAGTCAGAATTTAGTCCGTACGATTGCATAACAGACTGGAACCAAAAAAACAAGTTCAATATTCTTGTTTGAATAATGGCAAATTCGCTATGAATTGTTCCAGCAAACTACAGATAGTTAAAAAATGATAAAAGGGGGGAAGCGTACAAAATAAAAGTTTCCTATTTTGATTTTTGAGTGTTAAATAAGTCCTTGACAAATTAAACATATGTTAAATTAGTTCATTTTATATATTTTTATTTATTTCTATTGCTGAAAAAAAAGGCAAAATGAATAGAAGAAAACATATACATAAAAAGGTTCACAAAATAAAAAAGGTAATACAAAACGATAAATAAGTCTTAGGAAACGGTTCAAATATGTTTCAACGATGTAAGGGTGTCTCGGGAAACATACTGACAGATCTCCCCCTCTGTTTCAGGGTGATTCAGGTTGAATGTCCTATTAGAAATATCTGGAGAACCAACGATAAGGATGTTTTGAGAATTTGGCTTTGGCCATAGATGAACACAATATACTCTCGTTATAAAATATTTTAAATTGCGCGGTGTTGCCGCTTCTGCCTCAAACCGGAGGCATCATCCGTTTTTTAAATGAAATGTCCTGTATTTTATTAAATTTTTATCTTTTTCTAAAAAATCCAAGCACTTATTGAGTTACCTTTCTCATGCCTAAATATAATTGTTTTCAAGAAAATGGCGCTTGAACAATGACAATTTTGACCCTTTGAAGCCCAGTAAATCTCAAACGAGTTTACTTGCAACGAAATGGATCTGTCTTAATATTTAATTATCTATCTCCTGACACCAATTTCAGGTTTGGCAGGAGATGTCAAAAATGCATTTCGTTAAATTGTGACTTTAAACTCAGAATTTAGTTAAATTCGGAATTTAAACTGAGAATTTAGTTAATTTCTGACTTTAAACTCAGAATTTCGTTAAATTTCAACTTTAAACTCAGAATTTTGTTAAATTCTGACTTTAAACTCTGAATTTTTTAAAATTCTGACTTTAAACTCAGAATCTAGTTAAATTTCTACTTTAAACTCAGAATTTAGTTAAATTTCGACTTTAAACTCAGAATTTTGTTAGATGCTGACTTTAAAATCACAATTTTGTTAAATTCTGACTTTAAACTCAGAATTTTGTTAAATTCCAACTTCAAAGTCAGAATTAAAAAAAAATGCCGTTATACGCTTCCGTATAATTATAAAAAATTTCTCCTATAATCAAAATTTAACTCAAAGCTAAAGACAGAAAATGTTAATAGATTACAATTACTACCCAAAAAGTTTGATTACACAAATTTTTAACACAACCAGAAGAAAAAACGAAAGTAAATCTTTATATGTGGTACTTGATTATTGTCACGAAAATTGTAATCTCTGACAAAGCACCACGACGTTTACAACCCCGCTCTATACTACATGTGTAATATTATCTGGAATTTGAAATTATTTTTATTAATTTTATGGATTATGTTTAACTACTGATTTTTAATTTATATATCTTCACCCATCGCCAAAAGGGTCTTAGGCAGGTCTGTGGGCAATTGGATATTAAGTCCCGGTAGTTGTTAAAAAATGTTTGTCAATGTTTTATGATATAATCCGCATAAAATATTTTTAACAAAACCATAGTCCTTTTGAGATGTACAAGTGGGAACGGCAAATATTCAAGGAACTTTTCCGCACCCCTGGGAGAGTTCGAAAATAGTTATTTACCTAACAAGTGCGAAAAGTGATACTTTTCCGTACGCGGTGGCTTCAGGCATGTCACCGAGGGTGGAAAAGGCTTTTTTCGCATATGTTAGGTACAACATTTTTCCTACTTGCGTAAAAATAGGTTTGTTTTTATTAAATATTTGTATTTCTGGTATTAGTATGGATTTTATTATAATCTGTTGGTTTCTAAGATTACTTTCATTATTTTGTTGTTGTCACTATGGAACTAAATACACATGTAATTTTTTAAAAATTATAGGGCGTCATTTTTTAAAGTTTGTCTTGTTTGCGTCACGCTTGTCTTCGAAATCGACTCCGAAAGCTAAAATTTAGAGCTTTCTGATTCATATCGACGACGCAGGCTCCAGATTATATTTACTTGATGAATAAGGTAGCAATAATTCTCGAAATTGCTGGAGATTGCAGAAGAGCAGAACTGACAAACTTGCGTGTGCAGCGACATCGAAGAAAGGGAAGATATACGTAAAAATTCAACAGACAAAAAATCATGCTTTAAGAAGTTCCGTAGAGTGTGATCCCAACAAGGACGGAATAAGTAATATTAATCTCCACAGAAAATATAAGTCATTGCAACCAGCAAATACATCACACCAGAGGTTATTTCTTTCCTACCACAAAGGAAAGTGCTCGAGACCAGTCGTTGGCATAAATACCTTTAGGAAAATACCTAGTAATATCGCTAGCTTTCTACGTCTTCCGAACCCAGAAAACTATACTCGACACTATTTCAGGAGATCCTCGGCCACTATGTTGGCCAATACTGAAGAAAATATAAGTACTCTGAAGAAGCATGGTGGCTAGAAAACCTCAACGGTCGCTGAATCATATGTTAAAGAATAAAAACGGTTGAGAATAAAAAAATCGCATAAGACTTCAGTTTGAGAACTTTTGTTATGACTTTTTGCATCGTACATCGAGTTACTTCTCTTGTTAAGTTTGGCTCCTAAGCTATCTCTTAAAATTATGACGACTTGATTAAAATGTCATTATTTACTGCTCGTTTTTAGGTGTTTATGACACTATACTCCAAAAATATGTAAACCTTTTAATTGATTTTTTTAAGGACTGGCTTTCATTAACGCCCCTGCAAGCAGTATCACACATATCCCTTTTTTCACTCAATAAGGGCTAAAGACTTTGTAATATACGATTGTCTTTACATTATCCAATCGACAACTCTTGAAAAAATAAATACAATGTATGCAAAAGTGTAGAGAAGATTTTCAGAAGTTAATAATAACCAAAAAATTACTTAAAGAAAAATACAACAGAAAACAGGAACTCACCTGCAGTAGAGCAGCAACTTCATCCACATGTTTTGACTTTTTCAATTCCAACTTTTCTTCGATTATGTCGAACTCGACATTTCCCAAATGTAATATAGCTGCCACAATCCTCCATAAAGTATCCTGATCTTCTTTGCTAAACTGCAAAGGAAATATGTATATTTAATATATAGTTTTTAAACTGTTCTTTTTTCCTCATAGACCTTTTTACCAAAACTCTAAAATTCTTCCATTTGTAGGTGTCGTGAATGAGTTTATAACTATTTTATCTTTTCGGGTGATATATTTACCAAAAACTACAGAAGCTCTTATGAAAAAAATATACAAAAACAACTTTAATGACAAAATAGGTAATTAAAATACAGTCAAAACCCTTACATATTAAATTGCAGACACAACCAAATTATTTTTATAACTGCCCTATATCACCTTCTCAATTTCAGTTTTTTTTTTGATCTATTTTTTTACAGTTTACGACAGATTGTAATATTTTGTATATATCGCAGTATAAACTAAATAAAGGCAAGTAATACTGACCTGTAAAGTATTAAGTGACGTAGTTACATCTCTGAACAGAAATTTGTCATTGATGCTGTCTACTTTAGCCGCATTTCCTTGCTTAATATAAAAATAATCATCTGGATGTCTCGATATGTTCAGTCTTCTGAGTAATTCATCGCCGCCACCAGTTAATAACTGAAATTAGAAAAAAAAACTATTTTTCCTTTTCTAAAAATGTTTCTTAAGATAACCGTTCGGGAAACGCTGTTCCAAAACACATGTACGTAGGATACATCAACAACCAGTCTAAATAAACTTCTACTCCTGACTAAAATGCTATTTCACGCTTCAAATATATTAAAACATATTTTATATCATCGTACAAGCTCTAACTAGTCAAATTCCTTGAAATATTTATTTCAGTCCGCCAAGTATTTCCTAGAATGTCCACAAAATAACTTTTTTACACCGCATTCAACGGTAAATATAATAAAAAAACATTCTATTTACTTAACGCCCCATCACTTCTCTTTATTTTCTTTCTGAGACTTTATGAAAATAACAACAGCGGAGAGGGAACGCTACCCGCGCGGAAACAGATTCGCTTTATAAGAGTCATTGTCACATTGTCCTCTGTCCCTTAGCGATCTATTATTCTACGGAACAGCTATCTAAATAAGTTGTTCTGTTTTTAAGAGTACAATTTTGACAAAAACGTTGAACTCTTCGCTAAACTTCCCCAGTCTTCGCCTCCCGTGTTTCGTGAATCGCAAAATAATTAAATTCAGTTTTTGTCAGTCTCGACTACAAGTCTAGTTTTAAAATAAGCTAGAAGTTCAATATTGTCCTGCGAGTATTTCTTATGATTTTGTATACAATAAGTATGATTAAAAATTAAATAACAGACACAGTAGTTGTCTTGATTAGTGCTAGTAGTAGGCATACAGGGTGGCGCAATAGTGTGACAAAGTACCAATCTCCCTCGTTTTTTATAATTTTGATATTTTTTTTTATGAAAGTTGTATAAAAGAAGTGTACAATTTAAAAATATTTTTAATTATGCAGGGTATTTCACTAAAGTTAGGCACCTAAGAATCCACTTTTTTTAAATGGGACACCCAATATATTTTTAAATATCTGGAATTCCCAAAAAATGTTCTATTTATAGTTTTGCATTTTATTTCGACGTTACCAAATTATTCAAAAAATACCTAAATTAAAAAAAAAACATGGTCCTCCATAACCTGCTATAACTTCTAACCTACAACGATTTCAATAAAGAAAAACTGTAAGATAAATGTCTAAGAGTTTAGATAACCTCCCACCCTGTGCTATTTATCTATCCTATCGTGTTCCGTTATTAGTTCTCTTTCACTTTTATTAACGTGATCTTATACCTATCTCTAATAGTTTTTGCGATATATTAATTTTTATTAATTCTGTCGTTGAAAATGCATTAAAATCTGCTAATGTGATTTTTATCTAGTTAGCCATGTTTATTAAAGAAAAGAAATTATACGTCAAGGTAATATTATTTTTTGACAATTTATTTGTCAGTTGCAAAAATTACTGTTGTAAACATTGTATAGTCATAGTCAATAAGCTTTATTGTATAGTATAAAGAATGACGTTCCTATTTACAAAGCTAAAAAAAAAACACAAAAACAAAAATATATACACAAAAGAGAATATAAAAACAAAGGAAAGAAATTTATATAAAGTTAAAAAAAGACAAAAAGGTATAAAAAGGTCAATTTACATACAGAGAGAAGTATCTAAATGTAATAACACTCAGACACTAGTCCACTAGAAACAATATAACATTATAGATATATATATATATATATATATATATATATATATATATATATATATATTAGCACTAGCAATAATAAAAAAAAAAAACATATACATACATACATACATACATATACATATGAACATACACATGCACATACACATACATACATGAAATGACCTAAAAAAGTATCATTTAGTTGAATAGTAAAAAAAAACACAAAAATGAAATAAACAGTATTAAGTCAACAAAATAGTCAACCAACAATGTAACATAAACCATCAGCAAACTATAACTCATCTCCATGATATTCCAATTGGTAATAAGCTTTTTCAATTAGCAATAGACGAACACGTTTTTTAAACACTTTAAGTGTAGGCGAACCTTTTACAACATCTGGCAGGTGATTATAAAGCTTTATACCTTCATATATTACCGATTTTTTTATTAAGTTGGATGATGGGATAGGTAGACGTAAATTCATTTGCCGACGGGTCACGTACCTCTGGTTCGCAACAATGTACTGATCTCTGTTAATATATATAAGACATACAGTTTCCAGAATATAAAAACATAGAAGAGTAAAAATCCGCATACGAACACATATAGATAAGTTTCAAATTTAAACAATAAATTTTTTACAAGGCGAGATGATTGATATGGTGTGAGTTTTCAGTGAAATTGTTAACATCATTTCAATCGATATTTATAATAATTCATTGTTGATTATTCTTTAACCGTTAATATAAGCTAGAATTAGTGGTGTGAATGAATGAGTGAAATTTTTAATTTTAAGAATGGTATGGATTTCAATGTAACATAATTGCACTTAACTGACACATAGTATATATTTAGTTTTTGATCACAGCTGAGTCTTGTTAATAAAAAAAAATCTAGTGGTACACAAAATTAGTAAATTAAAATTACAGAATTAGCGCCTATGGAAACACCAACTATTAAGTTGTTTGTTTAATTTTATATAATTAAACTTGTCCTTTAAAATTATTAAATAAATTAAAAATATTTTTTGCACGTTTTATAGATTGGAAATGAGATTAAATAATCTTTTCTGCTCTTACCCTAATCTTTGCGTAAGAATATGTTGGCGAAATAAGCCGAAAAAGAATCTAAGTATTTAAATTACAATAATATAAGTCTATTATATTCACAAAACTAAATATTAGTTGTGCCGTAAGGGTATAATATATATACTATAAATTATACCCTTACACACAATACACACTTCATTCTAAGAAATTTTAACCCCAATAAATGTATGGAAAGTGATACAAAGGCATATTTCGAATTAAAATGATTTTAAACTTATTAGAATTATTGGTATATGTAGACACTATACCGGTTTTGTAGAAAAAAACTTGTTTTGTAAAACGGTAGAAAAATGTTTTTTCTTGCAAACATTAAAAAGTTATCTTTTTCTTTCACCATATTGTTCTTAGATAATGAGGTTCAAACGCCATGTCAAAAAAAACTTAATTTTTACTTTATTCTTGTACTTATTACAACGTAATAGGCATGTCAAGTAACCTTTGGAAATTTCGTTAAAATTATAGTGTTTAAATTGTTGGTTTTAAAAACAAATTAACACAAATAGATTCCCTACAAAAACAACTCGTTTAGACGTAAGAGTGGTATAATGCAATGGAATGTTATCCGAGTGAAATAATTTTTAATATTCATATATGATTTTTTCTAAGGCGAATGGCGCATTTTTCTGTCACTCTAAAACTAATTGAATTTACAGGGCTAAAAGTGTCTATAATGATTTGGTGATAAGCCCGTTTATCGTTTATCACAGTCAATTATCTCGGGAATGCTTAAACATGTCAAGATCCATTTTGGCTCATATTTAAAAGACAAATGCGTGTAAAAAACTATAAAAAATATCCGACAATGCGGTTGTGTAGAAGTTTTACTCAGTTTGGTTTATTATAAGTATATTATACAAATTATCTGATAATGCTGGTTGGGTAGAAGTTTTACTTATTTGGGATTATTATAGATATAAGATAATAGAATAAAAATTGCAGGAAATATGTAAGACATACGAAAATTAAACATAAAAATCATTTTTAAGTAAATGGAAATATTACTGAACATAATTCTATTTACTTTTAGCGCCTCTTATATAAAACGTACCTTAGAAAAGATTTTATTAGTGAAGTGACAAAATATTTACTCTTTTATGATTGAACACTTATTAGTTTACTCTAAGATTAAACAGGCAACAAAACGAAGAGGCTGTTACCATACGTTCCGCCGCTGATGTGCTGTAGGAGGGCGTAACGTCTTCGTCACCATTGTACAACTACCAAAAAATACATTGATATTTTAAGGTGTTTTTTAAATTTATTGCTAGGTCGCTTGAACCAGAAGCCCAGGTATAAAATGTGAAATGTAGATAGAAGAAAGGTAGAGCTACAACAGACAAAAATCCCATAGATCTATGCTTGACATTATGCGCGTGTGCCTGTGTATTTACGTGGATGGGTGCAGGTTATGTTCACGTTAAGGCCGCCAGAATTCATTGACTGTAAAGAAGATGAAGAAGAAATCCATTTTGTGGCCGGTTTCCTGATGATGTTGGATTAGGGCCGAGGTTGTTTGTTTGTTTGTTTCTGATACTGTGTTTATACTCTTCTACTCTCGCTGATATACGTCTGTTAGTTTGCCACACGTATATGTTGTGTTTTCAGAGAATTTTTCCAATTCTGTCTGTTGTGCCTTTTACATATGGTACGACTACTTGTTGCCTTCCCGGTTCATAATTTTTGGTGTTCGTTGTTCGAGAACCCTGTACATTAATAGCTTTCTCTATCGTACGATTTGTGTAGCCTTTTTTACTTTAAAGCACCAGATATTATATTAAGTTTGTTTTGTCACGTCTGGGTTTCAGTTAATAAATTAATGGTACTCCTTTTTGACTATACGCACTTCAGATAATAAAAAAATGTAAGTATGCTTAATGAACCTTTATCTATATTTGTCTGTTTTCTTTCGTCTACCGCACTTCTATATCTCTTTTGTGTTGCAAAAAAGGCTTCGAACTTTCGAATTTTAAAATTATTTAATTTTGATTTTTCTTGATCGATTTACCTATAAATATATTTGTTTCTTCTGTCATTAACGGTTCCCGGGCTACTGCCTACGTCCACTATTATTGGACCACCCAGTATAGTGATACACGATTTACAAGTCCAGATTTTAGAAGGGCAGCCAGCATCAGATCCAGTGAACGTGATTTATCATGGGGTATGCCAAAAGTGGCCGTCTGTTTTCGTTTGTCATATTACTTTATACAGGGGCCGTCACTGTGAAGTACTATACAGGGCGTTTCCTAATTGCGTGCTGATGTTAAAGGGGGTCCTATGTCCTAAAAGTCTTAACTTTTGAGATACAGGATGGTAAAGTTTAAAAAGAAAACATTTTTTTTTCATCCCAATTCTGATGCTATTTTAGATAATTGCATGAAATTTGATACACGTCTTCTATGCATTAAAGAGCATACGGATTTACCCAGGTTAATTACATATGCACGCCACTGGTAGAAATTTCAAAAATTGATTGTTAATAAAAAAAGCCCTTTTAGGCATAAAAGACGTGTATCAAATTTCACACAGTTATTTATCTATAATAGCATCAGAATTAGGATTTTAAAAAAATGTTTTTTTAAAAGCTTGTATCTATCTCCAAAGTTAAGACTTTTACGTTCATATTAAACTTTTTTCTTAAAAAGGTCCAAGAATCACCCCCCTTTAACATTAGCAAGCAATTAGGAAACGCCCTGTATAGTATTTCACAATGACGCGCCCTGTACAAAGTAATATGACAGACGGAGACAAACGGTCATTTTTGTTATACCCGAATAGCTAAAAGTCAAACTGCATAAGTTAAAGTTTTGATAAATCTTGTTCACTGGAATCAGTGCTGGCTCCCCTACTATAACTACATTGATATGTTAATTTTGGAAAAATATGAGTTCTGTAGTTTTTCAAATATTAATTGCAATATTAAATATTTTATGACACCCGGTATTGAACAAAAAATTAATTATTTTGAAGCAGTTTATTGACAGCTACTTTATGAACAATTTTACAAAATATATGAAAAAAAACTAAGCCATTTTTGAGGTTGACGGCTGTGATTCTAATGGTTCGATTCCTTCAAAATCGTTGTCTTCCTCTGAAAATGATGAGGTTTCGTCGCCACTACTTGAAGATCCCAGTGTGATAACTCAATCATCAATAACCGTTTCAATTTTGCTATTCACTTCCCAGTATTTATGTTCAATAGAATGAACATGTTTAACATACGATTTCCAATTTTTAGCCGATATTAAGTCAATCGCTTCTAATGTTATTTTATTCAAATCTTTAATTGAAAGTTCATCGGTGTTGCGCTTTCGAATATATTTTTTTACTCCTGCCTATGCAACTTCAATAGGGTTGACGTCGCACATGTATGGAGGCAGCCTTAAAGGTGTATGACCGAGGTTACGTAAAAGACCGTCAATTTTATACTTTTTGTCTCTAGGCTTGTTGGCTGATATTACTTCATATTATTGATATTTTCTCCATGTAGGATCACATACAAGATTATTCGATTTAAGCTACGATATCACATGAGCTTTTGTAGAGTATTTAGTTGGCACTTTATCTTTTACGTGAGAATGATAAGACGCATTATCCATTACCACGACTGATTTGGGAGGAATGTTAGGTAGAAGCTTCTGGAGCAACCACTTTTCAAAATTATCTCTATTCATCTGTCCATGATAGTCTCCAGTTGTTAGTCCCGAGCGAAAAACTAAAGTAGCACCTGGAACAAATCCGGCTTCTGAACCAGCATGAACTATAATAAAGCGACTATTAGAGCGGATTCCCTGAACAACACCTGTAACACTTTCACTTTGCCAGCATTTGTTCACTGTCATATCATTATCGACCCAGGTTTCGTCTAGATACACAATCTTGCGTCCTTCTTGCCTATATTGCCTTACAGTTGATAGATATTTCACCCGCCAGTCAATTTGGTCTCTCAATGAGCAATTTTCGTTTATTTTGGCACTTGCACCAAACAAAACCATTTGATCGTAAAAGCCGATTTAAGGTTTTATACCCGTACGGAAAATCTATTTTGTTCTTTCTTTACAGCACGAAGTAGGGGTTTGCAGGTGTGAATCTTCTTCAAGTTTATATAAAAATCCTCTATTGTTCGTCAAATTACTTGAAAATCGCCATCGTCAACTTTATCTTTGTATAATAATCTGGGTCTTTTTTTACCAGGAGATTTTAATGGTGAAGTAGAACATGAGCGATCATTATGTTCTGTTCGAATTTTTCTTACACTACTTTCCTACCAGTGTAAAATGCAGCGCGTTCTGTTCGATTTTGAATTGGAATAGTCAAACTATTATTTTTAGCTTCTCTAGTACAGGCCTCTATAACGCTCGCAATAACTTCACGTGCACCGCTTCGAATTGTTCCTCTTTTGCTTGCCATTGTTACTTGAAAACAAATGCTCGAAATGTATAGGCGCCACTGAATAGCTTGAACCTTCTAGCGGCAAGTGCATGGAGACTCTAGGACATCCCAATTACAAGTGGACCAGTGCGAAATTTACTAAATCCTCGATTAATTTTCCGTACCGATTAGCTGGCGCACTTTATAGGTGAAGCGGCAAACTATTACAACAAATAAAATAACATAAAATTTATTTGCGTACACAAATTTTACTTTTCCGCTTGCTTAAGACTATGAACCTTTATTTTAAGGACCGCCCGGTTTTCTTTCGTGTCCCGCACTTTATTAGAGTATTGCCTACAGCTTGAATTTGTGCGCGGTCCTGGTGTGATCTTGCATTTGAATAAATGTCGGTATATTTTGGTTTTCTATACACGGTATATTCGAAATGTCCGTTATGCAGTTTTGTGACCAAAACATCCAAAAATGGAAGTTTGTTGTTTTCCTCGAACTGTTGAGAAATATTTAATCAATTACGAGAAAATATTATCTAAGAATAAAATGTCCAATCGTAAATACTTTAAAACAATATCTTTTAAACGCTGGTTGGTTTTTGATAGTAAATCTTCATGCTGAGAAATTTCTTACATTAGAAATAAAATCTACTCGAACCAAATATTCTTACCTGATAGAAACAATGAAAGTTCCTCTCTCCAGCCTGCTGGGCAGTTACTCTGGATTTTTCCAAAAGATAGTTACTTATATGTCCACCAATCGGATCGCCTTTAAAGTCGAAATGGATATCCATATATTTCCCGAATCTTGACGAATTGTCATTCCTGTTGGTTTTTGCATTACCAAACGCCTCCAGAATTGCATTGGACTGAATTAACACATTTTTTACACGTTCAATTTCGTGTTTGCCCTCTGTAAAATTATAAAATTTAATAAATTGAAACATTTAAATGGCATTTTTTAAAGCGAAAATGTTTTGATTCACTAAACTTGTTATGTTTAAATATAATAACTGGAATAAATCACATAAGGTGAAGAAAGAGTAAGTATTTTTTCTGTTGATGAATTTTCATTATGTTGCTTGTATAGGATTCTGATCTTGTGTAACATAGCAATGGAGAGAGCTATGAAGATACGGTTTTTAATGGTAGGTTTGGATTTTTCGAAACCGGTACTATTATTAACGGGTATACAACTTTCGAAAATTCTTGTGCTTAATTAGACTATAGAATTAAACACTTACTGCAGCTACATACAAAAATTTTGTAAAAAATTGTTTTTTTTCTGTAATTTTATATTTCTTATGCCTTTTTGAAACACTAGTAGTTTTTTTATTGAGATTTATATCCTGTTTTTTAAACTATGTGAGTGTGAACCCCGAAATATTTTTTTCCTCCACTAAGTAAATTTGTCAAAGGTTCTTTTTAGATAATAAAAACGGGCAGTAAAATCCACTGAAAGATTTACGAATATAATCAATAAAAGCTAATATAATATAGACAAAACAGACATTTCTGAAGATCGAAACGAAACATGTAAAAACAAAAAGTAAATAATGAAACTTTTCTACACATAACAAGTTAAAAAATTAATAATGTTAAACGAAGCAGTCTTTTTTATAAACAAAAATTGGCAGTAGAGCTCACAGGCGATTTTCGTGAATACCAAGGTTACAGTTCTATACTTGCTTCATTCGAAAACCAGACTGAAAGTTCTCGTAACCATATCGATATGTTAGAAATATTTTTGTACCTTCATTGATATCAAAAAATATACTGAATTCGGCTTACATTTTGCAGGACGAAAACCTTACTACCCCCTAGTTGCTTAAGATTCACTAAATGCCATCTTTCAAAACAGGTAGATTGTAAAAGAAAGCCTTATTCCATGGCTGCTCGTTTTTTAAACCTTTGTTTTATTTTTACTCTTCAGTAAATAATATTGTTAATGTCTTTTCCTAGAACTTCTAATGTCTTATTTAGTGAATTGTCAATAATTCGTTATTGGGTTAAGAATACAATGCTTATATTCTCAATATACCTCAATTATGGAAATTTAAGAGAAAATTGGCAAATTAACGGTTCCCGAGCTACATTCGACGTCCTGTATTATTGGACCACCCTGTACATTCACATCACTCCTTTAGGTTTCATTCCCCAGGTCATTACCATTATCCTCATTTTTTTTTAGTCTTGTGCCTTAGCGAAGATTGTAACATAAATTTGCATCAATGGTTACACCTAGATATTTAGACTCTACTCCAAAGCGTAGTTCAGTTAAGTTTTTACGTGAATGTTCCTCCTACATGCCTACAATCTCCTTTTTTCCTAGTAAAGAGACCCATCTCTGTC
This sequence comes from Kuschelorhynchus macadamiae, assembly GCA_030620095.1. Lineage (NCBI taxonomy): Eukaryota > Metazoa > Arthropoda > Insecta > Coleoptera > Curculionidae > Kuschelorhynchus > Kuschelorhynchus macadamiae. Next base: position 786,285 of record JAUTXW010000286.1, read on the forward strand.
TTTCTGGGGTTAACTGACACAGCATAGTCCTAAAGATATCAAAACAAAATAAAAATAGAGCCAAAAAAACGTTCTAAAAATCCAAACCTATTGGCAAAAGCCACATCTTCATACTTTTCTCCATTTCGAGGCAATTCAAGATCAAAATGGGTCAAAATATAATATAATCCATGTATTGCAATTAATGGATTAATTTTATATACCAACTGGAAAATTACTCATTACTGCTTACTTATTTGAAACAGTTTATACATTATCATCACACTGGAAAATATTCACTTTAAAAAATGTTTTAATGCAAAAATTAGTTAATACACACAAACAGTGACATTGTACACAACAGTTTCGGTAGTGATTCTGTTAGAAACATATAAACTCGAGTATTGAGACAAAAGACGCAGTTTCGTACAATTATTACATTTAGTGTATTTTTAAAGCTCTCCATATTTTAAACAAATAGTAACAATTAAATTAAAAGCGTATTTTGCCTCCCATTGCGGTGTTAGATCCTGGAAAAATAATTAATACATACGTATCACCAGTACACATAGGATCACTTATAAGAATAATTTATTAATATAGTTATTTAACAATCAAAGGACTCCACGCAATCCTTACTGGAAATGACTTTCAGTTAATTTTTCTGAAAATTTCAAAAATTGTGGTTCTCGACATCCTCATCAAAAGCTCTCATGACCACAACTCAATGCTGCGACTAGTATCTGATACACAGGGTATTAAACTTTAGTCAAAACACAATCTATACTTCGCAATTTCGTTGTAAATTATCTAATCAAGATGAATTTTTTTTGAAGAGTAGTCAAATTCTTTATCTTTTTAGCACGGTGTGTGTTTGATACAACCTGGCTTTGTTGTTCCGGGGGGGGGGGGGGGGCAAAAAAGTAGGAAAAATACGCAATCACAATATATCACACGATTCACATTAAACGCATCAACTGACAAAAATGTTTAAGTTTCCTCGGCGCGACTGTTGACCCAAAATTTGCCAATGTAAGCCATGTATTACCTATGCGAATTCAATCGGGAACACTCGGGAAAAACTCGCTTCCGTTTATAACCACGAGGACATCGCGGATCGCCAGCTTCGTGGTCCAACGAAACCTTCCGAGATCGCTGTGCGAGGCATCGATAGGGCGACTGCCGCGGAATCAACATGAACATTCAAGGACTTTACACGCTTAGAATAATAGAAGGAATTTCAAAATTTAAAAGAAATTAAAAAAATATAAATTATTTATTATTTTTTGTAATGGAGGAGCCGCCAGTGGTGTTGAGGATTGTTGGCGCTATATGTTTTACTATATATGAATGGGTAGCATCGTCTATGTTTTATTAGTCTAAGATATAGAGTAAACAGTTAATAATAACAGTATCTGTAACATTTACATTAACATATAATTATATCGTTATTATATGCTATTTAGCCTAAACTTTTTGCGTGAGGGCGACTGAAAAAATTAAATATTTTGGTTGTATTTGGAAGAATAATAACCAGTGTTTTCTTTAAATGGCTCGCTCTCATGTAAACTTGCAAATACCGAGATACACCTTTATGTCATAGGACCAACGATTTGTGAAAAACAGCACTTAAATATATTTTTAATAATTTATATATAAGTTTAAAAAATAGCCCAAACATTTCCGTTATGCGGTTCAAAGTTCCAGCACTGTATTTGGGCAAAGTTTAACACCCTGTATATCAAGAACTAGTAGCAGGAAAGCCATGTCAAATAGCCATGCAAAATATCATATCCGTGGTTGTGACATGTTTTACAAAATTTAAGGCATATATATTATATGTTTATGATTTAAGGAAACACAATAAAAGAATAGTTACTTTGTAAACTATGTGTACTAGCAAGATATAGAAATTTCTCGATGCAAAACATTAAGCTGACACCCAGTAATTACTTGTCTTGCTGGTTCCATCCAGACGAGGCAAAATTCCTAGGAAAATAAAACATAAACCTAAAATATTGCTTTCCAATAATTAATCTTAGTACCTGTAAATTTAATAAGTCAACCTATTTGCTTAATGCTTACAGGCTATGAAGAATAACAATATTTTCTCCGATTAGATTATTTATAAATATGTACCTTCATAAAACCTAATGTAATATATATTTAGCTGTATAACAGCATACAATTAATTTTTAACACAATAATATAATAAGTATTATGCAACAGTCAATCAATTTAAAAGATAATTGTATAATTATGTCCTATAAATATTAATTATTGGCGTATAAGTTAACCTTAACCACAAGAATGTAAAATTTGTAGTAAGTTATTTACATTTTACGTTTGATCTCGAAATAAGTTTATTTAGTGAAAACCGATTTAACGTAAAAGAAATCAAAAAAATGTGAACTTCTTTTTAGAACTTATAATAAAGTATTAATCTGATAAATACATTAGAAGTAATAGATAGATACACGTTTTTTTTTTATTGGAAGAGACATTTGTTAATATGTAGGGATGGGCGATAATAGATTTTACCCATCGATGGCCGATAGCAACTCACATATCATTACATTTTAGTTATCGATAGTTATTATTACCTATCAATAATTTATTGCTACATATCGAGAGGTGCGAAAAAGGCTTTTTTTAGGAGACATTCCTAGGGGGTAATGTTCGGCAAATAAATCAGCAAAAAAAAAGTTCTCACCCTAATTACACAGAGTGTTCTCAAATATCATGTACGAACGGAAGGTAGTGATTCTTTGATCTATTTTGTGACTGAAATTTCAAATAAACTTGGGTCCGCAAACGCTTCGTTACCGATCCACAGGGTTTTGTAATTTCAATATTTTTTAGTTTTTTTCTTTATAGCTCCTGCCATTTTTGAGGTATTTACCTCAAATTTTGGAATAAGGTTACGCAATAGGAGTTACATGATTGCACATGTCAAATGGTTGTCAGAATCTTCAGGGTGATGTTTTTTTCAGGGGCCATACCCTCTTTTCTACCCCTGAATTTGTTTGCGGTGCGCCGCAGGTAGATTCTAAAAAACAAAATCATTTTTTTATCACTTTTTTTGTCCTCTTGTGATGTTTTCGTATCTCCGACCCTCATCGCGACAAAAATAAAAAACGATTGTCTGTAATTAGCTAGATGCAACTAATTTCTTTGAAATGGTCTCTAGTACGCTATGGCTTTATTTGGATAATCTGTTGTTTTATTAATTTTGACATCTGATCTGGCATTTCAAATCGTAAGTTGTGTCAACATTCTTCTTCTGAGGCTGAGATGCATTTTATCTATAGCCTTGGGAATGGAAATGCAAGAGAAGCCAGACGTCAGTACATGGAGCGCTATTCAAATAGAACTTTTAAAAAGAGCAGCAATGGTGCAGGTAAACCACGTACTGTTCGAACACTACAGATCGAAGAAGCTGTTCTAAATAAAACAGAAGAACACCTAGAGATCAACACTAGACAAATTTCCGTATTATTAAATATTAGCCATCAAGTTAACATAGAACGGAAGCTTTCACGGCTTTGGTCAATTAAGAAATCATGGTTCTTGGGATTAGACCATGTCAAACTGGAATTGCTATCCGGCGTTTCGCCTTCGATTGCACGAGATTTCTTCAGACTTCACGTGTGATGTATCTCTATTAAATTTTTTTTATATTGTAAATTTCAATAGATTTTATAATTTTTCGTTTCTAGAATCTTGGAACCGATGCTAGAACCTAGGTTTCCTTTACATTTATAATATGGCCAGTTGTATGCTGGTGTTCAGCTACAGCAGACTGAATAATTTGTTTCTTTTTACATCGTTCATGTTCCTAGTTGATATTGAGCATCCTGTTTCTCCGACATACACTTCTACACAGGAGCAAGGCATTTTAAATACTTCTTCTGTTTGAAAAGGTACAATATCTTTCGGGGATCGCAAGCATTGTCCAATATTCTTATGAGTGTTGAAGATTGTACGTATGTTGGACTGCTGAAATCAACGTCCTATTTTGTCAGTAGTACCATGTATATAGGGAAGAACAACACTATCTAATCGTTCTCCTTTTGCAAAGTTGGATTGCCATATCTTTTAACTGAACGCATATCTTCAGTTGTTTGGCGTATCTTAAATGATGCCCTGCTATAGTCGAATGCGGTCTTATCGTGCGGGTCCAAAGGTCACCAACATTATGAATCAAATCAGAAAACACAGTGAATACCAAAATGTTGTGTGATTCTTTTATCGAGCTATTAAATCTCGATGGGCTATTTACAAATATACAGGGAAAAAGAAAATAGTTTTTTTATTATATTACGCAATATTATTAAGATAGCCACTTAATATTATTGTATATATTAAATGCCGAGGGACTAAATAAGAAAATTCGCTAAATATGTAAATGGTTAAAATGGTTTGGTTGAAAAAACAAAAATACACAAAATAAAGTCGGAAGGCGGTTTGAATCAGTGGAACATTCAGGATATGTTCTGTTTATACAGCCACTTAATGAAAGTGAGATTTTTTTTGTCAATCACCAAAAATTATGAGCCCCGCTTGACCTAAAAATCTAACTACCTATACAGTGTCATTTATTTAAATGCGGGCCACCCCTGTGCAAAGAAAACTTGTTTTTTTCTGTATTGTGATAACAAAAAAATTTTATTTTGCAAAAATATACACTTTTGTTAAAAACGCAAGATAATTAGTTATTACTTCCCTTGTGAGATTTTTTCAGATCTTTACGTTTAAGGGTCTCTAGATGCCGGAAAACTTGTTTTCTCAATTCCGTCTGTCTGTAGGTATGTCTGTCGGTCAGTCTGTCTGTTCGAGGCATAGCTAAAAAACTACTTATCCGATTTCTTCATTCTAGATAATTAAATAATATCAGGTATAGCGTACTATATAATAAAAAAATACATAAATATTACAATTCTGAAAATCCCCTTATTAGATCAAATCTGTCTAAAACAAAATACATTTCTCTGCCTTTCATAAATGGTTTATCCCAGCAATTTCAATACCTTTTTAAAAAATATAACATCACGACAAATCACAAAGCCTATAACTTATTATCAAAGAACTTCAGTAACTTAAAATCGAAAAGTTGTTCTTTTAACCTCTTTTCAAACAGTTCACAGTTCATATTATTATGGTAGTCCATACTTTTGGATGTTGAAGAAAACAGTAAACTTGCACCTGGGAGAAATCCTCTTGAAGAACCTCCATGCAAAATGATGAACCGTTTTCCCGTCCCACATCCCTTTTTTCTCTTGACACTTTTTACAGACTCGTCCTGCCAAGATTTCGAACCACTTCCATCAGAAAATATCCAAGTCTCGTCTAAAAATACCACCTTTCTAAATTTTGAATTAACATTTTCCGTGTATTTATTTAAAACTGAATACGCTGACTTGCTATATGTGGCAACTCGCATAAAAATCTTCGATTACAGTACTTTTTATATCGAAAACCCAACATTTTTATTAATTTTGACAACGATTTTAGTCCAATTTCCAATATGCCTCGATTTTTTAAAGCTTCTTTTAAAACTTAAAGGGTTAGATTAGTTTTTTCGTGTTCATTTCTTAATCTTCTTCGGTAGTAAATTATGCTTTTTTCATGCACAATTTTCTGCACAGTCCTTATAACGATTCCCAGAGCTTTTGCTACTGTCTCCTGGATATTGGCCGGTGAATTTCCATTTTCGTAATATTTTATTAGATTTACTACCATTTTTGACGCTTGTGGATGCAAAAAACCCGAAAATTATTTTCTATTACTCATTTTGTCACTGACTTGTCAATCTGACTTTGAGGTGACATCGCTCAAAGATTTTTGCAACTGCTGGTATTTATATGTTTATCCTCTTTTTCATATGAAAATATCATAGGTCTATCTAATTCATCTTCCGGATTTTATGCGGAGGATATGATTACACGTAATAAAAGAAAAACAAACTTAAAAAGTTTGTCGTTGATAAATCGTACGACCCGCACGATAAGACTGCTCTTGACTTTATACCCTTATCACATGCAAAGGGTGCAGGCGCTCCTTCCCCGGAATTTTCCTTTAAGGATTAACTCCTGCAGGTGGTACCTTAATAGACTGGAAGTAGACACCAACTTTGATTCTATCATCCTTTTTACTAACGAAACCAATTTTTCAAGGACTTCCATTATGAATTTCCAGAACAACCATTTATGGGCAGACGAGAATTCTCAAGGAATTGTCGAAACTCATTTTCAGGAGCAGTTTTCGTCAAAAATATGTGGTGGTACTTACTGGTCGACTTACTGGCAACACATATAGGCACTTTTTGCAACACGAATTGCCTATATTACTTAAAGACTTACCTCTTATGCTGAGAAATCAAATGTGATACATGCATGATGGCGCCCCAGTGCATTTTTCTATTTTGGCTCGGGAGTATTTAAATGTATGGAGTGTATCAAAACAAGCGGATATGACGAGGTGGACCTCATCCATGGCCCCCTAGGTCCCCTGACCTAAATAGCCTAGATTTTTTCCTATGGGGGTATCTCAAGTCACTAGTGTATACAACACAGGTGAACACAGTCGATGGCCTACGACATCGAATAATAGATGGATTTAAAATCGTAAGAAATACTCCTGTGGTGTTTGAAAGAGCGCGAGAATCAAAGCGAAGAGGATCGGAGGCCCGCATTAGGGTTGGAGGAGGTCACTTCCAATAATTTTTGTGAAGTAGTTTATGTCTTATTGTTGTTAATGGTTAATTATTGTTGTTAAAACCTAAATAGGTTTTTTATTAACTCCGTAGATTCTGACAACCATTTGACATGTGCAATCATGTAACTCCTGTTGCGTGGCCGTATTCCAAAATTTGAGGTAAATACCTCAAAAATTGCAGGAGCTATAAAGAAAAAACTAAAAAAAAAAAATATTGAAATTACAACACTCTGTATTTGTTATATCCAGGGAGACAGCAATTAAATGATGTTTTTTGAAAAAAGAATTTTGGATGTCTCATTCTAATCCAGATAGGTGGTCGATTGTAGATCTCTTTTATTGAAAACCTTATTGGTTAGGGATAATTATTTTATTATTTTCCAGGTGTCATGTAAGTCTGTTATTTACCATTCCCTACAAAATCTTACAGAGGTGGTTAGTAATAGAGATTGGGCGATAACTGCTCAATTGGTTTCTTGGTTTACCTTGTTTGTTTGCGTATTAGAATTAGTATAGCAGATTTCCAAGAAGTGGGGAAAAGATCGTAGGACCACAGGTGGTTATAAAAATGATTAGATAGCATGGGCATGATTACAGCGTCACGACCTGGGGCGGCATTTTTTGTGTGAATTCATGGCTAATTTTAACAGTAAAAAAATTGATAAATATTTATTGAAAGTAATTGATTCATTAGACGATCTATCTTTATAAAGTTTGCAAAAGAGGTAATTATGGTTTGTGTATCTCTTATCCAGAAATTGTTTATTAGAACATCGGCGATGGATCTAGGAGGGGAGGATTTCATTTTCTGTATACCTGACATTGAAGAATTTATGTTTGTTGTAAAACTTTACCAGGATGTTATTTTGGCATTTTTTATTATTCTTCTAGTTATATATCTTTAGTTTTTGAAGTTTATACAATTCTCGGAGAAAGGATATCTTTTAAAACGGTTTAATGTTGTTTTCCTATATTGAATAGCCTCGGAACATTTTTTGGACCATGGGACTGGAATTTTTTTATAAGAGAATAAAATGGTATGGATAGGTTTGGAAATTGTAGACAGAATTTCTTGAGATCCCCAGGAATGAATCTACATTTGTGAAGTTGGGAGGAGGTGACTTTATGGTAAATTGGAAAAGGTGCCAATTTGCTTTGTTAAGGTTCCATTTAAATTGTGTTGTGGGAAAGTTTGCTTGAATGTAGTATAGATGGGCTGGATAAAGAGAGATCGATTATAGAGAATGAGCCGTAAGAAGAACTGATCAAAATTGGAGAATTTTTGATTTAAGATAGTCATGTAGTGTTTTTGGATGAATTCTTCCATTCTATTCCAGAGAGTTACTTAAAAGAAAAAAGCAAGTTGTCATTTATTATTTGAATTATACCGATTTTCCTAAAAAAATGTGCAGTTTTTCAAAAATTCCGTTAAACAATTATCAACTATTTTTGGTAAAACATGCACTTCATGAATTATTATTTAAAAAAATGTTGTGTCCTGTAAAGATCTAAACTGTTTTTTAAGATAACGAAGTAGATAAAAACTAGATCTCTTTCACAAGCAGAATAAGTATATAAGAATATTTAGATACACAAGGTGCTTAGATGCATCTGTACATTTAATAAATGCTATTTTTTACATTCAGGTTGTTCGGTTTTCAGAGAATAGGTTGGCAAATTTTTGTCAACTTAAGGGGCACCGTCTCTATTATTGCCTAAACCTTTATAAAACTTCTTAAGGCATTAGTACATTCACAAAGAATTTGTCTATTAAATGCCAGCAGGCGCATACCGATACCTCCTTTTTGGTTTTTGAAATATTTTACTTCAAATTTACTCTAAAAAAGGTAGTGAATCACTTATTATGAGCAAGAATTTAGTATGTGTTTAGAAGTAAAACATCAGTTTAATACATTTTTTTCTAGTTTTAAATCTGCCTTTAAACAATGTTTTTTGGCGATTAATCCTAAATTTTTGTTCTAAATCTGGGAAAACCAAAGGATTTTAATATTTAGTTAACAAGGTTTAAACTGAGTTTAAACCCTCATCACTAATTAACACTAATAAATATTTAATTTATTCAATTAAGAGATCATGGTTCTTGGGTTTAGACAGTGTCAAAATGGAATTACTTTCCGACGTTTCGACTGCGATTGCAGGAGACATCTTCAGGGATTTGCACTGCACAAGATTAAAACACTGAATTTTGAGGTATTTATACCCGACCTGTGCCCACCGACGCGTGACTCACTGTGCTTTTTTAATATGACTTAATGGAGAAGAAACAACTTTCTAATATAAAATTCACTATGGGAATTGAGTCAGATGGTGCCATTCTCTTCCTTGATGTGTTAGAACAAAAGAAAGAGAACGGCACCCTAGATCAGTGGTTCTCAAACTTTACCAAAGTGCGGAACCCCAAAGCAGCTTCTTTTTTTCTTCGGGAAAATACGATTAAATAAGTATCAGTACAATAGGAAAATACATTTGTGTAAAAAATATGTCATAAAAACACCAAGTTTTTTATATTAATGAGACGGGTGTGCTTGCTTCTTCAAGACCATCTTGTCAAAATCTATTTGAAGATTGGATTGCTGAATCCTCAAGTTGGCTTCGGCATTTAGTTTATTCCTCTGTTTGGTTTTGATATTGGTATATTTTGAAAAAACCTACTTCACAACGGTAGGTTGTAGCAAAGAGCAATAATTTTTTTACTGCGAGATGTGAAATTTCTGGATACTCACATCTAAGACTACTCCAAAACTCCAACAAAGTTGTCGGGTTAAAATTGGCCTTTATATTCCCATCTGCTGAAATATCGATGAGTTCTTCGGTTTGTTTGACAGTAAGTTCGAGATCCTTTATTGAGACATTGAATGGGTTTCTAAGTCAGCTCAGACTATCTTTTTTTATTGGAAAATATTCCCTTATAGAAAGTTGTAAATCTAGTAAGTGAGACTTAATCTCCGAGGCAATGTCTGTCAAAATAGGAGACCGACATTCCGAAACAAAATCGTAAACAGTCGGAAAACATTCAATATGGCCTTTGTCAACGCAGAATTCCCAAAACTGTAATTTCTTTAATTTGGCTTCAATTTTATCATAAACTGAAAATGCTGTCACTGATAAACCTTGAAGTGATAGATTCAGTTCATTAAGGTTCGAAAATATATCAGCAAGATACGATAAACGTTGTAACCACTTGACATCAGTAAGACGTGATGACAGTTCGAATGAAGAGTCGTTAAGAAACACCATGACTTCATTTCTCAAGCTGAACAATCGCACTAAAATTTTTCCACGAGATAACCAGCGTACCTCGGTGTGGAGCAAAAGTGTAGTGAATTGGCCATTTCTTCACAGAGGACCGCAAAAAGTCGTGAATTTGTAGGCCTAGACTTTATAAAGTTCACTATTTTTACTGATACGTTCAATGTATTTTTAAGATTTGGAGGCATTCGTTTCACTGCCAACGCATGTATATGTATGACGCAATGACTACTCTCGAGTTCCGGTACGATTTGCTTAACACGTGCAATAAGTCCACTGTACTTGTCAGTCATTGACTTTGCACCGTCCGTACAGATATTAATACACTCTTGCCAGTTCAATTTCTTCTCGTTGATGTATGAGTTGACTAAATTGAAAATATCCTCGCCAGTTGTACGAGCCTTTAAAGGTTTGCACACTCGTCTAGTTGTAAGGCATAGTAACAACTAGCTTTAGTTCGTCGAATAACTTTCTTATTTCCTATTTCAGTACTTATTTCATGGATTCTTCTGCAAACTGTATCATTTGATAGTGGCACCATGTTTATAGAATCACTAAACTTATCCCCAAGCATAGTTGCAACGACGTCCATTATGCACGGTTTTATTAGAGTTTCGGCAGCAGTATACGCTTTTCCGGCCTTAGCTATTCGATAACTCACTTGAAATGATGCTTTATAAGTTTTTTCGTTAATGCTACTTCCCACTAAAGACGATAGATTTTTTTAACTTTTATTCATTTCTGCTAACCTACGTTGAAAAAATTCAATAGACTTCTCTTTGTACTCACTATGATTTGTTTGCAAGTGTCTTAGCAGTTTCGCTGGAGCTAATGAACTGTTGTTGACAGTTTTGTAACACACAACACACTGACCATTCGGAGCACTAGAATCACCCACACACGTAAAACCGTAGGACAAATATTCTAGACCGAATTTTCTAACTTTGATTTTTTATTGACATTCTCAGCAAAACTCGACGTCGAAGGCTCGCTACTAGTAGAAGGGCTCGTGCTATGCATACTATCTTCATTTTTGTCGAGTTGAAGACTTGAATTATCGTCTTGCTTTCGGACTACCGGTTTTTATCCATTTATCCATGATAATTTATTGAATTGGAAAATAGACACAATAAATAAGCAATAAAATTGTATAACTCAACGTTATTATCTACTTTTTCTTGTTTGTAACTGGACTCAAAGTCAAGAAAATAATACTCAAAGCACTAATATGCCTGTATTACGCGGTATTCTCGCCAATGACAGGATATGCAGGAAGCGCTCTTCGTCTTTTCGCGAGCGCGGGAACTACTGGGGGTAGTACTACGAAAAATATTTATGTTTACAACATAATTTGCTGGGCGACACTACGAAAAACATTTTAGTTTACAAAAGGTTTATTAAGTGGCGGAACCCGTAACACACCTTGGCGGAACCCTAGGGTTCCGCGGAACATAGATTGAGAAACACCGCCGTAGATCATGCTGGCAACCGACTCCTACATTTAAATTTTAGTTCTCTCCACCATCCATCTCAAAAACAGTCCGTCCATCAATTCATTAGTCTTTAGGGCTTTGTCAATATGTGATACAAATTCAATTCCGCACGAAACAGAAAAATTGCCTGAAGCTTTAAAATGAAACGGATATTGCACTGAAGATATTAGGCGTTCAATTAGGTATTATAATAATCCCAGACCTAAACCAGCAATGGATACTAAACCATCAAGTAGTGCAGTTTTTACCTTTTATACAGGGCATATATAAATAAAAATATATAAGAAACTGCAAATGGAACCCTTGAAAAGGTTTTGTGTATGCAACCAGTTTATCGTATTTTTGTTAGTTCTGCAACGATCCACTGTCGCCGCTAGTTGTGCTTTTGTGCGAGTTGACGTTTGGCGCTAAACGGCCAGGTTTGATCGGGAACGTAAACAGTGCCAACAGTGGGTTTTGAATTTAAATTAGGTGTATGTGATTGTTATTTTGTTGATACAAATTTTGGTAATGTGAAAGAAATCTATAAATCTCACAGGGTATGTGATCTACATTTTTCTGAATATAATCGCATGCCAGGAATGAAAAGAGGTTTAAGAACAACCTCTTTTCCAACAGAAAGTTTTCCTCATTTATTTCGTACTAGTAAGTTCATTCGTTTATATAAAATATATATCTATTTATATGAAGCAGATATGCCTAAATACCAATACAATTTGAATAAACATGGTATCAAAACAAAAAGGTATTTTGAAAATCAAAGAAGCCAAGAACAGACAGAAGATAGAAAGTTTTCAAGAAATAGTTTTTGCCATTTGTATAGGATATCAAAACTTAATGCTTTTGTTGAATTATACTGATTTAGAGGGCTTGAGGTTTTCAATATGAACTCATGTTTATAGGCTTGCCGTAGGGAACATATCAAATCAAACAATAACAATACTTGTAAATTATTTTTAGAAATTACCCAGTAGAAAAGGGAAGAACCACAACTAGAATGTAGTGTTACCCGAGGAAATAAGGGTTGATGTAAGGAGGTAGATATTACCCAATAGTTAATAACAAAAAACAGGTACATCTGAGTGATGTGCATAAAACTATATACAACTAAATAATTTTACTAACACTGGCCTTTAATATTCATTTAGATACACCAGCTAGCCCAACACTGCTTCTAGAGACCTGTTTACCCTCAAAGAATGTAAAAAAGCTTTCTAATAGTCATTATTTTTAAATATAGTGTTTATTTGACACAGTTCAATGCAATTCATGCATTACGTTTAGGGTACATCACACATAATACATGGAATCGTCAAGTCTGCTAGAACTATAATAAAGATTTTTTTTTTGGATTATTGGGCATGAGAAAAGAAAGTAAATTTATTTTTATATACTACAAAGGTTTTTTAGAATGGAATATAAAAGGTGAGCCAAAAACTCTTGAGAATGATAAATTCACTTTCTTCTTGCCTTAACGCTTTGTTTAATAGGAAAATTACATATATCATTCGGATGCTATAAAATGTAACTTAAGAATGTGTTGAGTTGGTTCGGCTAACAATAAGTCTGTCCTGGTCTTTTCTAGATCAAAATACTATATTTGATGCAACAGAATTTCTTTTAAACAATTTTTTTTTGGGTATGTCAGATAAATTTATATGGAAAAGTTGCTTTTTGCATTTCCTGAAAATATTAAAATGTTGTTTTCTAAGGACTCGTCGGACTCATTATGGCACAAAACGGGTGTTAAAGACTTAAAACACAAAAAAAAAAAAATTAAAAAAACATGCGTTTTCTACAGATCACATCAAATGTTCGGTGAACTATGCTACGGTTGGAAGTGTTGATATTCGCACTCAGCTAGACACAGCTTATAGAAAATCCCTTAGAGATTTTAATTTAATATATCCAAAAATCGTTATATTTTAATCAAAATTATAGATTGTGTAAAATTTTGTGGGACATTCGAGCTGGCACCAAGTTGGTCCAAGATAGACTATCCGCTTTAGCAATATTAAGTATCGAGAAATCGTTTATAAAAGGAATGTGCGTGCAACTTTAACGAACGTGTCATTCAGCATTTTTCCAATTCTAAAGAACGAAGAGTTCAAGTCTAAACTTCAAGAGAATTTAAAGCTCAATTTAAAGATAAGATATTTATTTTTATTTTAAGTATGCCTATTTTTCAATTTGTTATTGACCTCCCAATATAATTCACCACGAGCCGCCACTCTACCCAGTTAGCTAAATCGTATATACTTTTGCGAAAGTTTCGATGAACCTCTTTATTTTGTCTTTACTAGTTTGCCGTATACTAAGTTCTGGCAAACTGCGACCACTTACCTTGAATTCGGTTATTTTCACAAAATTAAGTTCGTTAGCACTCTTTAGTTGTTTAATTTTTTGCACTACCGACATTTTATTTCATCTACATTCACAACTTAAACATTGACCACCTTGAAATTGGTTATTTTTGCAAAATTAAGTTCGTAAGCACTTTTTAGTTGTTTATTTTTTTGCACTAGTCACTAGCAACATTTTATTTCCTGTATATTTCCAACTCACACATGGATCATAAAAATAAAAATATATATATATTACAACAAACAGTATATAAATCAATTTTTATCGATTAAAAACGTCCGAAACAATATCGAGTTAGAATATCGACCGCGCGACCTTTGAACAATTGAAGTTCCGCATGCCGACGTGATGCCGCGACCGATCGATCGAATTATGAGAAGAGACCGGCTGATGACCCAAATCGCAATTTCATATTCCATTTGCTATCATGTTCGGCTGCCGCTCGGTAGCTGTGAAATCTTCGGGTACTTTCGTCAAGCTTTAAGGTAATCAGGGCAATTCGGACTGCCCAACCTAGCTTAGTATAGCGTATTTTATTATTCCTAAGGACGCAACGAGACCATTCGAACCGCCGCGGCCGCGCGCAGCTAATATTGTAGCATATTTAACTTTTCCCAAGGTTCGCGTTTTATTACAACTATTAGGAGGGACGGTCAAACGAATAATTTATTTTCTGAGATATTTTTGGGAGGTCATTGACCAAATGACCCTATGGAAGAGCCGCCACTGTTGAAATTATCAAGCAACCTGACGCGTACTACGTGCTACATCATGTGTGGAAACCAATCATCACAGTGAATCAGGCGTCGGTATAAAAGCCTGAACTCTGCTCATCAGAGCTCAATCAGTGTTTTGAACTTGTGCAGTGAAGATGCCTCTTGCGGTCGCAGGCGAAAGGTCAGGAAGTAATTCCAATTTGACACAATGTAAACCCAACAAACATGATTTTTTTAATTGAGTCTAGCCGTGAAAGTTTTCGTACTATATTTGATTTATTTATAAAAAAAAATTGAAAAAGGCAACGGAATTTCTGACAATTCAGCCTCTGTGAAAGATCACAATTACGAACAAGTCAGTTTAAGAAAAATAAGTTGCGTAAGACGCATCTTCGTCAGGTGTATAACTCAATAGGTACTTTTAAAGGCGAGTTTAATTAAATACTTAATGTATATGGAAACGAGCACAATATTATTATGAGTACAATACGTAAGCAATTTTCAACTCGAGAAATTACCTACTTTATGTAAATAATACACATTAAATAGAAATTGCATTTTTATATAGTAATTAAGTGCGTGGAAAAAAACACGATAAGAAAAAGGCCGTTAATTAAAAGGTCTTCAAATTAATATTGCACAATAATAATTAAATATTTCCTTGAATTGAATTAAAGCTGTTTCACATTTAATAAAAAGAATGCACTTTGTATGAAAACATTACAGTGTCGTAACTTGCGCGGTACCGCCAGTTCTCAAGCACCGCACTGGGCCGATCGAATCATTTTATTATATGACTCCCTTCCAAAAATCCCCATTATTTTTAATATAATTATATTTTTTTGCCAATGTCATTAGAGCATATACCTTCGTGGGGTATGCACCCGTCACTATGGTGTGGTAAGTAATTACTATGCTTCAGGGTTATTCAAAGATTTTAGGACTCTTCTGCAGGTTTCCAATATTACGAACTTCTATACCATTATCACTACAGTTCGGTCATTAATTTTAATTTCTTACTATTATTATTAATATTATGCATTTACCTTGATTAGTTACAGCTGCAATATATTTCATAATAATTTTGGATGCTTCAGTTTTACCTGAGCCTGATTCACCACTGATTACTATACATGTATCTCTACCTTGCTGTTTCATAACTTTGTGCGAGGCATCTGCGATTGCGAATATGTGCGGAGGATTCTCAAACAGTTCCCTACCTAAAAGAAAACATATTTCATTATAATATTTCATTAATGAACACTATCTTAATTGTAAGTATGCTTTTAAAATACTGATATCTGAAAAATGATTCTGATGACCTGAAATAAGGTAACGCTTGAACCTAGGTATAGGACATGCTGCATAAAATAGCATTAAAATTCTCCGTAGAATCCAAAAATATCATAAAATACAAGGTGTTCCATTTAAAATAAGCAAGTTGATACCAACTTCCGGTTAAACCGGAAGTGACAGGAAGTTGAAAATATTTCAAAAAAGAAGTACCCCTTGACCTTACCTTAATCCCAAAATTTGAAATATATATGTATATATATATATATATATATATATATATATATATATATATATATATATATATATATATATATATATTTGGAGTTATATTTATTATATTAACTACTAGTCAACTGTTAAAAATAATTAAATGTATGCTAACATATATAAAATTTGTATTACTCTAAACTGGATTTTTCGTAGGATTCTATTCACCTATAAATTTTTTGATAAGTTGTTCTCTCTCTGTCTCTGTTTCTCCCTCCTCAAGTTTATAAATCCAGCTTTATTAGAGTCAAATTTCAACATGTATTGATCTGTGGTTCAGTAATAAAGTGCTCCGCACCAAAACATAGGAACACATAATTAATAAGATCACGGGTGGTCATACTACACAGGTCAACAAAATTAGAGGCGCTTTTTTTTGAAACCGTCGGCATTTTGACAGGGGTGAAGCTAGTGCTAGAAGCCATTGCCATACATAACTTTCACCAAACGCCAAGTGCGTGGGTCACCCAGTTTGCAACGCTTAGAATGAGTCACAAACGAAAAACTCCATAAAAAACTGGTTTTGTGACTATTGATTATCCGAAAGAGCTGATTTTTAGTAAACTGTTCCGGAATGACCCCCTCACATAGCTGAACCACCGTTTGAACCCCCTTGCGAACCCACCCTCTCCCACATTCTCGCCCACTCCAACAAGGAGTTTACAAAAAACGTTTTGACCATTCGAAGGATTGCTTTTGCACCCAAGGAACTCTCCTTTAGTGACCATGGCATCAACACTGCCCGAAAAACCATCCCCTCAAGTGTCATGCCATCTCTGATTTTGGCAGTTTTGGGCGTTTAAACACACAGCCAGTAGAAAAAAAACGTATAAATATTGCAATTGCAAAAATCGTTTTCAGCCTACAAAATCCATCCTCTTCCTTGCCATCCCCTCATAAAATGACAAGGGGTAGCTACCCCTTGTCATTTTACATCCCTTCCAGGATATTCACGATATGCGCCCAATATGGAATCCCTAGGTGCATCTCTACGCCAAATTTCACGTTGAATCTGTCCTCGCGCCATGGAACGAAAAAAAAATGCAGAAACTCCCCCTACGTTCACTCCCTGGTTTGGAATGGACCTGCAGATCTGGGACGAAATCGCCTTTGCACTCCTGAGGGCACATCCTTTATCTCCTCCGAATATAATAAGCAAGTGGCCACTGCAATCCGCTTCAGCTTCAGACCCACTGGAACGTAACCCTGTGATGGCGCTCTGATAGTGCGGACGCACCTGATGCACCTGGGAAATATAGGTAGCCCATCAGATCATGTCACTTTTGACGAAGTTCAAACTATCGCCACTTTTTTCTTCGTTTTTCTATTAAACAGTTTATAAAGTTTTAAAGTACCTACTTATTCTAAGACAAACCATCAAATGCAGGACTAGACTTTATTGACTCTTTGAAAAACAACAAAATCAAAAATAAAAGCATTAATTTAACATTGCTGCAAAAAAAATAAAATCATGGCGTCACTCAGTATATGTTCCCGTCCCTAATGTCTTTACATAGAACGGAAGCTTTCACGGATTTGGTCAATTAAGAAATCATGGTTCTTGGGATTAGACCGGGTCAAATTAGAATTACTATCCGACGTTTCGTCTTCGATTGCACGAGGCATCTTCAGGGATCTTTACTCCATGAGATCTGAACACTGAATGAGCTCGAAGAGATTCAGGCGGGTTTTTATACCCGACTTGTGCTCTCCGAACCGAGACCTCGTGTTAAGATCGGTTTCCACGTGTGATGTAGACCGTAACCCGTGTCTCTATTGAAATTTTTTGTATGTTTAAATATTTTAATAGATTCTCTAACTTTTCGTTTATAAAAACCTGGAACCGACGCTAGAACCTTGGTTTCCTTTACATTTATGAAATGGCCAGTGTTATGCTGGTGTTCATCTACAGCAGATTGAACCAATTTGTTTCTTTTTAATACATCGTTCATCTTCCTTAAGTCTAGTTGATATTGAGCGTCCTGTTTCTCCCACATACACTTCTCCACAGGAGCAAGAAATTTTATATACCCCTTCTGTTTGGAAAGGTACAAGATCTTTCGGGGATCGCAAGCATTGTCCAATCTTCTTATGTGTATTGAAGATTGTACGTGTGTTGGACCGCCGAAGTAATCATCCTATTTTGTCTGTAGTGCCATGTACGGGGTGGCCAACTAAGAATGGACGCCGGCCTTAACTCGCTAACCGTTAATCATATAACTTGGGGGAAAAAAAATTATTAGCTAAATCGACTAAGAGAAATCGCTGGAAAATATTTTGAAGTTCCGCATATGGCCGCTAGGGGGCGCAACTGTTATGGTCAATCAGAAAAAGGGCTGTTTCTTAAAAAATATTCATGTAAAGGTATATTATAAATACTGCCATCGTAAAGAGTAGAAAAATTGTGATTTTTTTGTTAAGGATATTTTGCTCTATCTCGTAAAATGTAGTGGTGGGGGAAGGTCAAACATGTTTTTATTTAAATGTTCATAACTCCGTTATAAGTCAACGGAATTGAACAAACTAGGTCTCGTTTAAAAGAGCCCGTCTTAACTAATAATCTGATGTAAAAAAAAATCCGATTTGATTTCGCCGTGGTAACTAGAGGGCGCTGATTGACATCACAACAATTATTGCGCATTATTTTGAAAATTTTAAATAGCACGCTATATCTCTTTTAACACAATTTAATAGAGGGGGAAATTCTCAATAAGTCAGTGCAAATTTCAGCTTCCTAACTTTTTTCAAACCGGAAATATAAATAAAACAAATATTAGGGCGCTGGGTACGCAACATCTCCCTAATCTGTATGGACATAGCCTACATCACAATAATTCAGTAATAATACCACAGATAATATTCAACGCAAATCGCTAAAAATTATACTAATGTTCTGAAATAACCACCAGGTGGCGCAGTAGACGTTAATAAGCATAGTTTTACTCGCAATTTTACTTTTCTCTATATTTTTTTGTAGTTTACTCTATTTTCAGTAAGTTAGATATTATAAGGTAATAAATAAGAAAATCCTAATATATTCGACCATTGCAAATCTCCGTCTTTCTTAAAATCGACAATTTATGCACAAGAATAACAATAAACTAAAAACATAGATAAATAATAATTCCTTAGCAATTTTCTGCTACATCAAGCAAAAAAAATAGTAGGCTTTGAAAACAAAATTGAAAGTAATACGTCAAAAAATAAACAATAGTTTCTTGTCAGTGCCTTTTAGTTGCTATTTATCGTTCTTGAATTTCCTAATAGTATTGCTATCATTTCGCGTTTTTGTTCGAGATTTTCGTGTTTTTTGAGTTTTTCTAGTTGCTGTTGTTCATGTTATTGTTGTAGTTCGTATTTTTCTTGTTCAAGATTTGTTATTGTTCGTGTTGCGTTGTGTTAAGAACAAAATGATTTATACAAATCAAGAACTATTCGACATGATAGGTGTTTATTTTGAATGTTTGAGAAATGCTACGGTTGCTGCAAGAGTATATGCGCAGGAATATCCGCAGAGACGCCACCCAAGTAAAAAGGTTTTTCTTCGAGTGATCCAACGTTTGCGAACCACTGGAAACGTGCATATTCCCGTATACCGCAGACAACGCAGAGGACGCACCGAAGAGAATGTAATTAATGTGCTAGCGTATATCGAGTTTAATCCTCAACTAAGTACTCGAATTATTGCGCTAGACCTAGGAGTAACGCGAACCACTGTTCAAAATATACTCAAAGAGCACAGGTAAGCAACGACATTGCAAATATAAACTGGACATATTTTTTAACAAAAGTCACGTGACTGATGTCACATAGGTCTTTAAGCCTAGAAAACCAATAATTTCCTGGAACATCAATTAAATATCTTCATCTTGTTTTAGGTTACATCCATATCACTTAGTGCTGCATCAGGAATTGACTGCTGCAGATTTTGATCACAGACTAAACCATTGTCACTGGCTTTTGGGGTGTAATGAGGGAAGATCGGCAATTTCTGAGGCGAATATTGTGGACCGATGAGGCTACCTTCCAGAGCGATGGACGTGTCAATCTTCACAATACACATTATTGGTCCAGAACAAATCCACATTGGATGCGCGAAGTCCAGCACCAAGGCCGTTGGTCTGTAAATTGTTGGGCAGGGATTTTAGGCGGACGAATTATCGGACCATTTTTTTTCGATAATCCATTGAATGGTGAGAGATATCTAAGATTTTTAAGGGAGGAATTGCCGATTTTGTTGGAGGACGTACCTCTGAACGTCCGACAACGATTGGTATACCAGCACGATGGTTGTCCAGCGCACTTCGCCGTCAACGTTTGGGAATTTTTAGATGCCCACTATCCTGGCCGATGGATAGGGCGAGGCGGCACCCTTCCATGGCCAGCTAGGTCACCCGACCTAACGTGTTTAGATTTTTATTTATGGGGTCGAGTGAAAGATTTAGTTTTTGCCACCAGACCCACTACACCGGAAAATATGATTCAGCGAATAAGAGACTGTATAAATACTATTTCAGTTGCTGAACTGGAGGCTGCAGTTTTATCCACGCGAGATAGGATGCATAAGTGCAACATTTAGGGCGGCATTAATTGAATTATATTTTTATTATCGTTTCTTTCACACGTTCCATTTAAATGGCTTTCATTTCCCATTATAATGAAAATTTAATATTGCACTTATTGACTCCTACTGCGCCACCTGGTGGTTATTTCAGAACATTAGTATAATTTTTAGCGATTTGCGTTGAATATTATCTGTGGTATTATTACTGAATTATTGTGATGATATTTGTTTTATTTATATTTCCGGTTTGAAAAAAGTTAGGAAGCTGAAATTTGCACTGACTTATTGAGAATTTCCTCCTCTATTAAATTGTGTTAAAAGAGATATAGCGTGCTATTTAAAATTTTCAAAATAATGCGTAATAATTGTTGTGATGTCAATCAGCGCCCTCTAGTTACCACGGCGAAATCAAATCGGAATTTTTTTTACATCAGATTATTAGTTAAGATGGGCTCTTTTAAACGAGACCTAGTTTGTTCAATTCCGTTGACTTATAACGGAGTTATTGACATTTAAATAAAAACATGTTTGACCTTCCCCCACCACTACATTTTAAGAGATAGAGCAAAATATCCTTAACAAAAAAATCACAATTTTTCTACTCTTTACGATGGCAGTATTTATAATATACCTTTACATGAATATTTTTTAAGAAACAGCCCTTTTTCTGATTGACCATAACAGTTGCGCCCCCTAGCGGCCATATGCGGAACTTCAAAATATTTTCCAGCGATTTCTCTTAGTCGATTTAGCTAATAATTTTTTTTCCCCCAAGTTATATGATTAACGGTTAGCGAGTTATGGCCGGCGTCCATTCTTAGTTGGCCACCCGGTATGTAGGGAAGAACAACACTACCTAATGGTGGCTCTTTATCATTCTCCTTTGGCGGAGTTGGAATACTTATCTGAGACCGCCGCAAAACGTTAATACGTTAAAGGTAAAGAGCAGTAGAAAATTGGGAATTTGTCAAAAATGACATGATCTGATTGGCTATGGGCTAGTCATTAGGTGTTTAACGTAAAAAACACCTCCCAAGTGCAATCAGGTGCACCCGGTCTATCAGAGCGCCAACACAGTGAGGGGATAGCAAGGAAGATGGCCAAGCTTGGCACGAGAGTTCCTTGGGTACAAATAATAACTCTCCGAATGGTCAAAACGTTTTCTGTAAACTCTCCCCCTCCTTGGAATGGGGGGTGAAAGTGGGAGGGGGTGGGTTCGCAGCGGGGTTCAAACAGTGGTTCAAACTTGCCAAGGGAGTCACTCCGCAACAGTACACCAAAAATCAGCTCTATCGGATAACGAAAAATCAAAAATTAAATCACTTTTTATAGTTTTTCGCTTTGACACATTCTATACGTTGCAAACTCCGGTAGTGGTGACCCACGCACTTAACGCTCGGTAAGCGTCATCTAGGACCACAGGTGGATTTTCAGGCCAAATGGCATCATCATAGCTTCACCCCTGCCAAAATGCCGACAGTTTCAAAAAGAGCGCCGCTAATTTTGTCGACTAATGTATTTATTTCCTTAGGTTTATTTGCGAAATGCAGTAATTTATATCTAAATGCTTTAACTGTAATATTTGAAACAGTACATCAGTGCAACTAAAAATTTGTTTATAAATATGCGTTAAAAGGCAAAATTCGAAATCATTAAAATGCTTTAGAAATCCTTTTGCACCATTAATAGATTCTGTTCCAGAACTTAAGTCATTAATAATAGTTTCAAATACTATAATTAAATTGTCCCATTCATTAGCCACTAAGTTTAAAATTTTAGACCGTGTATACCATCGCGTTTCTACAGCTCGCGGAATTCTTTTACCTACTATCTGATTAAGCACAAAAGACCGTTTTGGTGATTGGTGGAAATAATTTGGTATTCCTAATAAAGTGGCAAAAAATATACGACTTTGGGTAATCAGTTTTGTTCCCTGTTGTAAAACTAGATTTAATCTGTGGGCGCAACAATGAGTAAACATAGCTAAAGGAGCAATGGATCTAACTTTTGTTTGAAGCCCATTTATTTCACCTGCCATAACACTAGCCCCATCGTAACACTGCGCGACCAATTTATTTTTAAAGTCATAAGGCTCTAAGCTGTTTTGTATTAAATGAAAAAGGCTCTCTGCTGTTCTATTATCGCTAACGTCAAAAAATCCTAAAAATCTTTCTTTTAAAGATCCGTTGGTCACATACCTAACTGTTATCGAACACTGTGATTTTTCTGTTATATCAGTACTATCATCCGCAATTACGCCAAAAAAACAACAATCGGTGTCATTGATTTCTTTTTTTATATATTCTTGAATATAGTCATGTATGCAACTAATTAGTTCATTTTGTATAGTCTTAGATTATCCCGTAAAAATATTACTAAATTTAGCACAATGTTCAGTAAGTTCGGCATTTCTTTTTATTAAGCATGCAAATATTTCCTTAAAATTGCCACGGTTAAAAGAATCTGTTGTTTCATTATGACCTCGAAATGCCAAGTCCTGTTTACCCAAAGTAATAGTAACATCAATTAAATAATTTAATAATAAACGGTTTTTTCGAACATTTTCATTATAAACAATTTTATTAAGACTTGCATTTTCTTGTAGTTCATCCGCAATAGTCGCCCTATTTTGCTCCAGTCTTGTAAGTGCTACCGAATTTTTAATATGCTCTCTTGAACTTTCATGCGATTTTACTGCTCGTGAAAAATTTTTTAAATCCGAATATCCGCCCCCTGAACTCCAATTATTTTTGACGCAACCTAATAAAATACAAGGCCAACAATATAAGCTTTCTTTATAAATACTTCCGCATAGCCACCTATTAAGTTTCGTACCAAGATATTTGAAAAGTTCTTGAATATTTTTTACCTTGCCTCTTATCGTTAAATATTGCTAAAATTTTCGGCGTCGGACGGCTAACTAATATCTGTTTCTTTTCAGTTTCGCTTCTTCTTAAAAAAGGCGTTTCAATTAATGAAGCAATAATGTCGTGAATAGGATTCATTTCAAAAGCAAAAAGCAAATACAAAAAATGGAACGGTCCAACTTACCAAATCAAAACAAAACAAAAACTTACTCACGCGTATTTATTCACCTTAAAAGACAGAACGCCCTCAATCAGCGATTATCGCAATCTATTTCCTATTTCTTTCTCAGCCGCACGCACCACATAAAAGGAAGCCGTTGGAATATTTCGCTCGTCATGTGATTTAAATAACCAATAAAAGCATATCCAAGCTACAGATTTATCGCCTCAAGAATGCAATAGAAAACGCGTGCATCGGCAATCGCCATCCCGCTCTGTCGTAATCAGGTGACTCGCCGGCATCGGCACCGGCCGTTGATAAATAGGTCAGAAGTCGAAACTTTCCAAGCTAAAATTATTTCGCCTCATTCGAGAGCACTTTCTTTAGGAATGGGTTTGCACGGATTGCACGGTCGGTTTTTTGATGTGGTCAGAATTTATTTTCTAAAATATTTATTATGGGATTATATTTTGTTTTTTTTTAATGTTATTATGTTGTAAAACTGTTAAAAAGTATATTTCTAATTGGTAATAGATAAAAAGTTATACAAAAAAATTCTCTTTTCCTTTATTTTGGGGGTGAGGCGCGGCCTCAGAGGCCTACCCTGACGAGCCGCCACTGTGATGCCCTAAGTTTTCCTTTCGAGGATCTTTAGAAATTGACCTAATATATATTCTTCATACTTTATTTACATCTGTCGATGAATAAACAATATCCTTCATAAAATTGTATTAATTCAAAATAATAACCTTTATTTTATCGATAATATTAATTCTACAGTTATCAATATCTAAAAATATATGTAATATTTATCTAGAGTGCTTTCAAGTAAGAGCTGTCAGTAAAATATTTGAATAGGACATTTACTCACGTTAACATAATATTCAAAACAATCATAATTTTAAAATAAACATTCTCAGTATTGTTTTAGGTAACACTTATTTTAAGGTGCGAACTGCAATGAGGTAACGAGCCCAAAGATAACCACAAATACAGAATACAGCGTAGGCAATAATGCAAAAATTATACTAATTAATTTGGTCTAAAGCTCGGCTATATTGATACTCTATATATAGATAATTATTGTTACGAGTACGTCGAAGAGGATACATTTTTAACTGGCAAATATTCAAAATTTTACAGTTATTTATATGAAGTATGAAGAACCCATTCTGGCCTTGATATAATTTTTAAAACTTGAACATTTATTAAAAGTGTTTTGTTCTTTGTAAGAAGAGTTTTTAATGTAGGACTAATATGTGCCCTTTAACAGGCACTTATAAGATTCCCATGCAAAATGTAGAGCGAAAATTGGTATATGGATCAGTGGCGTAGCCAGACTTAACACTTGGGTGGAAGGGGGGGGCTATAATTATTTTTTTAACATGGTTGCACCTTGACGAACTTTAACCAAAGGGGTAAGAAACTACAAAAAGTCGACAGATATTGCAAAACTATTAGCATAGTAAATATTTTAGCAAAACAAAACATAGAAATTTTAAACTACCTATTTTTAATAACGGACTATATTTAAAAAGCCTTAGGGAAATATATCCTCCATACCTCATCTCGTGGCTACGCCACTGATATCAATGGAGTCATTTATGGCGTTATTTTTGTTTTCATTATTAAATAGTACAGGATGTTTGTGTATATTTTGAAAGTTGTCTACAAGCTTTATTTTAATAGACTGGATAACTCCCGTAAGTATGTACAGGGTGGTCCACTTAGGATGCTCCTATACTTTATCACATTAA
Organism: Kuschelorhynchus macadamiae; assembly: GCA_030620095.1. NCBI lineage: Eukaryota > Metazoa > Arthropoda > Insecta > Coleoptera > Curculionidae > Kuschelorhynchus > Kuschelorhynchus macadamiae. Next base: position 811,735 of record JAUTXW010000286.1, read on the forward strand.
ATAAGACACTGAGAAAAAAAAGTTAAATACAAAAAGTATTTGACCCTAAGTATATTTTTTATTTATAATATTTTTATGTATACAGTGTGTTCCATTGTGCCAGGACAGTAAACAACTTTTTTCTTTTTAATGAAATGGATGAATATTTTTAGAAATTCTAATTCTACGCTTGATTTTCAGTACTTTTTGTCATCATAGCATACGAAATTTTGAGTAGTTTTTGAGAAAAATTAACTTTTCTAATTTTTTTCGGAAAAAGGGGTTTTTGGAAAAATGTTAATTTTTCACACCTGAAAATTGAGAATTTTGGTTATAGATCCATGTGAGTGGTTAATATTTAATACTCTGACCTATCAAAAGCGAAAATCCATTATACAGGGTGGTCACAAATGACCATCAAAAAAAATGTTTTTGTAACTAAAAAAACTTAATTTTTTTAAACGGAACACCCTATATTTAGCACTTTTATTGTGTTTAAGATTTAATTCTGCATCATTCCATATATATAGTTTATATTCCAAAAATTAGTAGTTTAGAAGTTATGACCAATTTTCTATAATAATTCGGGTATTTTTGTTAAAAATCTAACTAAACTTAAATAATATCCTATTCTAAGTTTTTCTTTAATCAACAAGTAATGCAAGAAAGAAAGTAACTAATTACTTATTAGAAAACATTTTCGACAACTTCTCTTTGGCAATACAAGTAGTATACATGGTTTCAATTCTCGCAATAGCATTTCTAACCGCATCTGTTGCATTAATTCTTTCTACCTCTTGTCTAATTCTCCTTTTTAAATCTTCAACTGTATTACGCCTATTTTTATACACCTCGTTTTTTAGGATGCCCCATAAAAAAAATATACTGGTGTTAAGTCGGGGCTCCTCACTGGCCAATCTATGGTCCCGTACCGACCAATCCAAAATGGAAACCGTTGATTCAAATAATTTCTAACAGGCACTACAGTGTGATATGGAGACCTATCTTGTTGATAAACAAGCCGTTCTTTAATATCGTTCGGCAGATTGTCAATTAAAGGAAATATTTCGTTCTCCAACAATTTTTAAATACCTCTCACCATTAAGAACAAAGTCATAAAATACTGAACCTATTATTCGATCACGGATAATACCACACCTCACATAAACACTTCTCGGACCCTGTTTTTTCATTTCTTTTACACGATGTTCATTTGAGTTAAACCAGTAATGAGTATTTTTTCGGTTGAACATGCCGGCCGTATTGAAAATTGCTTCATCGGTAAATAAAATATTTTTAAAAATGTCAGTTTCAAAATGGTGGTCCATCATGAGAGAACAATAAAAAAGCCTTGTTTGAAAGTCCTGTTGGGATAATTCCTGAACTAGTAAAAATTTGAACGGATGGTAGTTATTATCAGTTAAAGTCCTTTGAACACTAGTCTTACTAATTCCCGGTAGCTCTCGGGATGCATCTCTTTGCGAATTTTCGTTGTTTTCTTCAAAATACAGGAGAATTTCTAATTGCTTTTCTTCTGTTATTGATTACCACTCCACGTTCAAGATCACGAACAATTCGTGAAAAAATATGTTTCGTGGGTACCCGTCTTGCAGGATACAATAACCGATACTCCGGCAAGGCTAATGCTGGACTCTTATTATTTCTTATGTAACATTCATGAAGATTTAAACGCTCTTGGACACTGTATAAAGCCATTTTTACTTTAAAAAGAGTTAGAGGCAACTAAATGTCAAATAAAAACTATGTATTTATTGATGTCCAGGCAACAATTTAACTAGTTTTGTTTTACCATGGATATCTTGTAAAATTAAGACGCGTTTAAAATGTTTTGTAATAAGTAATTAGTTACTTTCTTTCTTGCGTTACTTGTTGATTTAATGTTAAATTTAATTATAATGTTAAAAAAACTTAGAATAGGATATTATTTAAGTTTAGTTAGATTTTTAACAAAAATACCTGAATTATTATAGAAAATTGGTCATAACTTCTAAACTACTAATTTTTGGACTAAAAACTATAAATATGGAACGATGCAGAATTAAATCCTAAAAACAATAAATGTGGTAAATACAGGGTGTTCCATTTAAAAAAATTAAGTTTTTTAAGTTAAAAAAAAACATTTTTTTTTGATGGTCATTTTTGACCACCCTATATAATGGATTTTCGCTCTTGATAGGTCAGAGTATTAAATATTAACCACTCCCATGGATCCATAACCAAAATTCACAATTTTAGTCTTCAAGTGTGAAAAAATAACATTTTTCCAAAAACCTGTTTTTCCGAAAAAAATTAGAAAAGTTAATTTTTCTCAAAAACTACTCAAAATTTCGTATGCTATGATGACAAAAAATACTGAAAATCAAGCGTAGAATTACAATTTCTAAACATATTCATACCATTTCATTAAAAAGAAGAAAGTTGGTTACTGTCCTGGCACAATGGAACACCCTATATACATAAAAATATTATAAATAAAAAATATACTTAGGGTCAAATACTTTTCGTATTTAACTTTTTTTTCTCAGTGTCTTATTTATTGAGATAAAGTATAGGAGCATCTTAAGTGGACCACCCTGTACAAGCTAGAGCAAAAATTTTAAAAAATGACTTAAATTCTCTATAAGCCGGCTAAAGTGTTTTAGATTACTTAAAAGTCACTTAAAATTCCTCAAAATACTTAAGTCACCTAAAAGACTTAAAAGTTCACCAGTCAGTTTAAGTCGTTCAATAGAATTCACTTAAATTTCTATAGAGGATTTTAAGTCCCCTAAATTCAGTAGTCTTGGATCTGAGAGTCACAAAAGTCTTCCAAGTTTGTTTAAATAACTTAAGATGTATGTTTTACTACCTAAAATCGTGCACTTCGTTGCATATACAAATTGAGATGGGAAAATGAAAAATTTGTCTATAACAATAACTAGAAATGATAATATAAAAAATGATCTAGAAATGATAATATAAAAAAATTAAGGGTCATATAGAGACGACCTGGTAACATTTTGGTAAAAATCAACATGGCGAACTAGTGAAGTGTTGCAAAAAATATTATTTAAAAACTACTTATCCATTTATCTCAAATTTTTCACAAACATCAAATATTATGTAGAAATTAACTGTAATATTTTAGCACGAATACAAGATGGCGGAACAAAATGACGGCTTAATAGCGTATTTAAACATTCAGCCTGACAAAACTGCTTAATGGATTGATTTCAAATTGTGTGACAAAACTAAATGTGGTATAGGGATCAACTAGTAAAATTGTGGTACTAAGTCAAGATGGCCGAACGAAATGGCGGCCAAATAAAATGTTTTTAATCTTGAAAACAAAGCATCCTCTCAGGTTTTACATATATTCACGTTTTAGCATCCCTAGATGACAAAAAATATGTTTTATGAATTCCGTCGCGGTCGGTCTGTCTGCCGGTTCGCGGCATAGCTTAAGGACTACTTACCCGATTGACTTCAAATTTTGGATAAAAAATTAGGGGTTGTAGGGGGATGATCTGGTAATATTCTGGTAAAAATCCAATATGACGAAACCAAATGGCGGCCTAGTGAATTGTTAAAAAAATTATTATTAAAAAACTACTTAGCCAATTTACCTCAAATGTTTCACAAACATCAAGTATTATGTTGGAATTAACTGGTAATATTTTGGCACGAATCCAAGATAGCGGAACAAAATTACGGCTTAATAAAGTATTTAAAAATTCAGCCTAAAAAAAACTGCTTAATGAATTTATTTCAAACTGTGTGCCACCCTCTCAGGTTTTACATATCTTCACGTTTTAACGTTTTATCAATTCCGTCGATCCGTCTATCAGTTCGCGGCATAGCTTAAAAACTACTTAACAGATTGAAATTTTAGTCAAAAATTAAGGATCATATGTGAACGACCTGGTAATATTTTCTTAAAAATCTAATATGGCGGAACAAAATGGGGGCCTAGTGAAACGTTAAAAAAATCTTACAAAAACAACTAATTATCCAAATTACCTCAAATTTTGCACTAAAATCAGGTGTTACATAGGAATGAACTGGTAATATTTTCATATGAATCCAAGATAGCAAAACAAATTAGCGGCCTAATAAAATATTTAAATATCAGCCTGAAAATACTACTTATTAAATTAATTTCGATTTTTGTGCAAGAATTAAGTGTGTACAGAGGTAAACTAGTAAAGCTATAGTACGAATTTAAGACTGCGAAACAAAAAAGAGGTCAAACATTTTTATTAAAAAATCAACGTAAAACCTGCTTATTGAATTTATTTTAAATTATGCTTAAAAGTCAAATGTGGAATAGTATCCAATATCATGGAACAAAATGGCGCCCAATAAAAATGTTTGAAGACAGTATATCTAACAAATATATACTGTGACTATGTACTGAACTGAATTGGGTCACATTTCAGTATTTCTAACAAATGGAAAAAAATTATAACGGGGAATGTTCCATGTAAAGGAAATTTACGGATTTTTATAAACCTCATTTATAGTCTGCCATTTTTGTGCCTAAATACATAAATTATTCCTTTCGGCAACTCTGGAAGAGGTCACGCTATAAACTCACCTTTAACTCTCTTCTAAAAGTCGATTTTTGTTAAACAAACATACCAATAAATATTGTATTAAAAGAAAAAATATTTCACCCCCTTAAGGGTGGAATTTCGAACAATCTAGAAATTCGTAATAAATACTATTTTGAAAAGCCTTTGTAAACTCATTCATTTTAAAATATTATTTACTTAAAGAGATATTTTCAAAAAGTAAAATCACATTTCACTCCTTTTTTACCCCCTTAAGTACGAAATGTGGAGAAATCCACAAATTAATTTTTAGGTTATATTTTTAAAACCCGCTAATGAAAGGATGGTCTTAAAAATCTCATTTAGTTTAGTCACATATTTCACCTCTTTAAGGGTAGAATTTTCGACAAATTCAGAAACTTATTTTTTAGATAATTATAATTGAAAGCCATTGGCAAAAGGATTGTTTTTAAAAACTCATTTAGTTGGAGATACTGTACAAAAAGTAAAAACACAATTCACCCCGTTAAATGGGGCATTTCAAAAAAAAATCCAGATTTTAAAAATTTATTGATAAAAGAATTGTTTAAAAAATGTATTTAGTTGAAGAGAAATTGTAAAAAACGTAACAACAGATTTTACACCTTTTACCTGAATTTCGAAAAGTTCACATTTCGGTTTTTAGATAATTATTTTTGACAGGTGTTGACGAAAATAGTGTTTTAAAAACTCATTGAATTGAAGTGATATTGTAGGGAAGGTGGAAAAAATAAAGAAAATGGTTTTTAGATAAAAATTTTTGAAAGCCATTGAAAAAGGAATTATTTAATAACCCATTTACATTCACCATATTTCACCACCCCAGGAATTTCAAAAAATCCAGAAAAAGACTTTTAGATACTTATTTTTAAAAGCCACTGACGAATGAATTGTTTTAAAAACTAAGTTAAGGGATATTGGAAAAAAGTGAAAACAGATCTGACCTCTTTTCACCTCCCTAGGGACGAGTTTGAAAAAAAACCCTCTTATCTCGCACTTACTAAGGTACACCAAGCCATATTTGAACGTTTAACGTTTAATCTTTGACGGTTTTAGAGATACGGTGATCAGTCAGTCAGTGGATTTCGCTTATATATATATTAGGGTTTTGGTTCTTGGGGATGTAAGATCCAGGGATTAAAATAAAGTGTTTTTGTTCGTTGTTTTTTTATTTCATTTTTGACGTTTCGGTCAGGCACGACCTTCTTCAGAAAAAAAAATTTATGGTCTGTAAAAAAACCGTAACAAAGTCAATAGTAAATGCACACTGAAAGATATTTATACAACTTACCAGAAACAAAGGTCTCGAAGATTCATTGTTCACAGTTTAAAAACAACATAAAACGAAATTAGTTACACAGCACATTTCTCATTTTTTAATGTGTTTGTCTCAGGTAATATCATAATCATAGTATCTTACCTATGTTATCTTATGCGCTAATGACCTTTGTTGTCGATGCGCGTCTGAATAAAAAACTACTTAGCATTAAGTATGATAAGCTAGTAAAGTTGTGGTGCGAATTCAAGATAACGAAACAAAATGGAGGCCAAATAAATTCACTCAACGTAAAAAATCTTGTTCACCTGACTTTAAATTTTGCGCAAAAAATTAAATGTGATTACAGATAAACTGGTACGGATTCAATATGACGTCATAAAAGGGCGGTGTGTGTGTGTCAATATAAAAACTACTTACTGAATCTATTTTAAATTATACCCAAAAATCAAAGGTGGCGTAAGAAGTAGAAAAGCCTTTGTAAACTCAAGAAGTAGAAAGTGGTAAAATATTGGTAGGAATACAATATGACGCCCAAAAAAATGTTTGAATGACAGAATATATGTGTTATAGTCGAATGCGGTCTTATCGTGCGGGTCCAAAGGTTACCAACATTATGAATCAAATCAGAAAACACAGTGAATATCGATGGGCTATTTACAAATATGAAAGAAAATAGTTTTTTTTTTATTATATTACGCAATATTATTAAGATAGCCACTTAATATTATAATATATATATTAAATGCCGAGGGACTAAATAAGAAAATTCGCTAAATATGTATTTAGTTAAAATTTTTTGGTTGGCAAAAACAAAAATACACAAAATGTCAAGCGCCTTAATAAAGTCGGAAGGCGGTTCGAATCAGTGGAACAATCAGGATATGTTCTGTTTATACAGCCACTTGAAAGTGAGATTTTTTTATCAATCACCAAAAATTATGAGCACCGCTTGACCTAAAAATCTAACTACTTATACAGTGTCATTTATTTAAATGCGAGCCAACCCCTGTGCAAAGAAAACTTGTTTTTTTTTTTGTATTGTGATAACAAAAAACATTTTATTTTGCAAAAATATTATACACTTTTGTTAAAAACACAAGATAATTAGTTATTACTTCCCTCGTAAGATTTTTTCAGATCTTTACGTTTAAGGGTCCCTAGATGCCGGAAAACATGTTTTCTCAATTCCGTCTGTCTGTAGGTATGTCTGTCTGTCAGTCTGTCTGTTCGCGGCATAGCTAAAAAACTACTTATCCGATTTCTTCAAATTTCAGTCTAAAATTAAGGGCCATGCATGCGAAAAATACCGATATATATATATATATATATATATATATATATATATATATATAGCCTGTATTTTTCGTTAGCCCCGAGTTTCTGGTAAAGCGATTTTACCGATTTTTATATATCAAATTTTGTCTTATAATTATTAAAAAAATTTGCTTATTTTAAACACGCTTTAAAATTGGAACAAGTATTCTATAATTATTTATTTATTGCCTACAAAATTACAATTGTACTAAAAAAGTAAGCAAAAAATAGTGGCATATCTAAAAAAAAATGTTTAAATTAAAATTCACTGGCTAATATTCAGGAGCCATTGGCAAAAGCTCTGAGAATCGGTATAAGGAATATAAAGAAACTTGTGCATGAAAAAAAAACATAATTTACTTCCGAAGAAGATTAAGAAATGTACACGAAAAAATCCAAAGGCAAAAGTCTTAAGTTACAATGCAAAAATGGATATTCATAATGCAATTTATAATTTATACACGTCAAAGACTAATATAATTCTTCAGAAACTTTTTAATATTTTAGACTAAAAAATATCATCATCACTTAAAAAGTCCTCATCTTCTGAGTCGTCCTCAAATGGCGCAATGATCATTGGTGCTATTTCGACATCTAGAACTCGTTCTCGATTCCACCAATCCCATATTAATTTCTCCGTATGTTCCACAGATTTCTTCCAGTACTCCAGCGTAATATAATTTAATGAATCTTGCCAAACAATTTGCACTTAATCTGATGTGAGACCATCGTTCACGTGTTTTTCGTAATATGATTTTGCCCCAGCCCATATTAATTCTATTGCGTTAAACTGGCAATGGTATGGCGGTAAAACCTCATGTCCATTTTCCCGTAATATTTCATCTACGGCATATATTGTTGGTTTTTTAATAGATTTTGCCATTAAAAGAAGTTCTAGTTTCAGCATATTGGGTAAAGGATTTTGTTTTTGTTTTATTAGCCAGTCATAATTATCACTTTTCTTCCAGGATGAAGTAGGTTGTTTATTTAAGACTCTTAAATAAGATGCATTGTCCAGAATGATTAAAGATGGAGCAACTAAATTTGGAATCAATTGTTCTTTTAACCACTTTTCAAACAGTTCACAGTTCATATTATCATGGTAGTCCATACTTTTGGATGTTGAAGAAAACTGTAAACTTGCACCTGGGAGAAATCCTGTTGAAGAACCTGCATGCAAAATGATGAACCGTTTTCCCGTCCCACTTCCCCTTTTTCTCTTGACACTTTTTACAGACTCGTCCTGAGAAGATTTCGAACCACCTCCATTAGAAAATATCCAAGTCTCGTCTAAAAATACCACTTTTCTAAATTTTGAATTAACATTTTCCGTGTATTTCGTTAAAAACTGGATACCCAACCCCTTGTTTTTAATTTTGACGATTTTAGTCCAATTTCCAATATTCCTCGATTTTTTAAAGCTTCTTTGAAAACTTGAAGGGTTATATTAGTTTTTGATGTGTATAAATCGTAAATTGCATTACGAACATCCATTTTTACATTGTCACTTAAGTCTTCTATCTTTGGCTTTTTTCGTGTACATTTCTTAATCTTCTTCGGTAATAAATTATGCTTTTTTTCATGCACAATTTTCTGCACAATCCTTATACCGATTCCCACAGCTTTTGCTACTGTCTCCTGGATATTGACCGGTGAATTTTTTTCGCTTGTGGATGCAAAAAACCCGAAAATTGTTTTCTATTACTCATTTTGTCACTGATTTGTCAATCTGACTTTGAAGTGACATCGCTCAAAGATTTTTGCGACTGTTGGTATTTATATGTTTATCCTCTTTTTTCATATAAAAATATCATAGGTCTATCTAAATCATCTTCCGGATTTTATGCGGAGGATATGATTACACGTAATAAAAAAAAACAAACTTAAAAAGTTTGTCGTTGATAAATCGTATGACCCGCACGATTACACTGCTTTTGACTATACTAAATAATTATGTACTGGACTAAATCGGGTCACACTTGACTATTCCTAATAAAAGAAAATATTCGTAACGAGGAAAGTTTCGGGTAAAGGAAATTTAGCGATTTTTTTGTAATAGTTTTACGTTGTACTTGAGCAAATAATTTTCTTATCAATATTATAGGTATTATAAAGTAAGCTGATATCGTTTTTATAACACTTTCAGGACATAATTGATAAACAGACAATCGCTTCTCAGGAGACGATCTGAAAAGTTTTTACAATTTAACAGAAATAAATAAAGTGAAAATGGTTCAACATGACATCGATTTGACATGTTTTCTTTGAGTATTTAAATTAGAAATACCTTGCACTTTTAGTATACATAGTACAAAAAGGAAAACTTTTCAAAAGGATTTGTCACTTCTAATTTAATAGGTAATCAGGATTCAACAATGATGTGTCGTCCCAATAACCAGAATAAAAACATAATCTATTAATTATATTTGGATAATATGTCACAAAAATAATACCTATGTGATCACGTTTTTTTTATAGATAATTAAATATTTGCAGAGCGATAGTACAAATGATGCCAATCACATTATTTAATATCGTTTAATCAAGACTATATGGTTTACATACTACCTAATCCTTGGGATTATTTTGATTTATATGTGGCTTCTTTTCACCAATGCAACTAATTATTTGTAACACATTTTCTGTTATAAGGGTCAAAGGGGGGAGGGTATGTACAGGGTTATCCAACGAAGGGTAAATACCTTTATAATTTCTTTATTTTAAACGATATTGAAAAATGGTAAAAACAAAAGTTGTAGAGATTTTAGGGAGGAATAAGGGCAATTTATCATAAAAACAATTGAACATCAAATAGAAAAAATATGCGAAAAGTATGGGTATTTTGCTTATTTTAAATAGAACACCCTATATATTATTGCATTTTTGGATTATCCGAAAATTCTAATCACCTTTTGATATGTTGAGATGTTACACCTTTAAAATTAATTGTTTCGGAGCTGTAAATAGTTGAAAATCAGTATTTTGGCTAATTTGCATTATTGTAAGGGCCATCTGATAGTAGGCACCAAGGGTATATAAGTTGGTACTTCACCTGGTACCATAATAAGGACCACCATTACTTAAAGTAGCTAAAAGGCCAATTTTTAATTGTTTTAAGCTTACAAACATAAATTTGGGAATAACGAAGTGGTAACAAATTTGTAATAACTAAACGAATAGGTATTAAATAACGAGGGAACAAAACTTATTATAAACAAAATCTAGATTTCAAAAATGACTCCTTCTGCGGCTGAGCATATATGCAAGCTTTTTATAAAGTTTTCTTGCATTTCATTGTTGACAGCTCTAAAGGCCTCTTGTATTCTCTCCTTCATTTCGTTTGGACATTCACAAGGCGTAGCATTTACAAAATTGTAGTCGAATCCCCACAAAAAGTAATCCAAAGGACTAAGATCTGGAGAACTAGGGGGTCACAGAATCGGTTTGTTGACTTCCCTATTTGCTTACCATGGATTCCCCCTATTACCTATCCATTTCGAGCCATGATGTTCAGTTAAAAATAATGTGACATGTGGCGGGTCCCTATCATTTTTCTAATAATATCGGTAATGAATCTCTTAAAAAAGTTTAAATATATGTTGCCCTTTAAATTATCCTCGAAAAAAATATAGTCCAATAGCATATTCGTTTACAATGCCATCCCATACGCTCACGGACCATCTTCCTTGTTTCATAATTTCTCCTCTCCAATTAGAATTTTGTTGATTGTAGCACCCTTAGAGTAAAAATAAAAATAGAGTACATTATTTACATATTTAGCCACTGCCAAGATTACCTCACAGTATAAGATCGATCGTACGACGATGCCAAGCCTAGCCAGGAACTCCAATGTTTATACTAATTTATATTACGGTGAATATGTTTAAACATGATGCAAAAAAAAATTTCATACAAAGAATAGTAATGTTTTTCCAGTATTAGTTTCTAAGCAGTATAAAGAAATTACTTTTATTGCAAAATAGTAAAATATAAGCTAAAATACCCAAAGCCTCAGATCAGATTACACCAGTAATAAGAGTTTTAGTTAGATATGGCAACCCCGATCGACAAATCCACGTATTAGACCATCCCACTGTCGTATTAGACCATCCCACTTTCATTGACAAGGGATCCTTATAGTAAAAAATTACAATAGGGTTACAGGGTCACGTGACCGGTGTGGCTTCAAAAACCAATAGCGGGTCGTGGAACTACAATAAACTTAAACATTAAAGAAATTAATTTGCTAAAAAATAGTTTAAACCAGAAATTAATTCAACTAAAATGTTCATTAGGTATCAAGCTTTTCTTAGCTTCACTACTGCATGTGTTTTAATGTATTATTGTGTAATTCTTGATATGGTTCAAATCTTCAAATTATATGTTGCCTTACTTCAAGAAGCAGCGTTCTAAAGGTGCGGTGACATTAGAAGAACATTGATTTTTTAAATATTTACTAAATAAGTTTTAATTACTTTATCTTGGACATTGCGAAACTAGGAGCTTTAGTTGACCTAACTATGGTGCGGCAATGTGAGTTTGTAAAGCAATTAAGAAAACCGTTTAAGTTTGGAATGGTCTTTTAATCACTAAGTAAACAGCTAGAGTTCCTTTTCCAGAAGATTTTTATGTCTAATAGAAGATACCTTATTCACTTATTTTGGGTCACATGACGTATTGACCAATCATGATCAGTATAATAGAACGTTTATTTCGTCGGGGGTCATGTGGGAATATTTAGAAGCAAAATGATACAAGAAAGACTCTGAGGTAATTTTTTTGAAGTTTACAATAGTTTTTTCTATCATAGAATTAAAATAATTGTAGAATATCTATGCTATACTAAAATAGTAAAAGGGCGTCTCACGCTCAAAAAAACGAACTGCGATTTCAAAATAGATGAAATCTGAGTTTCGGATGATTTCGAGCCTTTTTTTCACTTGAGCTGGGCCAATTTTTTATATAAGTGTTGTGAGGAAAAGGAATTTAAATGATGATTCTTTGGGTAATTAAAAGTAAAAATGTGTTCGTAAACATGTTCGAAACTGTTTAGAATTTAAGAATTAGGATATTGAAAATTAAAAAAAATCTTTTATTTTTTAAATTTAGCTATTAATATGGAATAACATGACAATTGGTTATTCTATTTTTATCTTATAACGCTCGCTTTTTTTTTTACTTTCCTCGGAAGTGGAAAGTATTCTAGTTGCAAAAAAATATGTTTTCTCAGTTCCGTTGGTTAGCTCAAGAACTGCTTGTGCTATTTACTTCAAGTTTTGGTTAAAAATTAAAGGTCATTTGATGATGACGTAATAACATTTTGGTAAAAATCCAATATGGCAGAACAAAATGGCGGCCTATTGAAATGTTAAAAAATTATTACTAAAAAACTGCTTATCCATTTTATCCCAATTTTGCAAAAAAATTAGGTGTGACATGCCCATCAACTGATAAAAGTCAATGCAGAAAACTACTGCGTCGATTATGTTACCCGATTGACTTCTAATTTTGATCAAAAATTAAGGGTCATATGGGGATGACCTAGTAACATTTTGGTAAAAATCCAGTGTGGCAAAATACAATGGCGGCCTAGTGAAATGTTAATAAATTATTACTAAAAAACTGCTTATCCAATTTATCTCAAATATGGCACAAAAAATCAAATATTATCTAGGAATCAACTGATAAATTTTACGTACGAATCCAAGATGGCGGAACAAAATGGCGGCTTAGTAAAATATTTAAAATTTTATCCTGAAGAACTACTTAAGGGCCTGATTTCAAATTGTGTGCCATAAATAATTGTGGTATACAGATAAACTAGTAAAACTGTGATACTCTAAATCAAGATGGCGAAACAAAATATAATTTTTATAATCGTGAAAAAAGCATCTTTTCAAGTTTTACATATATTCACGTTTTAGCGTCCCTAGATGCCAAAAAATATGTTTTATTAATTCCGTCAGCCTGTCTGTCTGTCTGTAAGTTCACGGCATAGCTTAAAAACTACTTATCAGAGTGACTTTTGGTCAAAAATTAAGGCTCATATGGGGATGACCTGGTAATATTTTGATAAAAATCGAATATGCTGAAATAAGATGGCGACCTAGTGAAACGTTAAAAAAAGTATTACCGAAAAAAACTAATTATACAATTTACCTCAAATTTTGCCCAGAAATCAAGTGTTATATAGGAATAAACTGTTAATATTTTAGTATGAATATTAGATAACAAAACCAAATAACGGCCTTTTATAATATTTAAAAATCTCTCTCAAAACACTACTTATTAGATTAATTTCAAATTTCGTGTGATATAGAGGTAAAATGGTGAACTTGTGGTACAAGATGGCGGAACAAAACCGCGGCCAAATAAGATTTAAAAAAAAATCAACGTTCACTCAAATCATCAAATTAGCTAAGAGTTATGAAAACCTAATTTAAAGAACCAATTGTCGGAGCGAAGCCCTTGGTATGTCTCACACATCTGTGAAGAAAATTTTGTCACCAAAAGTTCTAACCTGATAATTAAGAAAGAAGAGTATGTATTAGATTTTTGCTATTGGGCTATAGAGAAAACTTACCAAAACTGTATAGAACGCATGCTTATGTGCTTAGCCGCTAATAGTGGCATTTTTGAAAACCTAGATTTTGTTTATAATAAGTTTTGTTTCCTGGTTATTTAATACCCATTCGTTTAGTTATTACAGATGTCCTACCACTTCGTTATTCATAAATGCATATGTTTTTAAGCTAAAAACAATTAAAAATCGGACTCTTAGCCACTTTAATTAATGGTGGTACTTACTATGGTACCAGGTGAAGTACCAACTTTTATATACTCATCGTACCTTCCATCTGAAGATCTTAAGTAATAAATTATCTCTATCAAAAGCAGTAATAAATCAAATATATAATACTTTGGTCTAATAATATGTTTTTGCTGCTTGGGATATCTATATATGAAAATAATTCTAGGCTATTCTTTCCAGTAAATTATAATGTTTACCACGAACAGAAAATACATAGAAACAATGCAATTATTTAGCTATACTGCATATTTATCGTTCTCCTTGGGAACTCTTGACTAATGGACAACTTACAGTATTGCAGTTAAGCCATGGGTCGGTATAGAAAACTATTCACAAAAATGGGTAAATTTCCTTAGCCGTAACTTCCCTCATTATAAATATTTCTATTTCTTAGGAATAGTGAAGTGTGACTTAATTTATACATACTGTTCCAGTATGAATGACGTTTCGTTTTCGACTTTGTCATATCGAGCAATCTGTTACTTCAGATCACCCTGAATACAAGCCTGCCTGATGAGGGTAGAGGCCCAGAAATCATTATCGGAGGAGGATACCCTGTGACATAATCGAAAGCAATTTTTCTTGTAGGCCGTTTTGCACCTGCACAGTATATATATATAAATATATATATATATATATATATTATATATTTCTGCTATATATACATATATCTTTTCCGGCAAAGAACTTTTGATAAAGGTGTGTGAAAGCGCATTTTTATTGATTTTAGTATCTATATATATCTATATATATATATATATATATATATATATATATATATATATACATGTATATTGTCTTTTGAAACATTTTTATTGGATTCTTGCCACTATTTTTATTTACACACTTGATTTTTAGGCATAATTTTCTTACGTCATATGGAATTCGTCATGTTCAATTCGTCATGTTGAATTCGTATAAGTTTATTACTCTATCACATTTAATGCAAAATTTAAAGTCAACTGAATAGGATTTTTTTACGTTGATTTATTTGGTCGCAATTTTGTTTCGCCATCTTAAATTCGTACCTCACCTTTACCAGTTTATCTCTATATCAGACTTAATGTTTGGTATATATATATATATATATATATATATATATATATATATATATATATAAATATAAATATATATACAAAATTTGAAATTAATCTAATAAGTAGTTTTTTCAGGCAGATTTTTTAAATATTTTATTAGGCCGCCATTCTGTTCTGCTATTACCAGTTTATTCCTATGTAAATCTTGATTTTTGAGCAATATTTTAGGCAAATTGGATAATTAGTTATTAAGTAAGAATATTTTGAACGTTTCACTAGGCCGACATCTTGTTCCGGCATATTGGATTTTTACAAAAAAAAAACCAGGTCATCCCCATATGACCCTTAATTTTTGACTAAAAGTTCTAAGTCAATCTGATAAGTAGTTTTTAAGCTATGCCGCGACCTAGCAGATAGACAGACGAACCAACGAAATAGATAAAACATATTTTTTGGCATTTAGGGACGCTAAAAAGTGACGATATTAATTTATGCAGTTCGACTTTGGGCTACTCGGGCATGCCAAAAGTGGCCGTCTGTCTCCGTTTGTCATGTTACTTTATACAAGGGCCGTCATTGTTAAGTACTATACAGAGCGTTTCCTAATTGCGTGCTGATGTTAAAGGGGGTGTTTTTATGTTTTAAAAGTCTTAACTTTTAAGACACAGGATGGTACAGTTTAAAAAGAAAACATTTTTTTTTTCATCCCAATTCTGATGCTATTGTAGATAACTGCATGAAATTTAATACACGTCTTCTATGCATTAAAGAGCATACGGATTTACCGAGGTTAATTACATATGCACGCCACTGGTAGAAATTTCAAAAATTGATTGTGAATAAAAAATGCCCTTTTATGCATAAATCACGTGCATTAAATTTCACAGAGTTATTTATCTATAATAGCATCATAATTAGGATTTTAAAAAAATGTTTTTTTTAAAACCCTGTATCTCCAAAGTTAAGACTTTTAGGTTCATATCCAACTTTTTTCTTAAAAAGGTCCAAGAATCACCTTTCTTTAACATTGGCACGCAATTAGGAAACGCCCTGTATAGTACTCCGCAATGACGCCCCCTGTACAAAGTAATATGACAGACGGAGACAAACTTTGGCATACCCGAATAGCCCAAAATCAAACTGCATAAGTTAAAATATTGATAAATCTTGTTCACTGGAATCAGTGCTGGCTCCCCTACTATAACTGCATTGATGTGTTAATTTTGGAAAAATATGAGTTCTGTAGTTTTTCAAATATCAATTGCAATATTAGATATTTTTTGACACCCTGTATTGAACAGAAAATTAATTATTTTGAAGCACTTTATTGACAGCTACTTTATGAACAATTTTACAAAATATATAAAAAAAAAAACTAAGCCATTTTTGAGGTTGAAGGCTGTGATTCTAATGGTTTGATTCCCTCTAAATCGTTGTCTTCCTCCGAAAATGACGAGGATAACTAAATCATCAATAACCGTTTCAATTTTGCCATCTACTTCCCAGCATTTATCTTCAATAGAACGAACATGTTTAACATACGATTTCCAATTTTCAGCCGATATTGAGTCAATCGCTTCTAATGTTATTTTATTTAAATCTTTAATTGAAAGTTCACCGGTTTTGCACTCTCGAATATATTTTTTTACTCCTGCCCATGCAAGTTCAATAGGGTTGGGGTCGCACATGTATGGAGGCAGCCTTAAAGGTGTATGACCGAGGTTACGTAAAAGACCGTCAATTTTATACTTTTTTTTCTCTAGGCTTGTTGGCTGATATTCATATAATTGATATTTTCTCCATGTTGGATCACATACAAGATTGTTCGATTTAAGCCACGATATCATATGAGTTTTTGTAGAGTATTTAGTTGGCACTCTATCTTCTACGTGAGAATGATAAGACGCATAATCCATTACCACAACTGATTTGGGAGGAATGTTAGGTAGAAGCATCTCGAGCAACCACTTTTCAAAATTATCTCTATTCATCTGTCCATGATAGTCTCCAGTTGTTAGTCCCGAGCGAAAAAATAAACCAGCATGAACTATAATAAAGCGATTACTAGAGCTGATTCCCTGAACAACACCTGTAACACTTTCACTTTGCAAGCATTTGTTCACTGTCATATCATTATCTACCCAAGTTTCGTCTAGATACACAATATTGCGTCCTTCTTGCCTATATTGTCTTACAGTTGATAGATAGATATTCACCAACCAGGGAAAAATATTTGGTCTCTCAATGAGCAATTTTCGTTTATTTTGGCACTTGCGCCAAACAACCATTTGATCGTAAAAGCCGATTTAAGGGTTTATACCCGTACGGAAAATCTATTTTGTTCTTTACAGCACGAAGTGGGGGTTTGCAGGTCGGAACCTTCTTTAAATTTGTATAAAAATCCTCTATTGTTCCTCGAATTACTTGAAAATCACCATCCTCAATTTTATCTTTGTATGATAATCGGGGTATTTTTTTACCAGGAGATTTTAAAGGTGAAGTAGAACATGAGCGATCATTATGTTCTCTTTGAATTTTTCTTACACTACTTTCCGAAACACCAGTGTAAAATGCAGCGCGTTCTGTTCGATTTTGAATTGGAATAGTCAAACTATTATTTTCAGCTTCTCTAGTACAGACCTCTATAACGCTCGCAATAACTTCACGTGCACCGCTTCGAACTGTTTTTCCTCTTTTGCTCGCCATCGTTACTTCGAAATTTTAATTCAAATTCAACGCAACGTATTTATATAGAAATGAAAACAAATGCTCAACTATAGGCGCCACTGGAGATAGCTAGAACCTTCTAGCGGCAAGTGCATGGAGACTCTAGGCACATCCCAATTACAAGTGGACCAGTGCGAAATTTACTAAATCCTCGATTAATTTTCCGTACCGCTTAGCTGGCGCACTTTATAGGTGAAGCGACAAACTATTACAACAAATAAAATAACATAAAATTTATTTGCGTACACAAATTTTGCTTTTCCGCTTGCTTAAGACTATGAACCTTTATTTTAAGGACCGCCCGGTTTTCTTTCGTGTCCCGCACTTTACCATAATTAACGATGTCACAAAATTTGAAGTCAGTCCATTAAGTAGTTTTTTAGGTTGGATTCGAACCAAAATTTTACCAGTTGATTTCTACATAATACTCGATATTTGTGCAAACTTTGAGTTAAATTGGATAAGTAGTTTTTTAGTAATAATGTATTTAACATTTCACTAGGCCGCCATTTTTTTCCATATTGAATTTTTACCATAATGTTACCAGGTCATCTCCATATAACCCTTAATTGTTGACCAACATGCGTGAAGTTAATCGGGTAAGTAGTTTTTAGCTATGCCGAGAACAGACAGACCGACAGTCAGAGAGACAGTCCGACGGAATTGATAAAACATGTTTTTCGGCATCTACGGACCCTGAAACTTAAAGATCTAAAAAAATCTTGGAGGGTGATTTTTCACGACTACAATACTTTATTTACTAGAGAACTAACAAAATTGAGATACCACACTGATATTCTGATGTATGAATAATTAAAATTAACAGGAGTTGGAAAAAAAATTGCTAGTTTTTGTTAACCGAAAAAAAAATGCAAGATAACAATAAGTCTAGGAATGGGCAACGTTCAGTGGCGCAACTAGGGGGGAGGGTAGGGGCAGCTTAGCCCCCCCGCCAGGCGATTGGCGAGGGCCAACCAAAACACCTAAACTCTATTTTGTTTGTAGAAATGGGTAAAAGGGTATTCTTCCATAGCATAGTTTATTTTTCTCTTGCATCTTCCGTTTTTTAGTTAAGAAATAAACATAGGTTTTTTTCCTAATTTAGCATCTTGTAAACTTTGACTAATTTAATTGGACACTATCTGGGCTTACGAAAACGTAAGGGCGCGCTTATTTTAAAGTTATGGATCATAAAAGTTTGAGAAATAGTGAAAAGTGTAAGCGATATTTTTTAAGGGGTTTAAAAGAGTAAAAAAATCATATTTTGATTACGAACTTCTGTTATTTAATTTTTTGTATCAAAACTATGTTCGTCTCCCAAGTAGCACAAATTAGCTGATGAGCTTTTTTGCCTAACAGTTATCCATAAAAAACACATAAAAACCAGAGATTTGTCAAATTTTGGCAAATGTTTCTTGGTTTGTTTTTTAGCCATGAAAGCTCGCTTCAAATCAGATTTTTTGACTCCAAAAGTAGCAGTTTTTAATGTAGATAGGCTATAACATAATTACTTGGCCAAAAAATATCTTTTATAGGATAATTATACCTCCAACTTTTTCTTTTGTAATATTGGACGGCCAAAAAGTAGAAATACCCGTCAATTTGTTGCCACAATATAACCAGATATATTCTAGTAAGTACTGAAGTTAAATTAGAGTAAGCACAGCTTTTTAAATTGCCAGAATATGGCACTTTTAATCAATAGAAATCGAGGTCAGAATATAATCAATAAGTACGCATTTTTCCCAAATGTCAACCAAACATATTTTAGCAAGTATTTAAGTCTAATTATAATAATAATAGGTATATAAGAATGCCAGATTATGACATTTTAAGATAACAAAAATTGAAAGGAAAAAATATGGCTTTTATTATCATATTTTTGTTTCAAAATTAAACTAAAATTGGGTAGTTTTATTTTTGCTTTAATTTTGCCAAAAAAATGCCACATTTTCAAATTTACGTTTATAACCTATAAAACTATATTTAACCAAACTGAAGATTTACTTAGAAAAACGAAATATAAATTATTTACCATACAACATGTCTTACAAAAAGATTGAATACTTCACCACATATTATAGTAAAACGCCGACTTGGGGTAATATTCGTTTAATTTTGTTACGCTGGCTCCTGGGTCTTAAATTAGCCATTTTTAGCGAGTACTAAAGGCAAACCAAGTAGGCATTTTTATTGGCAAAAATTTAATAAATGTTGCTACATTTGAAAATTATTCCCATTTGATAAATATTTGCTTACAAGGTGGCCAATTTCAAGGAATATTTGCTTAAAAATAACCCAAAACTTTTTATGATCCGCCATGATTGAAATTAAAATTAAACTAATTTCTTAGCAGCCATTACTTGACCACTTTAAACAAACATATTCTTTCTACCAATAAAAACGTATTTGCATGCATGGTTATTTACGTTAGGGATTCTTTAATGAATTTTCTTAGTAAATTACATCTCCCAAAAAAAATTGTAGAAAACGAATTGTTTAGTTTCAAAAAGGGGCGCGTGTTTTACGTTCCTATCTTAGATTATTTTAACAGTAAAACTTCCTACGCAAGTGTTTTTTGTCCCCACCAATCGTCAAATGAATATTTTACACAATAAACCATGATTTGTTATGTTTGCATTTCCTCTTGGCTCATAAATTCTTGCACTGATTGGCTCTGTTAATACTATTTCTACATAATTTGAAACAATTGATGATTTATCATATAAATGAAGAAAAGACAAAAAATGAGAAATTATTTAGGTACATTTCGGAAAAAATGTTACTCATGTTTCGGCTAAAAAACGAAACAGGATTCAGCTAAAAAAGCTCGATTTTAAAGTCAAAAAAGAGCTAATAAACCCAACCATAAAATCAAAAGAGTGGGTGGTATAATTGCCAATTGGCCATTTTTACCCCGTTATGGCCAAATTATTATTTCCCACTTAAGCTATATTTTTGTCTTTATACTGTAACAGAAATATTATTTTGGCTAGCAATTTTAGCTAATTAGCCAGAGATATTAGCAAATATCCCATCATTTTAGCCCATATGTGATTATATGTGCTACTTGGGCTGGTATACAGGGTAGACCAAAAAAAGGAGGCACCTTGGCAGGTTTCCTGTTAATAGGTCGAGTAAAACATATATTATATTATAAACTAGAAGTGATAACTTTAAACTCCCTAAAATTTTTATATACGAGTTTCATCGATCTATGTAACTTAAAGTGTAGTAATTTATTAAAAAAATATTTTTTTTTGACAGCTGTCATAGATATTAATCAAATCGTATACAGCCGAAACATAAAAAGTTAGACAATATCGGGAGTTTATAATTAAATCAAAGCCGTACGAAAAAATGGTTAAAATTGTTTTATCCTATAATCAATATTATCTTATAAGTGTCAGGGCTTGAGCCCCCCCAAAAGTCGATGTCTAGTTGCGCCACTGGTAATGTTCGATTTAGATTTAGGTCAAAATAAAACAGATAAAAAAAACTTACCTTTATATTTATCTACGTAACTGTGATCGTATATATTCATTGTTCTATAAGGATTTACCGATACACATACTTCTCCAATATATGTGTAGATCAGTCCATGTTTAAATCTGCAAGAAAAAATCCATCTCATAAAAATGACATATCAAACATATAACATGGAACATATTAAACGAAAATAAAATCCTTCCAATGTATATTATACTATAATTGATTATGCCTATAACATTTTAATCTTTTTGCTATACTTAGGATAAAAATGTTGACAATCTATTGATTTTAAATGGGATATAAATTATTAATATTAAATTTTCGAAATATATATATATATATATATATATATATATATATATATATATATATATATATATATATATATAAACCTTGACGAAATATGAAAAAAGTTTTATATAATTTTTATCTAAGCCTCACCGTTTAGAATATACAGGGCATTAAACATGTGTGATAAAAAGGATATTTTATTATGTAATATCTGTTAGGAGCGAGATATCAATTTCAATTTTGGAACATGTTTTTTTTAGTTGACCATGGATTGAATCATTATTCTTTTATTTTATAATAGGTATCTTAAAAACTCAGTTACGAGAATATTAAAACATTGATAAACCAAAACATCTACAAAAAATTACAATAACCACTCAACAATTGTCTTGAATACTTAACGATTAGCATAGTTGTTTAATCACAAAAGGTGCTAAAAATTGTCATGCATTCTGCTCGATGCATATATACTTCATTCTCGATAAATCCCCAAAAATAAAAGCCTAGTGGCGTCAGGTCGGGGGAACGCGGAGGCCATTTGTTTGGTCTATATGTACCAAGCCAATTTTCGCCGAAATTGACAGTTAGTAAGTGCCTTACCATATGGCTGTTGTGGGCTGGGGCACCATATTCTAGATAAACATTATTTATTGCAGCTAATGGCATGTTATCCAACTCGTTTATCACACATTCTTCAAAAATTTGGATGTATCCTTCAGCATTCAAATTTTAATTATAAATCCTGTAGTTAAGGACTCTATTTTGATATAGTGCCACCCACACATTGAGCCCAAAGCGTCTTTGTTGTACCCAAGCGGTGGTCTGATGAGGATTTATGTTTGACCAATATCGATTATGTCAATTAAAAATTCTTTCGCTAGATATAAAAGCTTCATCAGTTCATATTACACTTTGAAAAAAATTGGGATTCCGATTAATCTGTTGCAAATACCAATGACGAAATTCTAAACGCCGTTCTTCATCTCCAGAATGTAAGTTGAACTTTCCTTATTTTATATGGTTTATACTTATGCTTTTTAACATTTTTAGAACTTTAGATTTACTTATACCAATGTCTTTGTCAATATTACGGCCAGATACTGTCGGATCAGCAGCAACACAAGCTAATATATTTCTTTCTTCTCTTTCTCTATTTTCCCTATTGTACTTTTACCTCTTGGTTTTTCAAATGATCCATACGCACTTAAATTGTCATATAATCTTTGACATATTTGTGTGTCTGTCTGTCGTCGTTCGTGGTAACGCTCAAAAGATAGGTCTAAAGCTGCGTCTTTATTTTTATTACTCTGAATATAGCACTCAAACATGTTTAACTTTTCGCAGTTTTGAAAAGCATTCATTTTGGACACCTCTTTTAAAAAATATAATCGAAAACGGAAACTTAATTTTATTTAATTTTATGACATGTAAACAAACAAAAACAAACGCCTAAAGAATTCAGTTCATGGCCAACTAAAAATAAATGTTTTTTGGTATTTTAGCTATTTAGGACAAAGCAAAATATTAAGTATTATATACTGTTGCAATTGCAAGAAAAATGCAATTTTTCTAGATACTTAGATTGGGTGTCCCATTTAAGAAAATGCTACTTTTGATAATATCTCAAAAATTAAAACATCTATATTTTTTTTTAAGTACGCCGCTGGATTCTACGTAAAAAGTCATAAAAGTTTTGATTTAAAGTTTTTTTTATCTCCATAAATAACCAAGTAATAAAAGATAATAAGAAAAGGGAGATTTTTTAGAATTACCCTGTATTTTCTAAACCAATCCAGTTAGCATAGATCTGACCTCAGAGTAAGAATTAAAGTAGAGATCACGACTCATTCATAAATCACGTTAGGGGTATGCGCCAACATCGTTCCCCTATTTTTCACATTTTATCGACCAATGTTTACTATAAAACAAGAAGTGATGTTGGCCCATGCCCAAGCCGTGGCCATTTGTTGACGAATGCCAGTGACGGCGTGAGTTTTCACTTCCCGCATAAGAAAATATCATCAATCGTGAAAAAATTATCGTTCCGGGTTTTTACAGATCCTCATCTTTTTCCATTACTGTCGGTTTGTTCCAGTATAGCTAAAGAATCCATTTACTCGATTAACTTTAATTTTATTTAATTTTCCACAAAAATTACCTCTGATAGAAAAAAAAAACTGGTAAAATATTGGTATGAATTCAATATGGCGAAACAAAATGACGACCTGTTAAAATATTTGATGTTTGAAAATGAAGAAATGGACCATGCTTCATTATCGTTGACAAAAAGAAGGATTCTTAGCTATTCCTTAATGAGGCAAATAGGTATTTTTACAAACTTCAAAGAAATAATCGTTGTCTACTTCACTATCTAAAATCAAACCATTAAGTCAGGTAAGTTTAAAAGGAAGTTAGTTATTTATATATTATTAAACTTTAGTTTTTAGTTATGTTTGCCTTATGTCTCTATCATTTTGTAATTGTGACATTTAGAAAAATTATTTGTCCAGTTGTTGAAAATGTCATCTTAAACCTGTAACTGCCAAGTTAGACTTTGTTTAAAGTTAAACCTCTTTAGTGAATACGGGTGTTAGAGTTTTAAACTAAAATCAATGCTTTTAATGCGTTTTTATTGGCTTCCTATTTGTCTCATTGTATGTTTGTATGTCTGGTTCAAATCTTGTAATTGATTTTTCAGCACTTCCATTACCGATTATTTTCAAATTTGACTTTCGGATATAAAAAATCCGAATTTTTTTAGTGAACTTTTAGAAATCCAAAATGGCGGCGCCAATGCGGCCGACGAATTTTGTTACTTGTGTAGCCAAAACTGAAAATCAGAAAAATTTAAAAGTGTCAGCATTTAAAAATTCGAAACACCGGTGTCAAAATGACAATGTCAACAGGTCGGGCGGATGATTTTAACATTTGTGTGGATTACTTAAGAATGCACAACAAAAATCAAAATGTTGGCGCCAATATAGCGAACGAATTTTGTCATTTGAACAGATTCAGCTGAAATATCAATATGTAGAAGTATTTAAGAATAAAAGTTATGAAATTTTAGTCAATATTTGAGAATTAAAAATGACGGCACCACCATAGCAGATTAATTTTAAAATTTTTGCAGATTTGATTAAAATTCGGCACTTAGGGCTACCTAAGACTGCACATCATGACTTTTTTGTCAACATTTTAAAAATTCAAGATTGTAATGCCAACATGGCGGCGGAATTTTAACATTTGTGTAGATTTGGCTGAAAGAAAGTAGGAATCTGGGGGTATTTGAAAATTCATATCATACAGTTTTAGTAAATATTTAAAAAATGAGAGTAGGAATGCCTAGAATGCGAGCGAATTTTAATATTTATACAGATTTGATTAAAAATCGATATTAAGTGAGCAATTAATACAGTAATTTAGTAATAAATATCTAAAATGGGAATGTCATCAATCAATCAATCAATCCGATAAGTACTCTTTTCAGAAATTTTTAAACATTTAGTTAAGCCACCGTTTTGTTCCCCCATTTTGAATTTGTCTCAATATTTTTACCAGTTCATCCCTATATAATATTTGATTTTTGAGCAAAATTTGAATATAATCGATATAGTAGTTTCCTGCATTGACACACAATATTGTTTTTCCATGTTAATAGCTAAAATTTAAAAAGTAAAAAAATTTTTTAATTTTGTATCCTAATATCCTAAATTCTCCAGTTTAGAACATGTTTGAAACACATTTTTACTTTTAATACCCAAAGAATCACCATTTAAATTCCTTTACCTGACAACACTTATATAAAAAATTGGCCCAACTCAAGTGAAAATTAAAAAAAGGCGCGAAATCATCCGAAACTTTATTATTTCCCCAGATTTCATCCAAAATCTAGTGATTTTCGAAATTGCAGTACGTTTTTTTGAGCGTAAGACGCCCTTCGACTATTTTAATATAGTATAGGTATATTCTATAATTATTTTAATTCTCTGATAGGAAAAACTATTGTAATCGGCAAAAAAATCACCTCAGAGTCTTTTTTGTATCATTTTGCTTCTGAAGATTCTCACATTACCCCCGACGAAATAAACGTTTTATTATACTGAACCGGATTGGTCAATACGTCATGTGACCCAAAATAAGCAAATAAGGTATCTTCCATTAGACATATCTCCTGGAAAAGGAAATCTTGCTGTTTACTTAGTGATTAAAAGAAAATTTCAAACTTAAACGGCCATTTTTTTACAAACTCACATTGCCGCACCATAGTTAGGTCAACTAAAGCTCCTAGTTTCGCAATATCCAAGATAAAGTAAATAAAACTTATTTATTAAATATTTAAAAAAATTAATGTTCTTCTAATGTCACCGCACCTTTAGAACGCTGCTTCTTGCAGTAAGGCAACATATAATTAGAAGATTTGAGCTATATCAACAAATACACAATAATACATTAAAACACGTTAATGTTAAAATTTATTGTAGTTCCACGACCCGCTATTGGTTTTTAAGCCACACCGGTCCGGTGACGTTTACTGTAGCCTATTATACTTTTTTACTATAAGGATATATATAGCTAACTAAAACTCTTGTTACTGGTGAAATCTGATCTGAGACTTTGGGTATTTTAGTTTGTATTTTACTATTTTGTAATAAAAGTAATTTCTTTATACTGCTTAGAAACTAATACTGGAAATACATTACTACTCTTTGTACGAAAATTTTATTGCATCGTGTTTTAACATATTCGCCGTAATATAAATTGGTATAAACATTGGTGTTCCTGGATAGACTTGGCATCTTCGTACGATCGACCTTATACTGTGAGGTTAATCTTGGCAGTGGCTAAATATGTAAATAATGAACTCTATTTTTATTCTTCCTCTAAGGATCTGACCGCGCCATTAAACTAAACACTAAAAAAGAGAACGGGACACGTATCTTAGTTTTTTTGTATCTCTTACCGTTCAGCCTATACCCTATAACATCAACGAAAAAAAACACCCTGTACAACAAAAGCCCTATGAGCATTTGTGCTCGCACTTAACTTTAGTATCGATTTTTGTTTTAATTGTAAAAATGACTAAAGCCTGCTTACAGTTAACTCATGTGGCTAACTATAATAAAAGACATCCAAAAACCTTTTAATGGCTCATTAAAACTGGACGTATTTTCATAGCACGTAAAAGGATACATTCCAACCGCGATAACCAAACAACGCTTTTAAAAAGTTCCACATGTCAGTCCCGACAAAGGCGAGGCTCTAGGCCCCGGATATTAGTCTTTTTCAGAGAATGTAAAATCAAACCAGAAAAACGTCTATAAATCATAGGAAAAATGAAGGTTTTTATTACCTCTTAAATTATATTTAGGTAAACCCTAAATCTTGTAGACATGACATTGAAATACAGGTTCGATGGTTGATTAACCACACCTACATGCCCACCCAAACGCGTCCTATAAAAAAGTTTCGTTTGTCTTTACAAAGCCAAAATCAAAAGAAACCTCTCAAACTTGCAATTCTTGCAAGAAAAATCATAATGTTAGTCATACTTTAATTACAAAGAGTATGCCAAAATACATTTGTCCTTTAATCGCGCATAAACCATCTGAAAACAACCATTACCATTACCAAACGTATTGGATAAACGATATCGTTTCAAAAGTTTGGTATTAAAAGAAATTATATTATAGCCTCGCTAAAAATAGTTATGAATGAAGTGAAAATAGATTACTCTGTGGGAGTGGGACCACATGGTGACAAAACAATAAATCCAGTAAGTGTTTGTTTTCGATATTCTAAAAAGGAAGACAGCATATTTATTAATGTAGCTGTGGTATAGTCGTAATATTTAGTACTTTAACGCGTAAAACCCCAATAAAAATTACTCTAAAAGATCGGAAATTTCCTTTACCCACTTCCCTCGTTATGAATATTTCCTTTCATTAGGAATAGTGAAATGTGACCCAATTTTAAATTAATCTAGTAAGTAGTTTTTCAGGCTGATTTTTTAACTAATTTATTAGGCCACCATTTTGTTTTGCTGTCTTATATTCATACCAAAATGTTAGTAGTTCATTGCTACATAACACTCGATTTTTGTGCAAAATTTGAGGTAAATAACACTGGCCGACAAATAATTTTTTTTGTTGTAACACAAATCAGAATAGCATAATCTAATAGAATGGACCTATCCAAATACGAAAATGACAAATAGAAAATTGTAGGGTTTTTTTGTTAGAGTTGTAGAACCATATCGAATGTTACGATACTTAATATCTATAGAAAAAATGATTTCAGAAAATTCTTAACCCTGTTTATTGACTATGTTTACAGTTTTCGCCTATTAAACATACCATACATCTAAGAGAAAAGCTAACGAGAAAAATATTAACTTAAAACATTAATTAAACTTTATTTTTTCCGTTTACGAGGTGTCCTATCTTCTCTCTTCAAAAACCAACAGTAGTCACCCATCATGGCTGGATCCCATCGTCCTTGGTCCATTGTTCTGATATCTTGGTGAAACCTTTTACCCTGCTTGTCACTAACAGCTCCCAAATTTTTAGGAAAAAATGGCAGATGGGAATGGAGGAAGTGAATTTTTAATGACATTCTGGCACCAAGCGCTTTATAAGCATCTAAGAGTTCATTAACTAATTGTTCATAATTTTCATCCATATTGTTACCTAAAAATCCTCTTACTACATTAACAAATGAATTCCATGCTATGAGTTCCTGCCTGGTAAGCTTTTCCGTAAAATTGACATCGTCCAGCAATTTGCTGATTTGTGGCCCAATCAAAATGCCTTCTTTTAATTTGGCATCACTTAACTGGGGAAAGACTTGTCTTAGGTATTTAAATCCATCACCATCTTTATTCAAAGTCTTCACAAAGTTTTTCATCAGCCCAAGTTTAATGTGAAGAGGAGGCAAAAGAACATTTTTGGGATCAACTAGAGGTATAAATTTAACATTTTGAGATCCCGGTTGAAATTGGCTTCTTTCTGGCCAAATTTCTGTTACATAATGCTGATTTATTGCACGACTGTCCCATAAACAAAGAAAACGGCAATATTTTGTAACTCCCCCCTGAAGTCCCACTAAAATCGCTATAACTTTTAACTTCCCACATATCTGCCATTTATACCTATTGTAGTTTCTTTTATCCAAAATCGTGCGCATATTTTCATAATTTTCTTTCATTGCAACTGAATGGGCAACTGGTATAGACGGTTTTAAATTTTCATTATGCAATAACACAGCTTTTAAGCTATATTTAGATGAGTCTATGAATAAGCGCCACTCACGGGGAGAATGTTCAATATCAAGTTCCTGCATTAAACTGTCTATATCAGTACACGCGCACAACGAATTTTCCATACTGTAGAATTCAGAAAACATAGCATTTCTTTTTCTGAAATTCGTTTTTGTTTCTTTGGCCAATAGGTTAGGTTAGGTTAGGTTAGGTTTCATTCCTTAAGACGGGAACCCAGAAGTTCTACCTGTTGCTTGGATAACCCCAAATCACATACTAAATCATTTAATTCACTTTGAACAATCAAATGTGGCTCGCCGGAACTGGGACCTGTGGTAAAAGTGGGATCGGTGCACTGTTCTTCTGAGCTGCATGATGATGGGTTATCTCCATTATCTCCCAAATCAATAGCTTGCCAATTTAAAGGCGCAATCCGCACTGGCAAATTTGCATTATGAGGAATAGGTCGGATGGCAGATAGCAAATTTGGATATTCTATACCGTGCTTTCCCTTTTTGGGATAACCTTCAGTCTTTGTCAGGCAAAACTAACAAACGTCAGAATGATTAGTGGGTTCTCGCCATACCATTGGAACTGCAAAAGGCATACTTTTTCTCTTTCCCTTCATCCACTGCACCAATGATAAACTACAACTAACACAGTACACATGGGGAGCCCACCGCTTATCTTGATCCCCAATTAACACACCAAAATATTTAAACTAGGCTTTTTTTACATTTTCGGAAAATGGCCTGGCTTGTGATTTCACCAGAAATTCTCCACAAATCCACAACAGAAGGGTGATATTTAACGTTTATTTTATGTCTAATGTTGTAAACAACCCAGGCTAGGTAATTTTTTCCGTTGTAAAAAGGACCCATTTTAGCCGTCCCATAATAAAATTGTTTACCTGCCAATATAAAAGGTTCTAATTAGGCTATTAAAAATGGTACGTATTAGGGCTTTCCGAATATTCTTTTTATTATTGGGAGTGTATTTCCATTGTGAAAATAATGAGCTAGCCTGTGTTAGAAAAATTTTGTCGGCTAGTGTAATTAGTGTTTTTAGTAACACTTTCAACCAGTTCATCCCCATATGACCCTTAATTTCTTAATCTGATAAAGCATAACTTAATGCCGCAAACGGTCAGACACACAGAAAACATCTAGGGACGCGCTAAAACGTGAAGATATGTAAAACATGATATGGTGCTTTTTTTCACGATTACAAACATCTTAGTCAGGCCGTCATTTTGCACTGCCATCTTGAACTAGTACCAAAGCCTTACTAGTTCATCTCTATATCACAATTATTTATGCCATACAGTTTGAAATCAGTCCATTAAGTAGTTTTTTCAGGCTGAATTTTTAAATATTTTATTAAGCCGCCATCTTGTTCCACAATCTTGGATTCGTACTAAAATGTTACCAGCTGATTCCCACATAATACTTGGTTTTTGCGCAAAATTTGAGATACATTGGATAATCATTTTTTAGTCATATTTTTTTTTAACATTTCACTAGGCCGCCATTTTGTTTTACCACATTGAATTTTTACCAAAATGTTACCAAGTCATCCCCATGACCCTTAATTTTTGACCAAAATTTGATGTCAATCGGATGGTAGTTTTTTAGTTATGCCGTGAACAAGCAGACCGACAGACCGACGCAATCTAGAAAACATGTTTTTCGGCATCTAAGAACTCTGAAGCGTAAAGACCTGAAAAAATCTCGGAGGGTGATTTTTGCACGATTACAATTTGAGAAGGGAAGTAAAAACCAAATTATATATTTCGAAAATAAATGAAAGTATGTCATGACTAAGTTTACATTTTAAGATGAATGATCAAAATATCCCCCTTTGATTTTTCAAATATGGCAACTTAATTCAATATAGATATTTAGAAACACATACTGTGGTACAGGTAACGATAGCCGATTATTCTATACCTACATTCGGATGCTCATTAATTCATTCACTTCATCATTATTGTCAGTTATTTATTTTAAACTGTATTTTATACCGGGTGTCCCTCAGATGTGGCTCATACTTATAACTTTTTTGTTTTTTGAGATAACTTTTTGAAATTTGGTGTGTGAATACAGGACATAAATTTGGATTTTTGGACATATTCGTTTGTTTTGAGCCACTTCCGGTTTGACCGGAAATGACGACAACTTGCGATTATGAGACACCCTATATATTTTTAATTATTTCGACAGAAAATGGCGTTCTGAGTGAGTTTTTGACGGATGGAGGAATTTTTAAGATATTTTTTTTCAATCTATCTATGAATCACTTAAATCGGTTCATTTCTGATCTAGTAGTAAGGGAAAAATACAAGCTTACCTCTGTTGATCCCAAAAAATATTTTATACCCGTTTGAAATAAGCAAAATCAGTATTTTTGTGTTTACTCAATTTTGTTCAAATAGAAAGGAAGCAGTGGCTCCTGGGGTTCTTATAAAATACCGATTTCTTCCGAGTATTATACTTCATGATAATGTATGTAATATTGCTATTACATACATTATCATTGCTCTTGGTCCGCATCGTCAACTCATCCATGATTCAAACAGTTGACTGTGTTACTATGGCTACAGCGGAAAACGTTAATAAATTATAAATAAACTGACAGCTTAGAAAAAAAGCATTTTATTATTATTTATACGCGACATGTTTTCAAATACAGGATAAAATTAATTTAAGCATCGTAGACTACGACGAAGGCGCTATGGTGGCTTTGAAAACATTACTCATGACTTGTTTATTAACATGATAAATATTATAACATTTTAAAAGTTTTCCAACGACAAACAATTTATAATTAATTTAATTTTGAAATTATTATAACCAAAAAAAAATTTTAAGATTCCAAATTTTCAAAATGGCCACCGTGCTCTTCTCGACAAAGCTCTACCTTCCTACAATTGCTCTCACTGCTTCTCTTAGTTGTCCTGGGGTAATCCTGTTTATGGCCGCTCTTACTTTTTTTTTAATTCACCACGGGTTGCTGAAGATGTATTATACACTTCATTTTTGACAGTGCCCCACAAAAAAAATCTAAGGGGGTGAGGTCTGGCGATCTGAAATATTTAAACAATTATAATAGACACAAAGTACTTAGACGTAAATTCAGTTTTACCTTGGGACCACAAAATAGGTAATTTACACCAAACGTGGTATTTAAATAATTTGTTACTGCCCTTGCATTGTGAGGCAGAGCGCCATTTTGTTGGTAAAATATACGGTTTCCATTAATCCCTGGTATTTCTTCGAGAAACTGCCGAATTTGATTGCTCAGAAAGTGTAAATATCTCTCCCCCGTTAGGCGACCATCAAAAATTACAGGGCCTAAAATTCTATCACCGAGAATTCCAATCCAACCATTAAACCCAAAACGTCCTTGACAATTTCCCTCTTCTATCAAATGCAGATTTTCTTGACACCAGTATTATACCGTTTGGCTTTTATTATTTCTATTAAAACTCTCGAGTTTTTAAAACGGCTTTCGTCGGTATAAAGTATTTTAAATGGGAAACTGTTATCTTCTAAACACTTCCCTAAATATCAAGCGCAATACTGCAATCTTCGGATGTTATCTCCTTGATAAAGGTGTTGATGTAATTGATATTTATACGAACGATATTTGTGTTTGTGTAAAATTCGCCAAGCCTAATTTTTAGATATTTGGCATTCTAAAGCGATCTCTGTAAGTGGGGCAGTCATATTTACATGCACGTATGACAGAACATTTATTTCTCTGTCTTCGCTTATTGCAAATGGTGCGTTAGGATTATTTTCGGGCTCGTTGCGCATTTTTCTAACCAACTTGAGGAAATAATACCAGGTGGAATGACGACGATCGGAATATCTCTATGTATACATTTGAGCAGTTTGAACTGAATTCTGCTTGCATTCACCAAACACTATTTTTTCACTTCTTGTGTAATTTTCCATGTTTTAATAGAAAACTTTTAACAAACCACTAAAACAATTAGGTACTTATACTTGGGTAAAAATGCGCATAATAATAAAGACGATTGTCCAAACTGTTAACAGTGTTTGTTTTCAAAGCCGCCTTAATACACCTGTTTCGCACCGTCTTGCTCATAGCCTACTACGTTTAATTAAATGTCAATTTATTGTAAAGAATGCATATTTCTAATGTGTAAGAAATAAGAATTGAACTTTTTTTTCCCGTATTTGAAATGCTCTTGTCCAAACTATCAGTTTATTTATATTTTACTTACATTTCCCGCTGTAGCCATAGACACACCGTCAACTGGTTGAACCATGGATGGCTAGATGAGGCGGACTGAGCACAATTAATATGTATGTAGTAACAATACATATTTTTGCTTTTTAGTAGAAAGAGTTCATGTAATATTAGAGTGTGTGGTAGCAAACTATTCGGAAGAAAGAGGTATTTTATAAAAAACCCCAGGAGCCACTTAATTTCTATTTGAAGAAATTTAGTAAACACAAAAATACTGATTTTGCTTATTTCAAACAGGCATAAAATAGTTTTTAGGGTCAACTTACTACTAGATCAGAAATGAACCGATTTAAGTGATTCATAGCATGCTAGATTAAAAAAAAAATATATCATAAAAATTCCCTAATCTGTCAGAAACTGACAAATCGGGTGTCATTGCACTCAGAACGCCATTTTCTATCGAAATAATAAAAAATATATAGGGTGTCCCATTTAAGAATCGAAAGTTGCCGTCATTTCCGGTCAAACCGGAAGTGGCTCAAAACAAATGAATATGTCCAAAAATCCAAATTTATGTCTTGTATTCACACACCAAATTTCAAAAAGTTATCTCAAAAAACAAAAAAATTATAAGGGTGAGCCACATCTGAGGGACACCCGGTATATTATATATCAAGAACTTCCTGTATTTTTGAATAACTGTCAAAAGTTGACAAAAAATACTTCTTAGTTTATGAAAAACTAGTGAACATTTTC
Source organism: Kuschelorhynchus macadamiae (assembly GCA_030620095.1). NCBI lineage: Eukaryota > Metazoa > Arthropoda > Insecta > Coleoptera > Curculionidae > Kuschelorhynchus > Kuschelorhynchus macadamiae. Next base: position 845,486 of record JAUTXW010000286.1, read on the forward strand.
AATAGACCTCAAATATTCTGCAAAACATGATAAGAATCTGTAAAGTTTTTAGTAAATATATATATATATATATATATATATATATATATATATATATATAAAGATATCGTAAATAAGCTTTAGTACAAAAAAAAAATTAGATTTAGCTGTAATTTTAGTTTATTTTATTAGTAAATATATACGGAATGTTTGGTTTCTAGTTAAAAGGTATCAAATTAAGTAAAATATAAAAACAAAACAATATTTTCAAACACTTCCACTAAATTTGTTAACAACACGTAACGTGTTTGGCTACACAGTAGCTTCTTCGGACGTTACATCTCGAATGAATTGTATTGTTAAAAAGTATCAACTTTCTTATTTTAAATGGGACATTCTAAACAAACCAAAAGAAATAGCGGGCGTCCAAGACTACGCTGGAGGAAGAAAAAGAACCTAAATAAATTTTATTATAACAGATGGCGCCATATTGAGTCACATCTTTTTAAGTGCTCCCTATAATTATAACTTTGATCTTGGTATAGTTACGCAAACCTATTTTTTTACTTCCCTTGTAAAAGGGAAGTATTGTAATCGAGAAAAAAATCACCCTTAGAGATTTTTTCAGAAAAACATGTTTTCTTATTTCCGTCGGTCTGACTATTCGCGGCATAGCTAAAAAATTAGGTACCCGATTGATTGACAAATGTTGGTCAAAAATTAAGCATCATTTAGGGATGACCTGGTAACATATTGGTAAAAATCCAGTGTGGCGAAACAAAATGGCGGCCTAGCAAAATACTAAAAAAATTATTACTAAAAAACTACTTTTCTAATTTAACTCAAATTTTGCTCAAAAATCAGGTATTATGTAGGAATAAACTGGTAAAATTTTGGTAGGAATCCAGGATGGCAGAACAAAATGGTGGTTTAATAAAATATTTAAAAATTCACCGTGAAAACCTACTTAATTGATTGACTTCAAACTGTGTGCCATAACTAACCCTCTCTGGTTTTACATATCTTCACGATTTAGCTTCCATAGATGCTAAAAACTATATTTTATCAATTATGTCGATCCGTCTGTCGGTCTTTCTGTCAATTCGCCGCATATCAAGCCGCTGCTTACCAGATCGACATATGGGGATGACCTGGTAATATTTTGGTAAAAATCCAATATACCGGAGTAAGACGGCGGTCTAGTGAACATTAAAAAACTATTACTAAAAAAACTGAATATTAAATTTACCTCAAACTTTACACAAAAATCAAGTGCTAAATAGTAAATAAGTTATAATATTTTCGGATGAATCAAAAATAATAAAACAAAACGGCGGGTTACTAAAATATTTAAAAAATCAGCCTGAAAAAACTACTTATTAGATTGATTTCAAATTTTGCAAGAGATGCAAGAATTGAGGGTAATGTAGAGATAAACTGGTAGAGTTGTGGTACGAATTCAAAATAAAAATTTTAAAAAAATCAACACAAAAATCTTATTCAACTAATTTACAATTTGCAAAAATAATAAGATATTAGAATAATGATAAACTGGTATGATCCAATATGACTTAACAAAATGGCCGTGTGTATCAATGTAAAAAATACTTAATTATGCCTAAAAATCAATTGTTGCATTGACAAAAACTGGTAAAATATTGGTAGGAATTCAATATGATAGAACAAAATGGCGCCCAATATAAAGCGTTTGAAAATACAGCATATTTATATGTTATTAAATGACTATACAGGGTGTCCGGGATAAGAATGAACTCTACAGGAATCTCGTAAACAGAGATGCAGAGATGTTTAAATTAGTTGCGCTCCACTGAACTCTGCAAGATGATGTTTTCAGATTTGGAACATTGCGAGTACTTCCGAAGAAATTAAGAAAAAAACGAAAACTCGCGATTTGGTTTTTATTTTTTTCTGGTTCTATTTTCAAAAATATTGGAAAACAAATTTTACATTTTCATTATCACTTTTTCTCCTCTACAAGATGGCATCACTGGATTTCGAATCCGACGTTTCGTTTCTTCACAACTACCATCAACTTTATTTTTTTAAATAATCGAAAAAAATTATTGTGTGCTTAATAAGCTCTATTTTTAATTCTAAATTCAATGACATATCGCACTTTGCTTTTATTCGACGTTTCGGACTCAAAAAACCATCGTCAGTGATATTCGATGATGATTCCGCAAAAACGAAACGCTGGAACAAAAATCTGATTAGTTAATCTTGTCGAGAAGAAAAAGTTGCTATGGTAACGCAAAATTTATTTTGATCTAGCTCTTACCGTAGACTTTAAAAAAATTAATAATTATTTTTTTGTGTTGGTATCAGGTGTGATAATAGTATTTAAACCGATAATATGAATAAAATTGTCGAGAAGAAAAAGTTGCCATGGAAACAAGAAATTTATTTTTATCTATCTGTTTGGGTTCAATTAATAACAATAAATATTTGGTTTGCTCCAGTATGTACAAAATGTATTCCAATTATTCATGGGCGGCTTTGAAATTCAACAATATTTGCAATTGTTTGGCTTGGTTACTATGAATACCTTGGATATCTGTCACTTTTGCGTTCTTGTTAGTATTTGAGTACTTATTTTTTTAAAATATTGTATTGCAAAAATGGCACATTATTCCAATTAAGTTAAATTTGATATGATTACATGTTACATTAAAAGTATCAAAATTGCGCGCAAGCAGCAATGCGTTATCTTCAAAAATACCCCGAACGGTGTCAACCAGGCCGATTCATTTTCAAAAGGTTAGTGACAAACTTAAAAGAACATGAACAGAAGTGCCATCGTAAAAAATCGCAAAACCCTGAACAAGTAATGCGAGTTTTGCTTGTTGTAGAAGAAGATGATAATATAGGACTCCGTAACATCGAGAAAGAGCAAGAAGTGCCAAAAACCACTGCACATAGAATCCTGCGTAAAGAGAAATACCATCCTTATAAATACCGTATCTGCCATACTTTGCATCCTGGAGATGGAGAACGTAGAACTACTTTCTGTGAGTGGTTCACACGAAAATGCGACGAAAATCCCCAATTTGCCCATCAGATTCTTTGGACCGATGAAACTTATTTTTCTAACAATGGTTTATTTAATAGAAAAATTAGACATTATTGGTCAACAAAAAATGAAAACCGATTCCGCACATCCAAACACCAGAATCGGTTTGGAATAAATGTTTGGTGTGGTATTTTGAGAAACCGCATCATTGGACCATTATTTTTTGAAGAAACCCTCAATTCCGAAAGGTATGGTCAGTTCCTAAGAACCGAAATTGAAGAGGCACTGGATGACTTGCCTTTAAACCTAACCCATAACATGTGGTTCCAACAAGATGGGGCTCCCCCTCACAATTCAAGACTCAATATGGATCATTTAAGAAATCGATTCGGAAATAATTTAATTGCTACTCGTGGTCCAATTAGCTGGCCTCCTCGGTCACCAGACCTTACACCCCTGGACTTTTTCCTTTTAGGGTATCTGAAAAATGACGCCCATTGGCAAACATTTCAAGATATTGAAGAATTAAAAGCCGCAGTACGAGAATCCATCCGAAAATTAACACCGGAAATGCCAGAAAATGTAATGAATGAAATTGTTTATTGTTCCTATTTATGTTTAGAAAATGAGGGCGGCATTTTTGAAAATAAGAAAAATGGTTAACTGTATTTAGTTAATAATAATTTTTTATGTAAGTTAAAACTAATACAATGCTTCACATCTAAATTAGATAAGTTCGTAAATTTGTTATTATTTTGTAGGTTAAGTTTTTAGAACTTTATTATTGTATTAACATTATTAATAATAATTGTTCTTGATGTAAATTGCTTTAATAAAAAAAACAACTTTATTCATATTATCGCTTTAAATACTATTATCACACCTGATACCAACACAAATAAAATAATTATTCATTTTTTTAAAGTCTACGGTAAGAGCTAGATCAAAATAAATTTTGCGTTACCATAGCAACTTTTTCTTCTCGACAAGATAAACTAATCAGATTTTTGTTCCGGCGTTTCGTTTTTGCGGAATCATCCTCGGATATCACTGATGATGGAGTCCGAAACGTCGAATAAATGCAAAGTGTGATATATCGTTGAATTTAGAATTAAAAATAGAGCTTATTAAGCATACAACAATTTTTTTTCGACTATTTAAAAAAATAAAGTTGATGGTGGTTGTGAAAAAAACGAAACGTCGGATTCGAAATCCAATGATGCCATCTTGTAAAGTTTTCCAATATTTTTGAAAATAGAACTAGAAAAAAATAAAAACGAAATCGCGAGTTTTCGGTTTTTTCTTAATTTCTTTGGAAGTACTCGGAATGTTCCAAATCTGAAAACGTCATCTTGCAGAGTTCAGTGGAGCGCAACTTTTTTCTAATTTAAACATCTCTGCATCTCTGCTAGTTTACGAGATTCCTGTAGAGTTCATTCTTATCCGGGACACCCTGTATACTGAACTAAATGTACCGATTTTTTTTTATTTACAAATTCAGTAATGTCTTAAGCAAACTATATGTACTTAAAAACTATTTAAAGTACTTCGTATAAAAATTTTGATATTTTACTAGCTACGGCTATTTAATCACCCTCTGCTCGACATAATGTTGTCATTGGCTCTAATAAAATATTTTTAAGACACATCAAACATATGTATGTTCGAGTACGCTTCGAAAAAGTTCACGGTGACTCCACCACAAAACCATATTAATACTCTTATTTCCTTTTTTTTGTGGCAGCCTGTAAGAAAACAATACCACACATTTGTCTGGCAGTCACTAAAAGATAAAATACACATAAATCAAGTGCATATTAGTCGTTTACATATCATTTCCTGGAGTTCTTTCAATAGAAATGCATAGATTAAACATTATCGCGGTGATCTTAAATAACCTATGTCGGAATTTATCCTGTTTGTTGACATGTTAATTCTTATAGGTGTCACTTTTGACCTATGTGTAAATATTTGTAATACTTTAGGTGTTTACTGAAGAATAAAGTGGATAATCAATGAGTTAACTTTAGACGAGTAGTTAAAACTTTACAAGAATAGTTAAAGCAAGGCATTTTGACAGACAGCAAATGCATTTAATTAATAATAATTAATTTATCGAGTTAGCCATTAGTTGATGGAAATTCATTATCACTATGATAATAAATAAATAAACTATTTTTTTTAAATAATTTATTTCAGTTTGACTGCTGTTTCGACACACCGTGTCTTTTTAAAAAACCGACTGAAGGCTGATACTAACACTGGAATTTTTAACAATAATAAAAGAGTAAAGTGTCTATCTACTTAACCTAGGCAGACGAACAACAAATTAATACAAATTATTAGTAAATTTTGTAACTTTAAGCCTAAATATAGTAAAAAAAACAACCTCGAATTAATAATATTAAAGATACATCAATTCCATTCCAAATAAAGCTATTTTAATTTATTTAGATGTGTAAAATCTATTTCCCAGTATCCCTCCTATTGACGCTATGAATTTAGTGGATAATCTGCTAGTAAAAAACTAAGTCAACACTATTGTTAAGAATGACATATTAGATTTGTTGGCAGTGTGCCTAGATCAAAATTATTTTGAATTTAATAGCTTGATCTGTTTAATTAAGTAAAAAAGGTTTAATAATGAATAATGGGTAACCAGTTAAGTCCTATTTTAACTGAAATATTTCTTGATAACTTAGAACAAATAATAGATAATCTCCCTGTAAGAGACAAGTTTATTTATTGGTACAAATATGTTGACGATATTGTGGCTTGTTTCACAGGCGCAGAGAAACAACTTAACCTCTTTCTGAATTCTATTAATAAATTACATAAAAATATAAGATTTACTTTAGAATTAGAACAAAATAAGTCCATAAACTTTTTATATTTATAAATTAGGAAAAATAACATTAAACACGATTTTTGAAATTTATCACCAACCATCGTATACAGATATAACAATACACAATACATCAAACCCATTCACACATAAGATGCTTTTAGATTTGTCGATTATTGTCTTCCATACTTTGGAAATTTTAATGATTCAGAGGAGATTCGACAAGAAGCAGCGAGAATTTTAAGATCAAACAAACCACCGGAACGAAACCTAAATGCCACTGAACAGAGGGCCGTAACAAAGCTTCGAAAAAATAAAGACATCACAATCCTTCCAGCAGATAAAGGAACGCAATCGTTGTTATGAATACAACAAAAAATTATACCACGGGAAAAGTCGAGCACATGTCCTAAACTCTATGGTTTACCAAAAATACACCAAGCCCCCAAGGGGGCACCCATCAGACCTATCGTTAGTGCTGTTAATTCGCCGCTCCCAAAACTGCAACCAGCTGTCGAAAAAGCTGATTTATTTGTCAAAAACTCGGAGCATTTCACTCGAATTATATGAGATATCGTTCTTGAAAAAGACGATATGATAACAAGGCTAGATGTCAAATCTTTGTAACCTAGTATTCCCATCGACGAAGCATTGGACAGGATTGCTAGGAACGATGATGTCCAGGCACATATAATACAACTCTCGGAGCAATGCCTTAAAAATACTTATTTTTCATTTAATGGGCAAAAGTATAAGCAAACAGATGGTGCTCCAATGGGTCCTCGCTATCACTAGTAGTTGCAAATTTATTTATGATACACTTCGAGAAAGAGGCTCTTGAGAAAGCAAGTTTTAAGCCCAAGTTATGGATTCGTTATGTGGATGACATATTTATTATATAGCAACATGGTCATACACAGCTCGAAAACTTTCTAACTCACGTAAACTCAATACATTCCAGAATACAATTTACCTTAGAAATAGAGGAAAACAACAAACTTCCATTTTTAGATGTTCTGATCACAAAACTGCATAACAGACATTTCGAATACACTGTGTACAGAAAACCAACACATATCGACAGATATTTAAATGCAAGATCACATCATCACCCAGCACAAATTCAAGCTGTGGCCAACACTCTAATGTCTAGATCCGTGCGATAAACTGAAATACAGACGAGAAAAAACGAACTTAATATATCTGGTGCTTTAGAGAAAAACGGCTACACAAATCGCACTATAGAGAGAGCTGCACAGGGTTCCCGAACAACGACCGCTGAAAATTATAAACCGGGAAGGTAAAACAAGTAATCTTACCAGTGGCGTAACTACGAATTTTGGGCCCCCCTACGAAATTTGAAAGTGAACCCCACATTTTTAACACCCATTCTTATTTTGAAAAAAAAAAATTTTCCTATTTATTAAATAAAATTTATGTATTATGCCATCCACGCCGTTTTTTTAGTCACTTTAAAATTTACCTGCAAAATTTTGCAAACTAAACAAGAAACAGTAACAAAATTTTAATAAAAATAGCAGTCTTTTTCTTATAATATAATAAACGCATAGAATTTAAACTTAAACATAGAAATTCTTTGGAAAAAAAGGAACATCATCACTTTAGTCCTAAATTAAACTAATAATAGGTAATAAAATTAAAACTCCTTTTCTCTAGATTTTTGTTCAGCAAAAAATTTTATACATTCGCCCATGTCGATATTTGCGGCTAAATCGCTTTCAATAGCTATTATTGACAATCATTGTAATCGTTCCTGACTCATTGAATTTCGAAGAAAGTTGTTGATGATTTTCAGTTTCGAAAATGATCATCGTTCGGAAGTGGATACACTCACAGATAATGTGAGATATAACTTTAAAGCGTTACGTTTGTGAAACTTGAAGCGCCTGTCAGTGGCGGCTCGTCAGGGTAGGCCTCTGAGGCCGCGCCTCACCCCCAAAATAAAGGAAAAGAGAATTTTTTTATATAACTTTTTATCTATTACCAATTAGAAATATACTTTTTAACAGTTTTACAACATAATAACATTAAAAAAAAACAAAATATAATCCCATAATAAATATTTTAGAAAATAAATTCTGACCACATCAAAAAACCGACCGTGCAATCCGTGCAAACCCATTCCTAAAGAAAGTGCTCTCGAATGAGGCGAAATAATTTTAGCTTGGAAAGTTTCGACTTCTGACCTATTTATCAACGGCCGGTGCCGATGCCGGCGAGTCACCTGATTACGACAGAGCGGGATGGCGATTGCCGATGCACGCGTTTTCTATTGCATTCTTGAGGCGATAAATCTGTAGCTTGGATATGCTTTAATTGAATAAGAAGAAGCGAAACTGAAAAGAAACAGATATTAGGTAGCCGTCCGACGCCGAAAATTTTAGCAATATTTAACGATAAGAGGCAAGGTAAAAAATATTCAAGAACTTTTCAAATATCTTGGTATGAAACTTATAGGTGGCTATGCGGAAGTATTTATAAAGAAAGCTTATATTGTTGGCCTTGTATTTTATTAGGTTGCGTCAAAAATAATTGGAGTTCAGGGGGCGGATATTCGGATTTAAAAAATTTTTCACGAGCAGTAAAATCGCATGAAAGTTCAAGAGAGCATATTAAAAATTCGGTAGCACTTACAAGACTGGAGCAAAATAGGGCGACTATTGCGGATGCACTACAAGAAAATGCAAGTCTTAATAAAATTGTTTATAATGAAAATGTTCGAAAAAACCGTTTATTATTAAATTATTTAATTGATGTTACTATTACTTTGGGTAAACAGGACTTGGCATTTCGAGGTCATAATGAAACAACAGATTCTTTTAACCGTGGCAATTTTAAGGAAATATTTGCATGCTTAATAAAAAGAAATGCCGAACTTACTGAACACTGTGCTAAATTTAGTAATATTTTTACGGGACAATCTAAGACTATACAAAATGAACTAATTGGTTGCATACATGACTATATTCAAGAATATATAAAAAAAGAAATCAATGACACCGATTGTTGTTTTTTTGGCGTAATTGCGGATGATAGTACTGATATAACAGAAAAATCACAGTGTTCGATAACAGTTAGGTATGTGACCAACGGATCTTTAAAAGAAAGATTTTTAGGATTTTTTGACGTTAGCGATAATAGAACAGCAGAGAGCCTTTTTCATTTAATACAAAACAGCTTAGAGCCTTATGACTTTAAAAATAAATTGGTCGCGCAGTGTTACGATGGGGCTAGTGTTATGGCAGGTGAAATAAATGGGCTTCAAACAAAAGTTAGATCTATTGCTCCTTTAGCTATGTTTACTCATTGTTGCGCCCACAGATTAAATCTAGTTTTACAACAGGGAACAAAACTGATTACCCAAAGTCGTATATTTTTTGCCACTTTATTAGGAATACCAAATTATTTCCACCAATCACCAAAACGGTCTTTTGTGCTTAATCAGATAGTAGGTAAAAGAATTCCGCGAGCTGTAGAAACGCGATGGTATACACGGTCTAAAATTTTAAACTTAGTGGCTAATGAATGGGACAATTTAATTATAGTATTTGAAACTATTATTAATGACTTAAGTTCTGGAACAGAATCTATTAATGGTGCAAAAGGATTTCTAAAGCATTTTAATGATTTCGAATTTTGCCTTTTAACGCATATTTATAAACAAATTTTTAGTTGCACTGATGTACTGTTTCAAATATTACAGTTAAAGCATTTAGATATAAATTACTGCATTTCGCAAATAAACCTTGCCAAGCAACGAATTATTGAATTTAGAAACGAGGACCATTTCAAAGAACTTTTCAATATTGCTAAAAAAAGCCACTATTCTGCCAACTAACACACGTCGAGGGCAATGTTCTAGCGACTTTGATATTTTTACTAAATATAAAATATTAAATTTCGAAATAATAGATTGTATAATTTTTCAATTAGGGACGCGGTTTGAAAATTTAAATAATTTAAATTTCTTTGCTTTAGTCGATTGCACAAAATATTCGGAATATGTTAAATGCTTTCCAGACGACTTATTAAATAATTTATTAAAAAATTATCCAAACATCTTTGACAGAGATAGATTAAAGAATGAGCTTTCTGTATTGTATAGGGATGAACAATTTTCAAATTTAGATGTCGAAAAAAGTCTAGCTTTGTCATTTAAAGATTTTAAAGCAATTTTTGCGGAAGCATATAAGCTTTTTAATTTAGTTTTAACTATTCCCGCAACAAGTGTATCGGCCGAACGAAATTTTTCATGTCTTAAACGGATCAAAACCTACCTAAGAAACACAATGACACAAGAACGGCTTTCGGGTTTAGCAATGATGTTAATAGAGCAGGATTACTGTCAGAACTTAGTGAAGACCAAAACTTTTACGACCAAATTATAGATAAATTTGCAACCTTAAAAGACAGACGTATAGATTTAATGTACAAAAAGTAGTTTTTTTATCTTATTTCATACAACTATTTATTTTAAGTTTTAATAAACTAAATTATGTTTTTATTATCGCAATCACCGCTATATTTTAGTGATAGGTGTACATATTTTACTTGTTTTGTTTATTTTTTATTTACTTTTTTTAGAGTTTATTTTTTTAATTTTTAATGGTTTAGTAGGGCTATTGGCGATGACCTCCATTAAAAAAAAAAGGTCAACGCGTCGCAGAATAATACTTCATGGGTGACGTGGAAATTTATTCACATTTAAACAAAATTAACTTCATGTAGCCTCACCCTTCAATATACTCACGAGCCGCCACTGGCGCCTGTTGAGTTTATAAAATACTTCAAAAAGTCGGGAGTATTTTGAAAGCTTTCTATGTCTTCGCATATCATTCTATTGTTTCTTAATGCAGCAAGTTCCAATGCTAAAGATGGAGCCAGATCCTTGTTATAGAATTCTTGTAATTTGTCTCCTTTTTGAATTATATCTTCGACTGTTGAATCTAAAAATATAGACGGCCGAAGATAATTAAATTTCTGATTTATATGATCAAGTGATTTAAATCTACTCCGTAACTGTGATGTTATAATGTCTATAGATGAATAAAAGCAAAGCTCGTCAAAAGGAGATTTCACTTTCGGCATTCTTTTTTGAGAAAATTGTGGAATTATCTTCAATTTTTGTGAAATTTCCTCTGCTTCTTTTTTTATTGTTTCATACTGGCCCCTTATATAGCATATGCTTTAATAGTCCGTTTTAAAAGATTGGCGATGTAGTATACAGTTAGAAAAACAAACTCAAAAGTTTCAATTCGTTTCAGTATAGATTTTGCTTCTTCTCTTTCGTCTTTTTTATTAGATTTTAAACCAATTTATTTAAAGCTTTGACAATATCTGTATACCTATATCTGATGGCAGTTAAAGAGCGCAGTCTATCTGACCATCGAGTAGGTTTAAGACGTTTCAACTTGATAGATGAATTTTCTGTAAATGTACGATACTTCCAAAAAAAGTACAAACATTTTCGAGTGAATTAAAAAAACTATCTAACTCTTTTATTCCTCGTACTGCTAGGGCCTTCAATTAGAATGTGCTACAAAAAATATATTTATCGTTTAGCAAATCATTGCTTTCATACAAACCTATTATTCTGTACTACACCTGTAAAGGACGCCAATCAGCTTCCTTCAGGCATAATGCTTCTTTTTCGTACGACTTCACATAACGATACGATTAGTGATACTGTTTCTAAGCTTTCTAGTTTTTGCATAAATATTAAATTATCATCTCTCGAATCAAGTTTAAACAAAAAATGTTTTGTTGTACATGATCTGTGTTATTTGAATAGATCGGGTTTAAATAAGTTAGCAGATAGAATAAGTAATGATATTTTAAATTTCTTTTTTGTAAGCAGCTCAAACTTAATTCATGTACAATGTTGTACTAAGGAATATTCTGAGACTAGTGTCAGTAATTGTGAAGGTGTCCCAATAGAACGCACAGATGATGATATTGTTTTTTTGGGGGAATGCTGGGATGATGAAGTTTTTTTAGGTCAGAATCTACAGACCAAGGTCACGGGCTAGCTGAAGTATCCCAGAACACTGTATCCTTGTTGTTACTTAACATACAGTGTCTACGAAATAAAAGGGATGAACTTTATATATTCTTGATGGAACACGATTTTCCTGAATTTGTTCTTTTGACGGAGCATTGGCTTAAGGGTGGAGAACCTGTAGCCATTGAAGGATATTCAGTGGTCAGTATATATTGCAGAAATACATATTCTCATGGGGGAACCTTAATATTAATGAAAAAAACGCGCTTTAGAACTGTGCGCTTTTATGGAAGTTGATACATATAACTATATTTCAGTGGAAAAGGAATTGATGAATGAAAAATGATTTTTAACAAATCGTTAAATTTGTACATACTTTGTATATACAGATCTCCTTCTTCAAGTGTCCCATGCTTCTTAGAGAAGATGGAGCTTCTTTTAAGCTGTTTACCCATTTCCTCAAAAATTATATTAGGAGGAGATTTAAATATTGATCTTAGTAACCAAAGCTCAAACAACACTACCGATTTAATTAATTTACTTGGCTCGTTTAATGTAAAAATACACAACAGTGACTTCTCTCGAATCACTCCATTCTCTGCCACAATAATTGATTATATATGTTCAAACCTTGATGATCTCAATTTAAACTGTTGCACTGTCCATGCGGGGTTATCAGATCATAAGGCAGTCATTTTGGAGACTCGCGTCACAGACGTTGCCTGGAAGAAGAAATATAGATACGGTAGAATCTATAGTAGGAGTAACTTTAATAAGTTTTTTCATAATTGCTCAAGTGTAAATTGGGGTAATATTCTATATGACACAAATCCTTTTTCTTTATTTCATTCATTTCTGATTAAAAATTTCAATAAGGCCTTTCCACGGCAAAAAATAAAACTTAAGAAGAAAAAGCCCTTTGTGACAAGGGGAATTCGTGTTTCCGCAAAAAATCTGCGTTTTTTATGTTCTTTAAGAAAATATTTTTTCAACTTTATTATAAATTACATCGGTAAATATAGAATCCTCTATAGACAAATTATAAAAATTGCTAAAGAACTTTATTACAGTAAAAGAATCCAGGAATCAAAAAATAACACTAGGGAAAACTGGTCCATTATTAATGATCTTCGCGGAAAAAATAAATCTTCTAGACCCAACATCTCAATTGGGCCCAATGTTATAAATACCTTCTACTGTACCATCGCTGACAAATTAACCAGCAATTTAGCTCCAAAAAAAATCCCTTAGAGTAGCTGCATGACGTATATGTACCGGAGAATTTTGAATTACATGAGACAAATTTTATAGAAGTAACTAAAACCTTGTCCGAAATTATTAATAAAAAGTCCGCAGGATCAGATGGCTTGTCAGTACAGATTTTGATAAACCTCCCTGACGCAGCACTGCATACACTGGTAGACCTGATAAACCTTTCTTTTTCAACTGGTATAATTCCGGACTGTTTGAAAACTTCTTTAGTTATCCCTTTACATAAGGGTGGCGACTGGGACGATCCATCTAATCTTAGGCTTATTGCATTGCTGTCTTCAATTTCTAAGGTTATTGAAAAGCTTGTAAAAGTACGCGTTATGTCTCATTTGGCTCGTTTTAATATACTTCATAAAGCGCAGTTTGGATTTCAGGAATGTAAGAGTACAAATGATGCAATTTTTGCATTGCTGGAGCAGGTGTATTTGGGAATGAATGTATGTGATTCAGTGGCGGCAGTGTTCTGTGATTTTTCAAAAGCATTTTATTGTGTATATCACAGAACACTGCTACTAAAACTTAATGTATATGGCTTCTGTAGTCAGGCTTTAAACTGGTTTAAAACTTACTTGTCTGATAGATTTCAGTTTGTGCAGTGTGGTAGTTCTACGTCGAATATCCAAAGAATTATGAGTGGCGTTCCACAGGGATCGGTGTTGGGCCCCGTGTTGTTCCTTTTATATATTAACGATTTATCTTTTTTAAATATTCAAGGTAAATTCAGGTTGTTCGCAGATGATACCACAATTCTTTGGCGTGGCTTGAGTGAAAGCTTACATGGGGTGATGACTAGTGATACTGTTAAGGTAAAAACTTGGTGCAATTCAAATTCACTTTGTTTTAATGTTAAGAAGACAAACATCTTGTCATTCAAATTTTCAATAGATCCCCTTATATTAAATGATCAAACCATCGAACGCAAACCTTCTATTAAATTCTTAGGTATAACACTGGATGACAGATTTAAATTTGCAGGGCATATTTCTTCCCTAAATTCAAAGCTAGCGTCTGCATGTTTTGCGCTGAGAGTAGTGTCTAATGAACTGAGCTGGTCTGTTGCAAGAATGTTCTATTTTTCCATGGTAGACTGTCAGCTGCGTTATGGTGTGGCATTTTGGGGCCTAAGTGCCAATCATTTACTGAACTCAGTGTTTGTATTGCAAAAAAGGGCGGTTCGGTATCTGAACAAGGCTCGACCGCGAGATCATTGTAGACCATTATTCATCTCGTCCAGGATTTTAACCTTGCCTTGCCTGTTTATTCTAGAAACAGTGTGCCTTATTCATAAGAGAAGACACGATTACACCAGTGGCTCTCAGTACAACACTCGGCAATCCATCAACCTTCCACTGCCCATCCCCAGGCTTGCCTCTACCAAAAATTCTATCATCTATGAAAGTGTTAAAGTGTATAACCACTTACCCATATATTTTCGAAACATAAATGATTTGAAAACGTTTAGAAAAAAATTAACAATCCATCTGGAACAAAAAGCCTACTATAGCTTATTAGAATATTATTCAGATCGTTTATCATTCATTCTAACCATCAAAATCTTAGCTGCTTTTTTAAATTTATATGTGTATACAACTTTTTAATATCTTTAACTTTTATGTAAATTATTTGTTAATTTGTTTGTTTCTTTTTTAACTTTTTAGACGTACTATTTTGTATATTAATGTGTAATATTTTTTATTACTATTAGTTATGGCAAGACCATTACTAGCCATATAATTATTATTATTTTTCAGCTTTGTCAACAAGATCAGTCTTAGACAATAAAGCATATTTTGACTTTGACTTTGCATCGTTGATTACCAAATTTAAGTTATGTGCAGCACAATGAACAAAATTTGCTGTTGGTTCCATTTCAATGATACGTTTCTGTATACCAGAATATGCACCACTAATGACATTTGCTCCGTCTTATCCATGTCCTCTGCATTTATGTATATCTAATTTAAAATCTTTTAATGACTCTATAATTACGTTTGTTATTCCTTCTGCAGATTGAGATTTTATTTCAACAAACCCCAAGAAGCATTCCTTAATGGCTATATTATCCACAAAACCATCGTCTTTTTCTTCAATTTCAAGATATCTTATAACTATGCTCAGTTGATCGTGCTTTGTGACGTCCTGTGTAGTATCTACTATAATCGAGTAGAAAGGAGCTTTGGTAATTTTATCCAGGATATTCTTTTTTATTGTTGATCTTATAGCCAATATGATTTCATTTTGGATTATCGGTGAAAGATATTTCACAGTTCCTTTAGGCCTATTAATGACATCTGTCAACACGAGATCGAACCTCGCAATCAAGTGTACCAGGGATAAAAAGTTACCATTGTAACTAGAATTTAAAGAGCTGTCCTCATTATGCCCCCGGAAATTAATGTTACATGAAATAAACGTTCTAACACTTGGCACCAAAAATCGGATTCACGGTTTGTTACTTCTAAGAACTCTTTGTTTACTGTTATATCTTTTTTCCAGGTGTCATAAATGTAGCAACATGTTAAGTGTGACTGTGCTAAAGAATGTTCTTTGATTTTAATTGAGAGTCCTTTCCAGTCGTTTATTCCAGATATCCAACCAGAACGTCCGAATCTGTTTGTTCCAAACAACCAACATGGCTGACAATAAGCAACATCTTTAATTTTAGAATAACACAACCAATTGTTATTTTTGGTTTGGTTCTGGTAATAAACCTCAGAAAAACTTTGAGTTTGATTCCTTGGAAATGGTCCCTTGGACCTAGAGAGTCCATATTTTATTATTAATTTCTTTAAACCATCACATTTAAGAATATCTATGTTAAAAAAATGTCAAAATCTGTTGGGTAATCATTTTCTAAATTAAAAAGAGATTCGGTTTTAATGTGCGTTGCACTTATTTCAGTTTTTGTTGTAGATGCTTTCACTTGTCCGTTGTTCCCTTTATTGTCCAATGTTACAAAAGTCATATTTTCAGTTATATTGTCACAAGCAGAAACAGAACTTGTAGATTGAATTGGTTGTCTTGAAGTATCATCAATTTCATCAGTGGATACTTTTCTAGAGGAATCAGAACTAGACCCACTTTTAAGAAATAAATCTATTTCAAGAATCTTTTTTTTAATCTCTGTTAGTTTTTTCTTTCTTCTCTTCGCAGCTCCACTTGTAGAACTTTTTGATTTCAACATCTCAGCTTCACGATTCATCTCCTGTAAGTATAAAAAAACACTCAGTAAACTACCTACCGCTGTATTTCGTCTATCCTTCTCTCATTGAGTCCGCTCCATGTCTACTTTACGATTATAAGTTTACGTATGAGCGTCATTTGAGAATACAGGAAGGTTCGCATACATACGGCTTAAAGTGTAACATAAGAAGTGCCCGAGAATATGCTGCCAGCAGTGCCAGCTCTCTCTAGCCACTGACCGAAACTCGCCTTGGCAACATTCTCAAGCTCGATATACAGAGAGACGCGATTACATTTTCGCCCGTAAGATTGCGCATGGGCACCGAGCAACCATTTCCAGGGGAGAGCAACCATTCTCAAAAAAATCCATATAAAAGTAACCCTAAATTAGGGCCGGACGAAAATTAGATTTTGTCCAGGGAGGAAAACAAATTTTTTTACCATAATACGTATGTAATATACAGTAGTTGCCTTTTCCAGAGGGGGGGGGGCAAATGCCCTCTTTTGACCCACCTTCTGGCGTCCATGAGATTGCGTATCTTCCCGTGTTCTCAATCAACAGTATGAATGTGAATTTGTAATTTACGCGGGCGATTTTAGTTTAAAATTTCTCGAATTAGTACTCTGTATACTTCTCTCTAGTTTATATTTCTCCAATTGGTACAAATATCGGTAAAATCTTAAACTGATACGTTATACTGTTATACATCATGGCTGGAGTTATGCAATAATGAGTTTTCTAACACTTAGATAATCAAAAGTTGATTTATTTCGCTCTTTAGGGATGTTTTTATAATACAACTGGAATTTAATCTATAAGGTTTAATATGCCAATTTTGCAGGTTAAAGTCAAGCTCAATTTTTGTTACATTTTTCTCATTTGTCAATGACTGCTACGATGGCACATCACATAATATGTATCTCTTGATATACACACGTTTACAAGAATCCGCATACAAGTTCATTTTTATCGAAAATAATTTTTGATACATCTAATTCTTTTTTCTATAATATAACAAACTATTTTGCCATTTTTTGGCTTAAGACATAACACAACCACGTAATATGAACATACAGAAATCACAAAAAACGACCAACTAACCCAAACTAATCTCAAAACTTTATACGTTTAAAACTATGCCTTTATACACGTAAGGCGCAATTGAATGTCGCATTTAAAGTGAGCAGAAATCAACAAATTTGAGGAGCCGAAAAAACTAAATCCGCCGCCCGCGTCGCTTGGCGCACGTGGTCATAAATAAAAGAAGCCAAGGTCCCTTACGGCTTTTTTTACGCTTACTCAGAATACCTCCTTTCTTGTTTAATATTGATCTGTGAGGATAAACAGATTTTTTTTTCATAAATATGGCCAATTAGATATTTTGTGGTTTGCTAGAAATCTTTGTATTTTAGGGCCCCCTAATGCGCCGGCCCTCCCGCACCGCACCGCAAAATCGCAAATTGGAAAACCAGGGAGTATACAGCATTCCATGTCAGGACTGTGAAAAGCTGTACGTGGGGCAAACTAACAGGCGAATATCAGCAAGAGTAGAGGAGCATAACTTAGCATCAGAAAAAAACAAACAAGCTCGGCCCTATTCTTACATCATCAAGAAACCGGCCACAAAATAAATTTCGATGGGTGTAGGGAGATTGCCAATATAGAGCATTATAAGACCAGAATAATCCGAGAAGGCATAGAAATAGAAAAACAAGGCGATTTAAATAAAAGGGACGAATCATTAAAACTACCAACAGTATGGAAGACAATAATCGACAAATCTAAAACCACAAAAAATCAAGCGGAATTAACGCAACAACAACAGCAATATCCGGAAAACATAAATAAAGACCAACGGCCGCTCAGATATAACCTTCGTCCTCTTGGGGTGTATAAAAGGAAGCTCGCAGTCGCTAATACTTCAGTCTCTATTCGGACGTGAAAAGGAAAGCTGCGAAAATGCCAAATGTTATTTTGGCGAAACGTCAGCAAAATTGTTCTTTTCAGAACGACAGTAGTGAACGGATGTACACCTGGAATGAACACATATCGTATTTTTCCATCCGTGAAGGACTAAGAATATATATATATATATATATATATATATATATATATATATATATATATATATATATTAAGAAAAACAAGTCTAATACAAATGACGACCAAAAATCTGGGGTATATATTAAAATGAAAAAGGGTCAAACGAGTAGGTCTTTTTATAAACGTATAAAAGAATACAAAGCATCACATATTAAAAAAACAGATTCTAATTATGCAAAACAGTTACTAGAAACAAATCACAAATTTAACAATGATTTTAAAATGTAGCATTTCAGCCAATAAAAGTTAAAAGTTAAATTACTTGGAAAGTCTAGAAATGAATAAGAGGAAAAACCGTAATATTTTACTGAATGATCAAATGCACTTAACGGCACTCCATTGTTGAACCTTTATGCCTAAAGTCTGCGTGGGTTAAGTAGGTAGACACTTTACTCTTTTATCTATCTTCTATATATTTAAAGCACTAAGCCAGATTTTTCAGAAATTTCGTGAAAGAGTTGTACTGCAACAATTTACCTGATTGTTTTTTAAATGATCGCCTGGTTACTGAGACCTTCCAACATTATTTTTTGTATTGTTTTATTGTGTATTTTTTCTATAAAACCAATAGGTTTTTCTTTAATAACATTTCTGGACAAAATGGTGAATGCGCTCTGTATTCTTATAATTCCACTGGAAACTAATCGCGCCATCTAACAGAAAATGCCCGGGCCAGCTAGTTATTGTTAGAAATTTCAGTTTTAGTATCAATCTCGAGTTGGTTTTTGAAAAAGACACATGGGTTTGAAACGGCTGTCAAACAGAAAGTAGAGGAAATTACTAAACAAAAATTGTTTGTTTATTTATTATACTAGTAATAATAATAATAATGATAATAAAATAGTCTGGCTGATACACTGTTCGCAATAGTGAATGACTACCGCAACGACTTACACACTACTGTCTGCGACACCAACACCTCACCACCGTGTCCCTTACAACTACCAATCTTCCCTTCTAATGTTATCATCGGGGAAGCTTGTAATTCTCATTTTCTGCTCCACGACCCTGGCAAAAAGGAGAAATTCCATGAAAATGGAGTTGGAAACAAACCTCGAAGGGATCATCAGGACATTCTTGGCACCACTGCTGGTGCACAGGCAGGCTTCCGTCTTTCACATCATTCAGTCAATCTGATATTTATTGAGGATGGAAGATGCCTTTTTAGAGGAATTGGCATATACTTATATGACAACCAGGACGAACTTTAGGAAGAAGCACTAAATCACATACTCCAAAATTTGTCGAAACTCTAATAAATAAATAAAAATACATATAAGGCCGAGCTAGAGGATTAACATGATGATAATGAAACCATGAGATTGCCTACATTTCTAATCAGCTGCCGTCGCTGTCCAAGTTTGCTGAAATATTCCTTTTGAAATAAATAAAAATATAAATGATAGTCAGTTTTAAATCATTGTCTCAACATCCGTGTCAGTGGATCCTAGCACCATTTATGGTACCTTAATCGGAGTACTCAAATCAACAGTAGTTATCTTTGAGGTTCAAAAAATTATTGATTTGGACGACCGCAGGTCAGACCATTTCATTTCAACTTCGGTTGGAACAACCCACCATCATCAGGTTCAGGTACAGTTGCGGCAAATGAAAATCGGACACAAAACTGACATTAAATGATATTCACACGAATTTACATATATCTGGCTTTTACCCTCCAAGACTGTCTTTACCTTTTAGCATTTAATTTTAATGGTTCTTGTAAATATTATCAACGCACAAAATGTAACACATTTTTGATATTCTTTTGGAAGATTATCGCCAAATTAGACATTTTTAAACATAGTTAACCTTGTAAGTGTCAATTTTTTTAATAAAAAATTACTAAACAACTTGTTTTATTCACTTTTAGGTACGATATTTAACGTCGTTTGAGGTTTTAGGCTTATATGCTGTTACTAATAACTAATATATGTAGTAATAACTCAAATATTTTGTTGAAGGATTTTTGAATTCTCGTACATAGTTAAAACAGAGTTTGTGCATTGAAAAGTAGTGAAAATTGTGAGGTTTTCTCGATTTTTTTTTTTTTTTAAAGTATCACAAGGGATTATTACTTTTAATCTACTTTATACAGCATATACTATTTGACACTGAAAAAAAACCCCAAATGTTTGGGTTTATGACATTTACAAGACCTATTTTAATTTAACATGACTTTTCATTCTCATATGTTATTTCAGAATGAAAACGATTGTTTTAATCAACGACAAATAAAAAGGATTTAATAATAGGAAGAAAAAACATTTTTTTTTTAAACTTAAATGTAAATACGATTTTAATTAAAGACCAAATAAAACAGAAATACAATGAAACGACAAATCTATAAGAAAAATAAAATGGAAATTAATATTTTGTTGCCCTACCATTTTTTCTTCGTTTACGTTGTTTAGTCTTGGTATCATTAAACCACGTAAAGAATTTTCGTAATCCGGAGTTAATCCATTCCACACCTCCAGAATTTTGTTCTATAATCGGTCAGAATTCGTTGGATGAAATTCGTTTGGAATTTTTATTATGTAATCCCAAAGGTGTTTGACTGAGTTGATGTCAGGGTTATTTTGTCTGGTTCATTCAGTTATAATTCGGACAGTGTGTACCGGGCAATGGTCGTGTTGGTACAACGTTTTCTAGGCTTGTAAAGAATTTTACTCATGGAATTTGATACATTTAAAACATAAATTTTCAAATTATACCCTAAAAACTAAAGTTTCGGAAGGTTGCACTGAACTTGTTTTTGGCGTATCGCTTAATTTATGAACTACGTAAAAGATTGATTATATTATAATGCTCTATAACACAAATATGATTATTTCTAACTAGAAGTTAGAAGTAATTATTATATTAGACATTATTAAACGTTTTTCAACATAATAACAACTGCTAAATAAAGAGAGAGCGGGAGTGTCACCCTTTGGATGGAAATCCAGTGTGCTGGGGATGTTACGTTGCCAAGTTTATTTTATATATGACCTATATAAATTATATAGGAAAAACAAAATACATTTGTGAGTTGTGGATCGGTACCAGCAGGAGTGCGAAGGCACTAGGTGGATTTGTACCGGGTTAGCACCAGGTTAGGCGCTGTAGGCATCATCGTTAAAGCCCTAAAAGACGAACAACAGCGCAGGGCATCACTGGCAAAAGTCTAACAGCCCTGAGGGCCGATGTCGAATGTTAGACTTCCGCTAGTGATGCACCCCCTGTTGATTAGTGTTGACCGCACTAAGTAGATTGATACCCGGTTAGCACCAGGTTAGGCGCCGTAGGCATCATCATTAAAGCCCGAATATAAAAGGCGAACGACAGCGAAGTGCATCACTGGCGGAAGTCTAACATTCGGCATCGGCACAGGGGGGCTAAATGCGTAATTGTCAGGAGACAAACATGAAAAATTTAAGCTTCATTCAATAATTTAAGTTTGGCAACAATGTAAGATAGCCTTTCTTTAAATTGTCATATTAAGGAAGTTTTTTTAATAGAAAAAGTGGTTTATCCATTTCTTTTATTTTCTTAAAACAGTTAAATGAAGGTAAACTTTCTATTTTATATTCAAAAATTATCAAATTCTGTGGGTTTAATTGTTTACAAGACCCCGTTTTTTAATATATTTATGTAATTTTGCACATTAAAATCTTCCTTCAATCCTTCTGCAAATTCCGATACCTCTTGAGCTCATCCTCCCCCAAACGTTAATGGCTGTTTTTTACATTTTGGGTATATTTCAAGGTGCTTAAAAATACTCTTCACAGATAAAAAACGTTTCAACTTCGTGTTTTGGGGTAGGTCACAAACTTAAATTACATTTTTTATTTTTTTAGTAGACTAGCCCTTGTCCGAATGTGTATTCGCCAGTAAACGTTTGTATTTCGGTTATTCAACAAAGTTAGAGCGGGCCTCTCTACTTTGAGATTGTTTTTTATTTTAGTAGTAAGATTAAATTGAATACGCAAAAGAGAGTATTATTTTTTGTTTAATTTTTTTCTGCATCATACAGCTTACTGCAAAAATAAAAAATCGGTAATTTTTTTTTACTTGAATTCGTAACACAACTTTAGCAGCTTATCTGTATATCACACTTAATGCTTGCACAAAATTTGTTAATCTAATAAGTATTAAATATTTTTTTAGGCCGCGATTTTGTTTTGCTAACTTATATTCATACCAAACTGTTACCACTTCATTCTTAACACTTGATTAATTTGCAAAATTTGAGGTACATTTTTTCAGATTACAAAAATTTAATTTGGCCGTTATTTTGTTCCGCCATCTTGGATTAGTAGCAGTTTTTTCAGGCCGAATTTTTAAATATTTTATTAAGCCGCCCTTTTGTTCTGCCATCTTAGATTGGTACCAGTTAATTCCTACATAATACTAGATTTTTGTGCAAAATTTGAGAAAAATTGGAATTTTTAGTAACAATTTTTTTAATATTTTACTAGGCCGCCATTTTGTTTTGCCCTAATGGATTTTTGCCAAAATGTTACCAGGTCATCCCCATATGACCCTTAATTTTTGACCAAAATTTGAAGTCAATCGGATAAGTAGTTTTTTAGCTATGCCGCGAACAGACAGATCGAGGAAACATGTTTTTCGTCATCTAGGGACCCTGAAACGTAAAGATCTGAAAAAATCTCGGAGGGTGATTTTTTCACGAATACACTATTTCCCTTTTATGAGTGAAGTAAAAAGAAACAATCTCAAATTGTCAAAGTAGAGCGAATTCATAAAAATACTTGTAACCTTTTTAACGCAAGAAATCCGAGCTTTTCTTTGGTAGGACATATGGACAAGGACATAGTCTACTGAAAAATTAGAAACGTAATAAAAATTAGTGAATTAAGAAAAACAAACACAACACTTTGGGATTGAATTCTACAATTATTCAAAAGAAGATCAAAAACAATGAAATATAAAAATACTTTTATAGTATTCTTAGACAGTAACTTAGGAAAAGTGGTTTATTTTCATTAACATCTTTACGGTCCAGGAAGAATAATCATTCATACTTTATTATATACAATATACCATTTTCTTTTGATTCCAAGAAACACCAGACGACATAAATATAACTTTCTTTGGCAAACCTTTATTGTTTCTAGATCGACAGAGCCCAACTGCTTTATTCAGAGTCCGATTGTAGATTTTAAAAATACCGCAAACGTATTATTGATACTTAGTCATTTCTGTATTATTATTTGTATTATACCTAATGTTGTTATGTATGATTACTTTGTTAAAGTTAATTTAATCTGAATAGGTTCATGATAAATATTTTTACTATCCTCGTAAGATTGTAATCGTGGAAAAAAAATTACCGGAATTTGGCAAAGAACGCAGGCGTAAGAACAAAAATGACATTTACATACTTGATACATTATTTTGCAATTGACAAGATCGAATAAATGTAAACAAATAATTTTTTTCCTACTTCATATTATTTTATAGACGAAACCGTTTTTTCTTTGGTTTTGATGCTAAAATTCGGTAGAAGAGTTTAGAGAGTCTGTTTGATACACAAACTTGTGGCATCAAGAGGTTATGGACTTAATGTTACGCAGAAATTCCGGAAGCGAAAGCTCGATTAGAAAAATAAGAGATTTATTAAACATACATTTAAGATTTCTTATATATTATGTTGGACCCAAACAAGAAAAATGACTACCCGCCTAAATTATAAAAGAGCATGCTTGCTATCCAGTAAAAACTAATTTAAAATTTGGACATTCATTCTTTAGATTAGTTTAGATATATTCTAATTTGTGTTTTATTTATGGACTAAAAACTCTAAGTAAATTGGAAATAAAAGTATTATTTAGGACTTTATATTTTATTTATATTTTTTTGAAAATACCTTTTAATTTTAATAAATCTAATCAGTGGGTAGGAAGTTTTATATCCCTGAATTTTGAAAATCGCTTATTTTCCTTGCTGGCATTGCAGACAGGAAATATATTTTGTTGCTGGAATTTTTGCATAATTCTTCGAATTTCTTAGTTTAAGACTATTTTTTTAATATATCTTGACAATTGGGTGCACGGTCTTTAAAATTGGGTAAAAATATAAATACCAACAAAACCATGTTACTGTCAGATTCACACATGGTTGCCGAAGGTTGCAAGTCTGTTTAGAATAGTTGAAGTTGATTTAATAATAATTATCTATATAACAGTGAGTTATAAATAAATAATTATTGCTAACGAATATTAATTGTAAATTTCAGTATACCAAATACGAACTGTTTCGAGCACGTAATGTGTAACGGTTGCCTAAATTCGTCGATGAAAAGTAACTTTTGACAACTAGGTTTGCGCATGTGCAGATTCGACTATTCCGGTAATTCAGTTAAGTCCATTTTCTGTAATTTGATTTACGGCACTCTAAAAATAGATAAAAATAAATATTTTGTAACATTTATATTTCTAATATACAAATTGGTACAACTTAAAAAAAGATAACTGACTTACCTTAGATTTGCGGCAGAATATATGTGTTACTAAACGACTATGTGTGGAACAAAATCGAGTTATTCATCACTATTCCTAATAAAACTAAAGATTCATAACGTGAAAAGTTCCGGATACCGTTACCGACTTTTACCGACTTTTTGTTCGTTATTATATCATTATCGTTTATTTAAATATATTGTATCATTTAATATTTTCCTCGATAAAATGGAGGTTTTATTGTAAGAAATGGACTTTTACCAAATTTTTAAATATTTTATAATTATGTTTCGCAATTTTGGATTCACACCACATCATTATATGACACTTGATTTTTGTACAAAGTTTAAATTTAATCCAGTGACTAGTTTTTGATAATGATATTTTAAACATTTTATTAGGACGCTATTTTGTTCCACTATAATGGCTTCGCACCAAAATTTATCAGTTCAACATTACATTTGATTTTTGTGTAAAATTTGAAATTAGTTGGATAGGTACTTTTTAAAAAATGTGTTAGCCCAATAATTTAATTGGCATTACTGGATTTTCACCAAAATGCTATCACATTTCATTCCCTTGTTAAGTAAGGTGCAATATAGAAAATCACGTTGTATCATATGCCCAGACTTCGTTTTTATGCAAGACAACGCGCATGCTCATATTGCTAATATTGTCACGGATTACTTGGACGAAGTTGAACTTCTTCGATTGGATTGGCCTCCAAAAAGTCCAGACCTTAATCCGATTGAACACATATGGGACACCTTGAAGAGGCGTATCGGATTGCACGAAACGTTCCAGAAACAACAGCTGCACTACGTCTTGCTATACAAAAAGAATGGCGGCGACTAGACCAAAACGTTATTGCCAACCTCATTCGCAGTTTGTCGCGGCGCCGGCGATTAGGGGCTGTGACTGAGGCTAGAGGAGGGAACACTCGCTTTTAGGCAGGTTAATAAATTGTTATCATTAGTTTTTTTACAACTGAAATAAACTGTTGACCAAAATAAGAATGCATTTGCATTTGTTTAATTTTTTAATATAAAAATACTATTAATTTGTCAGCGTTTTATTTAAAAATCTATATTTTCTGAAAAAAGACAGATATTCAAATGAATCAACAAACAAAATGTCAAAAATGAATGGGCCTTATTTTTAAAATAGTGCATAAAAACAACATTTTGTTTCTTCTGGTATATCATGACATAAGAGAACATGTTCTTAAAAATACGCAAATGCAAGATTAACCCTAATAATTTACCTAAAATATGTCGAAAAGTTATTAAAATCAGTTGAAAATTAAAAACTTATTCCTTGCCAAATTTAACCGTAAATCCAGCTATCCGGAATTTATTGTCCAGAAGTATATTTCTATTCTATTTTATTCTAATAATGTGCCATTAATCAATTATAAATTTGTACATTTCATCATTTTTGTCTAAAATCAGCTCTCTTGCTGAAGCAATAACGCCATTTTTACTACACGGCTGTAAACAAAAGTGTAGTATGCACAATTATATAGCGAAATTAACAGGAAACTCAATAATTTAATCTAAAATTACGCAATTATCCAATGGCTCAAAAATTCTAAGGATAATTAATTTAGATAAGACTTTATAGCAGTATTAGTTGCTAAGCATACACTGATGATAATTTTAGAAAATATACTTTTCTATTACTTTTAGTAGAAATATGCTCTGGGCAACAAAAATTGTTTTTATTTGGAAAAACAGAAACAATATAACAAGGAAAATATTTTACTACCCTCGTAAGGCTGGAATGGTAACATTTTAGTGAAAATCTAATAAAGCGAAACAAAATGTCGCCCTCGAAAAATATTTAAAAACTATTAAAATTTGCAGAAAATTGAAACAGGGATAAACTGACAAAATTTTAGTCCTTACTGGTACGGCGCCGGCAGCCTAAAAAAATGTTTAAATATATCTATAAATTAAAAATCTTTTCATGGAGGAAACTAATAAATTACATAATTTATTTGTTAGACTATGTAAATAAAGTTATGAAAAATAAATGAAAAATCGGTAAATTCGCCTTTATCCACCACTCCCTTCGTACAGAATTCTACTACACACACATAACACATTTTATAAAACCAAACAGTTTTTTATTTATTTATTTTCTATTTTTACAATATATAATTATCTTAGACAATCAGAGGCAAGTTGCATCCTGAAAGTTTTAGAGGTACAGAAAACAGAGCCCCTGCTATTCTAGTATATGTAAATAATAAACCAGTACAATTATCAATTATTAACTAAACGAGATATAATACATTTTAGGCTATTTAGAGTAATAGAAATAGTTGAATTATAATAGGATATCCAAAATACAATAGTCTATATAAATTCCGCAATATCATAGGACATGAATATATTTTTAATTTTTTTCTTCAAGTAATTTAGACTAATATTATCCTGGGGGAAGATACTTCGTAAACTGGCAGGTAAATGTTTGGTCCCAGAATGTAGGAAGATTTTTGAATACTTGTTTTTTCAGTAAACTCGACTTTCAGAGTTAGTTCTTGTCCAAGTCTGGTAGAATTTTTAATATTAGGTCTCAGATCTAATATATGTTTATGTTTAAAAATAAACAACGGTATTGTTGAAGCATACTTGCAGTTTCACATAATATGTTAATTGAACCAAAAAATCGATAAATTTCCTTTACCTGAAACTTCCCTCGTTATGAATCTTTTCATTTATTGGGAATAGTGAAGTGTGGCCCAATTTAGTTTATTACGTAGTTATTAGTATTACTCTTTTCAAACATTTTTATTGGGCGCCATTTTGTTCCATTATATTGGATTCCTATCAATATTTTAACAGTTTCTACCTATGCCACACCTGATTCTTGGCCATAATTTAAAATTAACGTTTCACTAGAGACATATTGGATTTTTACCAAAATATTACCAGGTACATCCCCTTATGACCCTTAATTTTTGAGTAAAATTTAAAGTCAATGTGATAGACAGATAAACCAACAGACGGACTAGCGGAACTGATAAAATATATTTTTGGCATCTAGGGACGCTAAAACGTGAAGATGTACAACGAGGGTGATTTTTTCACGATTAAAAGCATTTTATTCCCACCACAGTTTTACTAGTTCATCTCTATACTACAATTAGTTATGGAACACAATTTGAAATTAGTTCATTAAATAGTTTTCCAGACTGACTTTTTAAATATTTTAATCTTATACCAAAAATGCATACATATATAGTGTGTTACCTGTTTTACATTTGGAGTGTCATCCCCATATGACCTCCAATTTTTTAAAATTTGAACTTAATCGCGTAAGTGGTTTTTTAGCTATGCCGCGAAGAAACAGACCGACGGGACTAAGAAAACATTTCGGCATCTAGAGACCCTGAAACGTAAAGATCTGCCAAAAAAAACAGAGAGTGCGATAAAAAATTTACGAGGGAAGTAATTACAGTTTATAGGATTTGTATAGTTATTACCAAATAATTATATGCATATATAAACTGTGTTACTTTATAATATAATATTCACCGATTTTTTTTTAGTAAACAAATCTTAATCTTGATGATATATTCAAAATAAAAAATGCAAAACATAAAAACAAACTAGAGCATAAAATTGCCAACAAACCAGCAGAAATAGCAAGAAAAATATCATTTATTATTTTCCTCCAAAAAAGGTTTTATTTCAGGGAATTTAATTTTGCCGAATTTTGGAACAACTTATTAGACCGCCATTTTCTTCTGTCATCAGTTTACCCCTACATCTTACTTGGATTTTGTTTAAAATTTGAGGTCTATTGGATAAGCGGTTCCTTAAAGATTTTTTAAACATTCTATAAGTCGCAATTTTATTCCTCCGTATTGGATTTTTATCAAACTGTTTCCATCCATAGGGAATTATTATTATTACGATTAAATGGTGACACGAGCGATTGATGTGCCTGTGTTTTATTATACGACTATTAAATAATTAACTCCAGTTTTTCTTTGAGTTTCGGAAAAAGATCCAGAAAATAAAAAATAACATTTTCCGCGTTTACGACAAAATACACAAATGCTCGTTAACCGCCATGAAAAAGCAATTCCGTGTAGGAAATCGACGGAGAAATGTGTAACAGTACACGTAAAAATCTTCAATTAAATAACATTCATTGGCCTCTATTACATTTACCGCCTGGTTTACTTTCATTTTCTATTACACGATATATTTGCCGGCTACATAGGTTTTTACCGATTGTTTATATGGTGCGTTAAATATAATGTGTCCAATAATTTAAATCATTTTTTCAAGTTTCAGTTCATAGGTACTTATAAATAATTAACCTGTAGGTATCGATCGGTCCGTCTCTGTATGCGCGCATAGCTCAAAAACTATTTACCCGATTGGCTTCAAATTTTAGTCAAGTGTCAAACATATGAAAATAATAATAATAATAATAATAATAATAATAATAATAATAATAATAATAATATTTATTACATTCCATTACAAAAATAATGATCTACTCTCAAATATGTTACAAATAAAAATGCAGACATTTGGTATAAACTAGATATTGTTAAGCCTATTTATTTCCTAATAACGGGTGATTACTGAACTTCAAAAAGCTATTGCTGAGTTTAACGGCCTAGATCCAACTCAAAGACTAAGCTCCCGAAACTTAGAACTAGTCGGGACACCCAAAGCATCCTCAAGATTTTTAACACCATACTAGCAGAGTTTAGTTTGGAGTATAACACCCTTGGGAAGCTCACACTCATCTACTGTTCTGTCATTGCGGTCCTTGGACGCTATAAACAACAAGTGCATTCTCAGAAGAAAAAACAGGCAAAGCTACCCACCTACAAAAACCCATATGGCACAAAAGACTTAAGAAGGCAATTACAAGTACAAAAGCCACTGATCTCAACCATCAACAAAAACTAGATGAGTATCAAGACACACTAAAGCAAAAACTAGCAGCTAAAGCGAAACGTCTGTAGAGATACAACAAATGCTCAAAGAGGAAACGACAGAACTGGCTTTTCAACACCAATCAAAGACAGTTCTATCGGATAACCAATAATACCAAAGGTCAAATTAATACCGAGAAGATGCTGCTGAACAAAGAGCATTTGACTGAGTATTGGTCGAACATCTGGGGAAAACCAAAAGTGCATAACCCTCAATGCTACATGGATACAATCTCAACGCAATCAGCTTCAAACACTACAAATGGAATTTGACTCTATAACCAAGGAGGAAGTTAGCAACTTTATTAAAGGAACGAGCAACTGGAAGTCGCCAGGAGTTGACCATATTCACAATTTCTGGTATAAGAAATGTAAGGTCGTCCATGAAGCTTTGGCCCGTCAGTTTACTGAAATAATGCATAATCTGGAGACAGCCCCCTCATTTCTAATGCTAGGCACTACAACTATGCTACCCAAAAGCAATAGGACAGAAGACCCGTCCAAGTATAGGCCCATCACCTGTTTGCCCACCATGTACAAGATCCTAACAGAATGCATTGCAAACCGTATCTATCATGATATTGACAGCCATAACCTATTAGCCGAGGAACAGAAGGGATGCATTCGAGACCATCAAGGATGAACAACTTATCATCGACTTTGTGGTACTTAAGCAGACACAGAAAAACAACACACTGCTTTTATAGACTATAAAAACACATAGACGCAACATACACACTGCTTTTATAGACTATAAACACACTTTTCCTGGCTCATAGACGTATTACAAATATACAAAATTCACCCTATGATCATCAATTTCCTGGCAACTGTCAAGCACCAGTGGAGAACGAACTTGAGGATCTATAATGACGATCAATCTCTCTCGATGAGATACACATAAATAGGAGAATTTACCAAGGAGACTCGTTAAGTCCACTTTGGTTCTGCTTAGCGATGAACCCCCTATCCGCATTGCTCAATAATAGAGGACATGGCTTCAACATCAAAGCCAATAGAGCCGATTCCCGAACCATTTCCCATCTTCTGTATATGGATGACATTAAGCTATATAATGGAAACCATAATCAACTAAAAAAGCTTATTGACGTGACATACACCTTCTCTAAAGACATCCATATGGAATTTGGAATGGAAAAATATAAAGCCTTAAACATCGAAAAACGCAAAGTCATTAATAGTAATGTAGCCCTACCCAATGGAGAAATAGTTCAAGCGATGAACCAAGGAGAGACCTACAAATACTTAGGATTCCAACAAGCTAGACTGCGCCAGGATAAGCAAGGAAAGAACAAGATGAAAGATCAGTACGTTCAAAGAGTGCGAGCTCTTCTGAAGACAGAACTGAACGCCGGAAATCTCATTACCGCAATTAACACCTATGCTGTGCCCCTGCTCACCTACAGTTTCGGAATCTTGAAATGGGCTAACTAACTACTCGCCTAATGATGACCAAGTACAAGTCACACCACCCAAGGTCATCAACTCTCCGAATGACCTTACCACGAAGAGAAGGTGGAAGATCACATGTTGACTTGAGCAATTTGCACTTTGAGCAATTTGCACTCTCGACAGCTGCAAAAATTAAGAAATTTCTTCACCAACAAGGCACAAACATCAAGCGTCACCGCATAGTGACTTTAAGTCACAACTCGTACTCTCCTCTCAATCTCGCAAGTGACAACATCATCCTAAAGTCAATTTCAGACCCGGACAAACACGAAGAGTAGGCTCAAACGGCACTGCACGGTCGACATCACAATGACTTGAATCAGCCACACATAGATAAGGAAGCATCTAACAGGTGGCTGAGGGATGGATAACTATTCCCAGAGACAGAAGAATTTGTAATGGCAATACAGGACCAGGTTATTAGCACACGAAATTACACTAAATTCGGTCCGTTGAATCCGATAAGTGTCGTAAATGTAGCGAGAGATCAGAGACTATACAGCATATAACATCTGGCTGCACTTACCTAGCCACCACGGACTACCTCCAGCGACCTAACCAGGTATGTAACATCATACACCAGAAGCTTGCCAATAAATACGGGCTCCTTAATACCTTTGTACTCTATTATAAATACCAACCAAGTTCAGTGCTTGAAAATAATGCCTTCAAACTGTACTCACGCAATTATCACCGACAGACGGGTGACGAATAATCGGCCTGATGTCGTATTGTTAAATAAGGAAACAAAGACAGCTTATTTGGTAGATGTCGCTGTACCCAACAACATCAACGTATTTGATAAATATCAAAAGAAAAAAGCCAAATATGGGGAGCTGGCCATCGAGATACCACAGATGTGGCGACTGAATAAGGTTCATGTGATACCGATCATCGTATCATCAACTGGACTAGTTCCAAAATCACTAGAACATAACCTAAAAATCATAGGACTGCATACTAACACCTTCATCGACATCCAGAAGGCAGTCCTGCTCATAACTTGCCACATAGTGAGAAAATTCTTACAGGACAACACATAAAACTAATAGAAACCAGCCTACTCCTTTTGATGCATACATCCGGGATGGGCTTGGAACCCAACAATTCTTGAGAAATTGATTGTCAGTAATAATAATAACAATAATAATAATAAAAAACTTAAAAAAAATAAATAAAAGGAAATAGAAAAAAAACAACTATTGTGTATTAAGAAATGATCTAACGATGCTGCATGTTTTCAAAATGACCGATTTTTGGATGTTCCTGTGAATGTCTGTATTAATTTCTAATTGAGCCAAATGCGGTGTAAACGTTGTTGGGGTGAGACCTGCTACTGATATGATGAGAGAAACAATGATGACTCTATCCTGTTTTACAGCCTTTTTACTTCCATTGCCAAGTCGGTGTATTTGGCGATTTTCTCACTGTATTTCGCTTGGATGTTCTCGTCGTTCGGAACAGCCATGTCAATTAAATAAGTGATATTCTCTTTTTTGGAT
Organism: Kuschelorhynchus macadamiae; assembly: GCA_030620095.1. Lineage (NCBI taxonomy): Eukaryota > Metazoa > Arthropoda > Insecta > Coleoptera > Curculionidae > Kuschelorhynchus > Kuschelorhynchus macadamiae. The sequence goes on from JAUTXW010000286.1 coordinate 878,330, forward strand.
TGAAAGGTGATATCGGGTCTAGAGCTTGTAGTCTTCGTTTTCAAGTATGGATGTTGGTGTATAATGGTAATAAGGGTCTGTGTTCTCCGTTAGTTTGTATGTTGTGGCTAATGCTTGATGAACGACCTTCGCTGCTGAGTTGTGTCTCGCGGTGTATTCAGTTCCGGCCATTATTCTACATCCACTCGTTATGTGATCGATCGTTTCTCTCTGCTGCTGACATCTCCTACACCTCTCGTCTTCAATGGTTGTGTCCTTGATGATGTGCTTTCGGTAGTTTCTGGTTGCTATAACTTTGTCCTGGATAGCAAGCATGAAGCCTTCTGTTTCAGGGAACAGCTGCCCGTCTTGTAACCACGTATATGAAAGCTTTTTATGTATGTGGTCTTGCTTTATGTGGTATCTGTGTCTTCCGTGAAGTGTTTTTTCAGACCAGGTGTTCATCTTTTCTAGTCGTCATTGGATGTGGCTGTGTGCGTCTGCTGCGTGGCTCGTTTGACACAGGTCGAGCGGTGTATAATTCTTGTCTGCCCTCACTATTGCCTTGTGAAAGTTAGTTTGTTCGTTGTGGAAGAATTTTCTGAGTTCGTAATTTTTTTTATTTAACGATTGTATATCTATAATTCCCCTCCCTCCTTCTTTTCTCTCCATGGTGAATCTTTCCTTGCATGCGTTGGGATGTAACTTCCTGTGTTTAGTGAATTCAGAGCGTATGAGAATGTAAATGTTTTCTATGTCTGTGTGGGACCATTTAATAGACAGTTTTCGTTGTTAACAAAATCAGGTTTCGGTTAACGCTAGTTGAAAACTTTGACATTTGAATATCGTTTGTCGTATATCGTAACCGCTAAATGCCGGTATTCTACGGACGATAGGCATAGCCGTTACGGAAGCGAAACGCATGCGCAGTTGAAAAAAAAAACTTAAAAATAGGTATAACCTCATTTTTGAGCCAATGTTTTGTTTGTGTTTAGTTTTTCATTTTTGTTATTTTCAAAAATGAGTGCCAATACAAGTTTAATAAATGCTATAAAAAGAAATAGGGTTCGTTTTTCCGAGGAAGACGATCAAATTTTACTTACCGAAATATTGGCAAATAATCCTTATGGGGATACTTCCAAATAGAATGTGGTAGTTGCCAATTTTTCAGAGGCTACTGGAAAGGAGGTATCAGTAAGAGGAGTTAGGGAACACATTCAATACATATTAAAGAGATTTTTGGAAAAGGAGAGGGAAAATATATACCGGTAAGTTGCATGTAATGTATTGGCTGCATCTGGTTATGCAATCAGACTGAGAAGTTGTAACTTTGGATGCTTTGACAATATTTTTTTTGCATTAATTCCTAGTTAAGTAAAAAATCTTGATTCCTAATGCTTTGTCTTACGATAAAAATCTGGTTGCATATGCTAGGCAAATGTGGAATGCGCTTAGACCCGAGTTGAGACCCAACTCTATTTTACAATCATTTTTAGTTCAGGGGTTGAAGAACCATACAACAACTTAGATCATTTGCTTCAAGAAGTACTGGATCTTATAAATAGTATTGTGACTGACAAGGAAAAAATTAAATGCCAAAGAAAGTCGACTGAAAATGCAAAATTGTTGCGGAATGATTTTGCCAGAAATCTTGTGAAACCTAATTTATCAATAACAACTGACAATAATCCAAAACTCTTACAAGAATCTACAGACCATAATGAAGAAAATATATTTATTGAGTTTATAACAGGTATGTAATGGCATAGGTAATATCGGCCTTTTGCTGCTTTTGAATATTTGAAATGAGTATCACCCACAACAAAATCAAAGTCAAGTGATATTTAACTTGAAAGGGAAAATATATTTAGTATTTTAGTAGTATGTGCCCCTACTTTAGAAATATATTCTTACAGGTGATGAATCTGAAAATCAAAAACCTGAAGATTCCCATCAGGACATTCATCAGCAAACCCCAACACAAAATGAAAAACAAGAGGCGCAGGCCAACATTGCAGGTATAAAATCCGATAATCCAGTATTTTTATAAGTAAGTTACATTATGTTTTAGGGCCTTCTAGGAAAAGGAAATGTCGAGTAACAAAAAGTAATTTGAAAAAAACAACCATTCAATATTTGGAAGAAAAAAATGATGAAAAACTAAAAATAAGGAAATTAGAGTTGGAGCTAGAGAGTAATAGGCAGAAAATAGAACAAGAAAAACTTGCTTTTGAAAAAGAAAAATTTCTCCTAGAGAAAGAAGAAAGAAAAGCATTGATTCGGGTAAAGGAAAAACAGCACATATTATTAACTTCCCTCGTACAAAAAAATAAATTGTAAATCTTCCGACCCTTCAAATAATTTTGATCCAAAATACAATTAATTAGTTATATTGATGCTTGTTAATACTCATCTTAGATTTTTTTGCCTCCCCTCATTAATTACAAAAATATTTTAAAGCTGATACTAGTTATTATGAAATGTGTCACCTATAATATTTTTAGGCTGCCTGTTATGAATTGTGCCCCCCTATCTCCTCATATTTCAAATAAAAAGAATTCCTTGTAAAAAACAGTACATCTGAAAAGTTGGAAATCATCACCGTCCATTTGAATTTATCCTCATAAGTTTTGTTATCTATTATGAATTTTATTAGCATAGAATCTGAGAACAGGCCTGAAACAATCAGTTTTTCTATTTCCGGTTTTGTTTTTATAAGTTGTACATTTATTATAATCACAGAGTACTGATTATTTCAAATTTTGTTGTACTCCTTTTAGTTTAGTTTATTCGTTATGATTTTGTTGATGGAAAGCAATTATGTATTTTATTTGTGTTAACTACAGCTTAGAATCTGACAACATTTTTCGATGTTTTTGTGAGCTGTACAGGGTATTTGATTATATTTACGTCCCTACCTAGAGCCTTTATTATTTGAGATGGGAAAAAATGTGTTATACAAAAGTTGTAGGGTGTTTCCTGAACCGCCAGAATTCGGTTTCATACCAAACAAGTGAATATCGCATAGCTGTCAAAAGATACCAAACTTTGTTTTTTTAAATGGGACACCCTGTATATTCCCTCTTTCTCTAACGCATTGCATCTTATGGCATAGTTTTTGTTAATTTTCTCGGTTGTCTTTAAAGATAAAGGAATCAAACCTGATATATTTATAATTGGGAAGATGAGACCCATTTATTGAAATAATAATATACAGGGTGTCCCATTTAAAAAAACAAAGTTTGGTATATTTTGACAGCTATGCTATATTCACTTATTTGATTTAAATCCAAATACTGGCGGTTCAGGAAACACCCTATAACTTTTGTATAAATCATTTTTTCCCATCTCAAATAATAAAGGCTCTAGGTAGGGACGTAAATATAATCAAAGACCCTGTACATTTGTTATAATCACTAAGTAAGTGCTGATAATTTTAAGTTTTGTTATAGTATTTTTAGTTTATTGGTTATGATTTTGTTGATATAAAGCAAAAATAAAACAGTTTTAAACATAAATTGTTAATTTTATTTATAAAAATTTATTTTGTCAACGGGCAAGCCCGATTACAAAGTTATATGTACTTAAATCTAAAGTAAAACATTTCAAGACAAACTGTGACACTCTTGTGAAGGGAGTTTTGTTATTGATTGAGAATATAGGAAGATATGCAAAGTTATGGATGAAAATGTGACCTAAAAAGTGCCCAAGAATGTGCTGGCAGCTGTCTCTAGACGGTATATCAAGCTTGCCTTGGCAAAATTCACAGACTCATTAGAAGGAGATAAATTAATATTCTTTTTAAGTCACACTTTTGTCTGTAAGTTTGTGTATCTTTCGACATTCTTAATCAAAGACACTATCCGGAAGCAACCTCGTTAGTTACATGTATGATAACAAAAAAAGATAACTTGCAAACACCAAAAAAAAAACAATGTATATGTTAAAAAGTTTTTTTTATCTAATTCTTCATTTTATTGTAGATATTCTTCTAATTGTACTGGATTACAGTTAAATGACTGTGCAGTTTGGTTACCATATAGACAAGAGTGACAGTTTGTCAGAATAACGGCCACCATATAGATTTTGCCAAGCTCTTGTAATAGCAGTTTTTGATTTTTTCTAAAATCTAAAAATGCAAATTCGGAAATCACTTTTCCAAATCCCCACTCTACAGCTATTCGCACCTGACTCATTCTTCTATTAAATGCTTCTTGTTCTGCGTTAATCCCATTTCGATTTGGATATGGACACATAAGTAGTTCTCTAATCCCGTAAGCTTTGTCACTATATATTATAAAATGTTCACCATTTGGAAACCTTGCAGATTCCTCTAACTGATTGTATAGATGGGACTCCCGTAGTATTCCAGCATCATGTTTTCGTCCTTCATACCCCCCTTTTAAGCTTACAGTAATGCCATCTGGACACGTTACAGCTTGGTATTTGACACAATGATGTCTCTTATGTCCGGAAAAATATGCCTCTTGATTTTCTGACGGCCTGCATATTCCCCGAGTAGTGCCATCGATGAAAGCCCAGCAGTTGGGAATGGGGGATCCCTTTTGGTGCACTGCATCAGCATACATCCTGAATCTTTGCAAGTTTAACCATGGCAAGTTCTGCAAATTTGAAAAAAGTTGCCCAAAGTTCTCATATATGTGATTTATCATAAAATCAATTATTTTTGATAAGGCTGTGCTCGATCGTCGAAATAAAGGTTCTAAATCAACAAGCCTGTTGGGGTAGCTTAACCTCCTTAGCAAAATACAAAGTCCTTCTTGACCTGAAACTTTATGTTGGCTGTCCGTGTTAAATTCGTTGGGAATTCTAAGTGACTCTACTAGTCTCGGAATATAATTTTTTTCAAAGCGAAAATTAACTTTGCACTCATTTTCTGACAAAACATCAAGGTTGAACCGCCCATACAGTTCTGCTCTATATTGTATCTGATTGTCCAACACCTCCAACAAGATTGCATCTTCTAAATCTGAATCATCACTGGAGTCCAATAACATTAATTCGTCAACCATTTTGTAACAAATTGTACAAAAAACAAAATATAATAACTTTCGACAACAAAACCAACAACCAACATATGTTTGGTTAGGTTTATAAAGTAAGAGTTGTCTACGTTTACGGCAAGCGGGAGTTAGCTCCGAACCGAAAAGTGTTATTTTATCTGTCAAATAGCGGTTATGGCTACGTATTCGTTAACCGTAGCGTTGAATTTATAAGAGGCAACGAAAACTGTCTAATGATACCAAACGAATACGTAAGAATAGGTTTGGCGAAGGTGTTAATAGCTTTCGTTAGATTTCTGGAATTCAGTATTGTTTTTAGTAGCTTTGTGAGTCTCATTTTAAATTCCGTCTTGAGCTTTGATTTGATATGAGTGTTGTTAATTTTGGTGCTTTGATGGAAGCCTAGGTATCTGTATGTTTCTTCTTTGAGCATGTTATCTATAGTTTCATTGCTGATCGTTTCCCTCGTAGGGTAGTCTTTCCACTGTCCCTTGTTGATATGAAGTAGCTTGCATTTACTTATATCAAATTCCATGTTGATGTCCAGGGTAAACGTTTCTGTGATATTAAGGAGTTCCTTTAGCTGTGCCTTTGTGCTTGCATATAATTTTATGTCATCCATGTACAAGAGATGGTTTATTTTGTGTAGGTTATTTTTTTGGTGTTTAATTTGGAATCCGAAGTTTGTGTTTTTCAGTGTGTTTGAGAGTGGATTGAGACAGAGGCAGAACCACAAAGCGCTGAGTGAATCTCTCTGGAATATACCTCGTCTGATGTAGATCTCTTCTGTTTCGATGTGCTCTTTTTGTGTTCTCAGGTTGATTTAAGTAAGAAATTACCTGATGTTTTTATTGACTTTGTATAATTCTAGCACTCTGGTTAGCCAACTGTTGGGTATCGAATCAAAGGCTTTTTTATAATCTATGTAACCAGTATGAAGGTTTCTATAATTTTTCCTGGTTTGTTCCATGATGACGCTGTCTATAATTAGCTGCTCCTGGCATCCTTGTTTTCCTGCACCCTTTTTTCTCTTCCGTTAGAATGTTTTTGTGTGCTAGATGTTGTTCTATTCTCCTGGTAATTTATTTTTATTTTTTATACTGACTTTGTATAATCCAGTCAGTATAAAATACAACCACAGGAATACTGTGAGATAACAAGTCATAATAATAATAATAATATTTCTTACATACTAATTACAAAAATAATGGTCTACTCTAAAAAGTTACAAAAAGAAATGCATTAAGCCTACTTAATTCCTCATAACGTGATTTATTATGCCATGAGGATTTTGTAAAGCAGCAAGATTTGGTGCGGTATTGCCAATAACGGGATTTAGGTCTTGTTGAGACATACAATACTGTGCAATTGGAGTGCAATTTTTTAAAAATTCAACCTAAATTTGAATGTCTATTACTTTTAAAAAAATTGATTTGCTTACAAGCGGCTTTCTACATGTTGTAGGCTTATGTTTTGTTAACAATTTTATGGAATCTAACTTTTATGAGTTGCGTTGGTCTGGTATATAGGAGGGGTAAAACAAAAGTATTATTTTTCCAGGAACTTTGTCAAGAGCGAGAATTTGCAAATCTGAAATTATTTAGAATTTATATGTAACTACTTAATAAATGGGTTCTTAAAAAAACTAATTTCTCAAAATATTGACACCTCTTTTTTTTAAGTCATTTTCTTCTCAAACAAAAAAAAGTAAATACAATTTTACCTTTCCGAATATTAATTTAATTTCAGGGGCGTACTAATTACCTTTTTGAGACCGTATTATATCTCTCTTATTGTCTTAAATTAGACTTCGCCTCCTGAATACTGTAAAGGGTATTTTTATTTTTCCTTATAATTTTTTAAAAGTGATTTTAAATCTCGGGTCGGTTTTTTAATTTCATAGAATTATTACCCATAGACTAAGTAATTTTGATTATTTTTTTAAACTTTTGTTAACACAAAAATTACTTTCTTTTATCTTACCAGTTCTAGGCACTTTTTATGTAAAGTTGTACCCAATTGAGAGTGTTTTTTTTATCAGTAGGTCTTCCATACCGAATTTTATGATAACCCTCTACGATGTAGGTATAATATTTTAAATATTTCTGACTCAACATTTGTTTTCTTCTTTAATCTTTATATTATTGACTCATTTGTTATTATACAGACCTAGTTTTTATTTTAATTATTGATTTTTTAAGTATTTCAATGTTGAGTTCAATGAGTTCAATGTATAGTTTACTTTTTTTAACATAGTGTAAGTTATTCCATAAGATATTATAGAACATTCCTATTTTTAAGGTTGCTTTATCAATGAGACATGTTTTTCTGATGACAATAAAGCTTATTTTGTTTGTTTTGTTTGTTATTCAAAAATATATTATTATTAAAACATTTATACAGTGTGGGGCATGTGGTGGGGCACCCCTTATCCATCCGTTTCTACTACCAAATGGTATTTTCTTTTTAAATGAACCTTCCAGGAGATATGCAGATCGGATACAGCTACAATTTTAAAATATTTAGGATCAGTTTTATCTCAGGGGCGTACTAATTGATAAATTTTGTAAAAGGTATTTTTGCTTTTTTATCATTTTTGAAAATGTGATTTTAAAGGTTAAACCGTTTTTTAATTGAATACAAATATTAAACATAAACGAAACAATTTTGATTATTTCGTTAAACCAAATTTTTTTAACGCAAAAATTATCAATTCTAGACATATGTATATCTTTTTTATTAGTAGTTTTTAAAATACTGATTAATTCTGCGTTAAAAAAATCAGTTTAACAAAATTAAAAAATCGTCTAAGCTTTAAAATAACATTTTCAAAAATTATAAAGAAGAACAAAAATACCCTTTACAGAATTCAGGAGATACAAGTCTGAGATAAGAAAATAAAAAAGATAGAATACGATCTGAAAAAGTTAATTAGTACGCCCCTCCAAATAAAACTGACCTTTGGAAAATCATAATTTTATCCACTTTTAATGAAGTTGTCCATAAGAAATCCAAAACGATTAAAAGGTTAGTCTTTTTAATTAATTTAGACGGAAAAAGGCATATTTTAAACAACAGAATAAAACAAATATTAAAAATGTATGCAATTAACGGGTGATTCAATAAGGGTTTCCACATTAAAATAATAAAAAAAAATCGGAAGAATAGAAAAATATACAAACATTTTTATTTGCCATTTTAGGTTAGTGTATTACAATTAGGTATGAAAGATGATGTCATTCAAATGACCCCCGCGACTCATGTGGCATGACGTAATTCGTGTATTGAAATTTCCTATCACTTTTTGACACAATTCAGGTTCTATGCCGGCTATTTCGCGTCTAATCTCCTGTTTCAGCTCTGGAATAGTGTTTGGTTTATTTTTATACACTCTGCTTTTTAGATACCCCCAAAGAAAAAAATCTAGGGGAGTAAGATCACATGATCGCGGCGGCCAATTGATATCGCCGTTACGTGAGATAATCCGACCTCGAAACTTGCCGCGCAGCAATTGCATCGTTTCTCTGGATGTGTGACAAGTGGCTCCATCCTGTTGGAACCAAAAATCTTCAATGTCAATACCTTCCAACTGCTCCCAGAAAAAATCAGATATCATGTTTCGATAGCGAACTCCATTAACCGTAACAGCGTTCTCCGCATTATCCTCGAAAAAAAAGGGGCCAATTATTCCTCCGCACCAAAAGGCGCACCAAACAGTCACTTTTTGAGGATGCATTGCTTTTTGGACAATCTCTCTTGGATTTTCTAATCCCCAAATACGAGCATTGTGTTTGTTTACAAAGCCACCAACGTGAAAATGTGCCTCATCGCTAAAGATGATTTTCGTTGAAAAATGAACCCCTTGTTCTCGTATCCATTCTGCAAACACGCGGCGCTGTTGATGATCTCGAGGTTTCAACTCCTGAGTTATTTGGACTTTATATGGGTGTAGATGCAAGTCTTTTGTTAAAATTCGCTGTGTGGTTGAATACGTAAGGCCCACTTGCTGCGATCGATGACGAATCGATGTGTTTGGATCTTCGGCTACACTTTCGCGAACAATGGCAATATTTTGATCTGACCGACCTGCACGAGCACGTTGAGGGAATTTGAGGTTAGTTACAGATCCAGTTTGCTCGAATTTTTGAACCACATTCCAAATTGTCCTCTCAGAAGGTCGATTTTGCGCGCCGAAAAATTCACGTAGAGCCCGAAATGCATTTTTTCTTGATCGACCATTTTCATAATAGGCTTGCACAATTTTTACACGTTGTTCAGTCGTATATTGCTCCATGACTAATTCTGTTTATGTTTTGAGGTTAGAAATCTCATATGATAATAAACAAATACAGTGGCGTTTCAAAAATATTTCAGATTGTAATGTGGAAACTCTTATTGAATCACCCTTTAGTTATATTTCCTATAACTCGTTTATTAAGTTGATAGAAGAAGTGGCAAAAGTGTATATTCATCCTTAAAATCACAATAATTTCAGATATTCAAATTCCCGCTTTGACAAAGTTCATGTAAAAATACATGTATTCTATCCCTCGTATACAATAATAAACTCAGATTCCCAAAAATGTAATAAAACATAAGATTACAAAATGTAAAAAACCGTTTGGAAGCAAAACATTTTGAGTAAAGTTGAATTTTAAGAAAACGCATTTTCAATTGCAATTTTGGGTTCTGTATACCTAAATCCAAAAGTATTTTAGTAATTTTCCAATGTTTTATTAAGGGTAGTTATTCCGTCTTTAGGTATAGGCAACATTTAATAAATATAATATAATAAATTAAAATTTAATCTAACTTTTATTCGAGAATTCATATATACACTACAATACAGTGTATTACATTAGAAACTGTAACTTTAATATCATAAATAATGTAAAATTGTAGCTTTGATCTGCGGATATCTTGCAAGGTTCATTTAAAAAGAAAATACCACTCAGTAGTTAGAGAGCGTCGAAGGGTAAGGGGTGCACCACCATGTATAAAAGTTTTAATAATTATATATTTTTTGGACACTCGCTACATGAAAATCTACTGACAAAAAATTGAATATAACTTTACTTAAGAAATGCCTAGAAATGGTAATTTAAAAGAATGTAATATTTGTGTTAATAAAATTAAGTTTTAAAACATAATCAAAATTACTCAGTCTTTGGGTAATTCTATGAAATTAAAAAACCGTCCCGAGACTTGAAATTACTTTTTATTTCCCTCGTAAATATTGTAATCGTGAAAAAATCACATTCCGAGATTTTTCAGATCTCCACATGTTTTGTCAATTCCGTCTGTCAGTCGTTGATTGATTGATTCCGAATTTTGGTTAAAAATTAAGGGTGTTATGGGGACGACCTGGTAACATTTTGGTAAAAATCCAATATGGCAAAACAAAATGGCGGCCTGGTGAAATGTTAAAAAATTTATTACTGAAAAAAAACACTTATCTACTTTATCTCAAATTTTATATCAAGTATTATCTGGAAATCAAGATGGCGGAACAAAATGGCGGCTTGATAAAATATTTAAAAATTTAGCCTGAAAAAACTGCTTAGTGGCTTAATTTTAAATTGTGTGCCATAACTAATTGTGGTACAGGGTCAAATGTTTAAAAAATCACCCTGAAAATACTACTTTGTGCAAGAATTAAGTGTGATATAGAGATAAACTGGTAAAGTTGTGGTATGAATTTAAGATGGTGAAACAAAATGGCGGCCAAATAAAATTTAAAAAAAAACAACGTAAACAAATCTTATTCAATTGAATGTTACAAAAAAATTAAATATGAAAATGGGATAAACTGGTACGAATTCAACATGACAACAAAATGGCGGTATGTGTGAATGTAAAACTACTTATTGAATTTATTTTAAATTATGCTTAAAAGTCAAGTGTGGCATAGGTAGAGAGAAATAGGAATCCAATATGACGGAACAAAATGGCGCCCAATAAAAATGTTTGAAAAGACAGTATATATAACGCAAATATACTGTGACTATGTACAGGGTGTCCGGATTTGGTTGCAAAAGCAGGGTATCTCGCTTATTTTTTAAGATAGAACCTTGCGGTTTTCACGAACCTGGGCTAATTTTTTGTGAAACTCATGAAGCCGTAAACAAAATTTTCATAGCCTTCTTCGTTTATGAGATACAGGGCGAAATAGAAAATTTTGCATTTATTTGCGGTTATCCTTTAAATTAACGCAAAGGGAAAAATTGCTGCAGTTTTTTACGCTGGATCCAGTGGCGTAGTCATATTTTTCATTTGAGTTGTTATTTTTTAGATATGACCCAAAGTTGTGTTTTCTTAAATGGGACACCCTGTATATTTGTCCAGAAATTGATTTGTCCTTTTAAAAGCTTCTCAAAAATATATAATAGTATGGGTCTATTTTAATAAACAACAACAAAAATCCTAATTTTTATAATTATCATCCCAAATTTTGCAGTAGGCCATGCAAAACAATGCTGCCTTTTATTTAAAGTCGTTAACAATATCTACATCCTAACAATAAATAAAAATAAATATGTAATTAAATCTATTTATCAAAATATGTATTGATAATCTCGCACCAAAAAAGTACCACCTACCTAGATTTATGTAACACAAGAACAAAACAGTAATAAATTATTATGTAACAAGCCTTTCAACAAAAATCAACTGTCGTATAAGAACTACAGTAACCAAGCAAATCAAAAGCACTGTTCAAACTGATTTCCATTTTGTTCTATGCATGCTTCGCACAATTTTAGTATTCGTTTTAGGGAATTAAGCAAAATAACGGGATTTACAAAATAAATAGCGAAAATTTTCTCTTATTGCATTTCCTAAATCTTGGACATTATCATAGTGGTCTTTGTAAATTCTATTTTCCAGATATCCCCATAGAAAGAAATCTAAAATCGACAAATCTGGGGACCTAGGGGGCCATCTTATAGGCCCATTTGTTCCGATCCATTGATTGGTAAAATTATTGTCCAGAAATAATCTCGTCATTCCAGAATTGTGTGCAGGAGCACCGTCCTGTTGAAAATAAATTTGGTTAATTTGCGCTAGAAGAACATCGTCAAGTAATTCAGGTATAGCTGCCTCTAAAATTTCTATATAGCGATTGGCTGTTAGATTTCCCTCAAATATATAAAATTTTATATGTGTGTGTTCCTAATATGAAGCAGGACACATTTAGACCAAACCTGCCCTGCTGTCTTCTGGGAAATATTTGGTGTTGATTTTCCTGGGACCAGAATCTACTATTGTGCCTATTGAGTATACCAGAATTACTGAAATGTGCCTCGTCTGACCATATAACCTTCCTTTCAAAATCTCTAACCATATCGCATTTTTCTCGAAACCAATTGCAGAAGACTACCCGACGCTCTGCATCCCCTGGCTGTAAGTGCTGCAAGAGCCTAAATTTGTATGGGTGGTATTTGTGCTTTTTTAGAATTTCTTGAACTCTAGTTTTTGGAATCCCTATGCTCTTTTCACTGGCCCTACAAGAGTTTGTAGGGTAAGCTTCTGCATTAGCCAAAACTTTTTCTTTACTATATGTTTTCGTGCGAGGTTTGATAAATGATCCGTTATTAAGTAAATTCTTTTTTATCCGATAAAAAGTGGATATATTAGGTTGCCTCCTTTCTGGATATCTAAATAAAAATAAAGCAATAGTATTTCAACATACCTAAAAATAAACTATTTACCTGTTAAAATACATCTCAGAAGCCGCTTCAACATTTTCATTACTTAATATAAAACAAGCTAATTTAATAATACAAATATATTTTTACACAATAAATAAATACAAAAAACTAGGGCTATATTTTATATACGCGTACAAAAATGGGAAATGTCATTTGCTTCCAAGAAAACAAAAGAAAACGGCATCGTTTTGCATGGCCTACTGCAAAATTTGGGATGATAATTATAAAAATTAGGACTTTTGTTGTTTATTAAAATAGACCCATACTATTATATATTTTAGAGAAGCTTTTAAAAGGACAAATCAATTTCTGGACAAATGTACAGGGTGTCCCATTTAAAAAAACACAACTTTGGGTCATATCTAAAAAATAACAACTCAAATGAAAAATATGACTACGCCACTGGATCCAGCGTAAAAAACTGCATAAGCAGCAATTTTTCCCTTTGCGTTAAGTTAAAGGATAACCGAGATACGAGGGGGGTCCCAAAATGCAAAATGTATCTCATAAACGAAGAAGGTTATGAAAATCTTGTTTACGGCTTCATGAGTTTCACAAAAAATTAGCTCAGGTTGGTGAAAACCGCAAGGTTCTATTTTTAAAAATAAGCGAGATACCCTGCCTTTGCAACCAAATCCGGACACCCTGTACTGCACTAAATTGGGTAAAAATCATAACGACGCGTGACGGAAGTTCCGCGTAAAGGAAATTTACCGATTTTTATTATTATTATTATTATTATAAATACATTATTTTTGAATTAAACGAATAAATCAAATTTATATGTATTCCAAACCGTTCAACTAACTTAGTTTTAAAATAAGATACTAATCAGAAATTTATGAAGTAAAAAAAAAACAGATCCTACTATTTGTCAACGAATGTATATCACTTAAAGTAAAATTAACATTAATTTTGTAGCATAAAGCTCGTAAATTACTTAGCAAATATATGCCGTACTCTCATATGTGCCATAATATGAATGACTTATTTTATTTTCAGCAAAATAAGCGCAACACATACTTGTTATGCTGACGCTGATGACATCATTGCGCGCATTTTCAACCTTTACGGAATGCCTTGACATGGAAGATGAGTCATTTTAATCTGTGGTCTAAATAAGAAATAATTCGTGTGGAATACGAGGTAACGAAATTATGCTTTCTGCATTATTTTATTTACAGACATTTGTTGTTTTCGTTACATAACTAGACTCTCACGGGGGAAGGGGGGAGTACGACCCAAGTTACGTTGTACAAAAATTAGGTAAGGCAAGAATAATATTAGAAAAAAAATCGGTAAATTCGTTTACCCGGAACTTCCCTCGTTACGAATCTTTTCTTTTCATAGGAATAGTGGCCCACTTTAATTCCACACATAATCATTACGTAACACATACATATACTATCTTTCCAAATATTTTTATTAAGAGCTATATTGTTCCACCATATTGGATTCGTACCAATATTTGACCAGTTTCTATCTGTTCTGCCACACTTAAAATAAACTGAATAAGTAGTTTTTACACTAATTTTTTAAGACCCTCCATTTTGCCTCGTCATGTTGATTTCTTACCAGTTTATTTCTATATCACATTTAATTTTTGCGTCAATTGAATAAGAAAAAATGTTTACGTTGATTTTTTAAACATTTTTTGTTCCGCTATTTTGAATTCGTACCACAATTTTACAAGTTTATCTCTATATCGCACTTAATGCTTGCATACTGACGGCTCTAGGGAATGCAATCCCACAACAAAATTTTAATCCAGGTATTTGCGGAATCCCGGATGTTTCTGAAAGTCATTGAGAAAGAACAGAAATCCTGTATTACAAATGAATCTAGAACTAAAAATAAAACAATTATTATTCAAAATTATGTATTGAGAGATTAATAAAAAGATACATTAAAAGAATAAAAATTACTACAAAGAGACAATAGGTAGTTTAGGCATTATTTTGAAAATAACTGCGCATAAAACACAGCATGTTAATAGTCTTGTCTGCCAAACCACTCCTAACTTTACATGCCAGATAGCCAGCAGCTGAAAACGCACGTTCTGCTTCCACGCTTGAGGGTAGAACTGTTAATAAAGCGTTGTAGGCGAATTGAAGATATTCGCCTTTTAATCCACCAGCCTCAAACAAATTCATTTCTCTCTTAATCAAAAGATCATCTCGAAGAGACATCGGTTTAGGCTCCGTAGTTTCAGCTTGCATCATTGCGGCCATTGTAGCAAGAGGTAAATCGTCATGATCTTGAGTGGAGATAAAAGACGTCGTACAAGCATCTGATGAAAGAAACGTTGATTCTGCGTGGTCGTCTCTCTAATTGAATTGTAATATTTCTACGAGATTTATAATTTCTTTACGGACTACACTCTTTGCAGGTAACTTAAAAGTTTCGTCGTGCATAAATGCAATTCTATCTTCTTCGTGCTTTCCAGGGTCGTGTAAGTACAATAAAACCTCCGTTATATTGGTACGTCGCTCTGCAATGCGTTTTCTCAATGAGATAGCAAGTTTCTTGGCTAATAGTGTTTCTTGGCCTTCTAACTTGCTAATCACGAACCTCAGAGTAGTTTCTGCTGTGATGAGATTCGACTCTCGCCGACACAAAACTTCGACAGCTAGTTTGACTGGCTGGAATATCCGGATTATTATCTCTATTATTTCTGGATTAGCAGCCAGGCCTACATGAATTAAAGCTTTAGAGACACATAATTTGACTTTATTGAATGTAGTTATAGTATCTGAAAGGCTCGACCATCTCGTTTTACAATCTAGCAATAACGTAACGTTTTTTCCAAAATCCTTTACAATATATGTCTGCAATAAATCATTTTTGGTCGGTGATTTTTTAAAAAGTTTGACCACTTTTCTCATTTTTTGTATTATATTTGAGTATTCTAATGACAAATCTACTTCTCTCGTGGGAAGAACCAGATCAAAGCTGTTGTCCTCACCTTCATAGTTATCTTCATCCGATTCTATGTCTGATAAATCATTCTCTGTCCTTCCTTCATCGGCTATCCAGTTTTGTACTCACAGATGAGTCTTGTTTCTTATAAATAACATCAATTATAGCGAGCTGAATTCCATGGGCATAACAAAGATGTTGATCGGACTTGATAAGACGGCTAACTTTTACCATAACCTTGGCACCGTCTGTGGTGATACTGACGTCATCCTTATCAAGAGACAGATCAAACTCTTTTTCTGTTAAAATTGTGACACAGGTTTCTGCAGGGTTGCTTCCAAAAATGCGTACCAGGCCTAAGTTCCAAAAAAATAGGCTTATCTTTATCAAATGCGTGAATATTTACATTTAGAAAGCGCCTATTTCTCAAGGAAATCCATTCGTCAAACGTTAGAGTAAAACGATGACTGTTGTCTTTTAACTTCGAAATGTCATGTAGAACTTTTAGTTTCAGAGTCGCACCATAATTCATGACCATACATTTTATTGAGTTTGGATATGTAAGTATTGTATAACCACCTGCTTTAAAGAGATCTCGCAAATCCGACGAAGTGCAGAAAACACTGAACGGTAGGCCATCCTTTGACACCATGAGTGACACCTTCTGTTCTACGGTATTGTCTTCTCAATGGAAATGATCAGTAATTTTCCGTTTCTTTGACGACGAAGTTGAAGAAGTATGAGCGAAGTCTTGTGAATACTCGTCCTGTGTAGGTTGAGGACTTCGAGAAGAAGATGGCGGTGCCGAGGAATTAGAGGTCGACGTCGACATCGCTGAACCTGGTCGAGATGCCTCTTCTGGCGCGGAAGATTTGTCAGAATCATTTTGTTTGCTATCAATCTTATGTTTACATTTTAAATGCACATGTAAGCCCTTAGTTGAACGACCTGTGGTTTTAATAATTGATTTGCATAACTTGCATTTGGCCGTCTGTGAATCATGTCTTTAAAAAGTATTTCCACACAATAACTGAACTGACAAAGTCTTTATAAACAATGTTCGACATAATTGAACACTTTTCTAACTGTTTATAATACAAGAGAAGCCAAATCGTCCCGATTAAATCACTAAAACAAATAAAACTAAGCACGTTATTAGGTTACGTCACAATTACAAATTATAACTGACAAAAAATACGTAAACAAACGCCGCGCGCGTGAAAGAAAGCCACCGGCACCGCGCCCTACCCCGTCCCCGTCCGTCATTACCTTGAATCTTTCTCGAGCCGAATCAGTTCGCCCGCTTCCGCGCGCCGAACAACACATGGCGTTTACCGTTGCACAATCCCGCTAATCCCGCGGGATCTCGCTCGATTTATGTGCGGGATCCTGGCATTTCGGGATCCTGGTATCCCAGTATTGCATTCCCTAGACGGCTCCAAGCAGACCAATACAGGGCTTGTCGGGGCTGGAAAGTACATCGACAGGAATTTAGGCAAATACTTCTCGCTGGGAAGTTATGCTACAGTTTTCCAGGCGGAGGTCTTCACTAGTCTTGAGCTGGCCACCAAGCAAGATGTCACAAAAGGACCGTAGGAAAGGATCTTTTAAAGCAATTCAAAAAGCCAGAATAAGCTCTAAGCTTGCTCAAGAAAGAAGGGATTATCTGGAGCAACTAGCAAGAAGGAAAGTAGTCAAACTGCGTTAGATGCCCGGACACAGCAGTGTCGAGGGGAATGAGCGGGTCTACAATTTGGCAAGTAAAGGCTCCTCGACGCCGCTCTTGTGTCCGGAACCCAACCTCGAACTAGATAAGAGACAAACTTCCCAGACCCTAAACAAATAGGTCTGGGATAAAACAAAGGTTAACTGGAGAAATACAGAAGGCTGCAGGGATCCCAAGGATATGCATCCAGAACCGTTACAAACGGCCTGGTTGCTGTCAAGCAGCCGCCAGACCATGGCGGATATGGTCGGAATACTGACCGATCATTGGAGACTAAATAGGATAGCCCACACTGTTCTAATTCTAGAATAGGGGAGAAAACCTCATACCACTTGATAGGGATCTGTAATGGGTGGGGCAGACTCAGAAGGAAAATCTTCGGATCAATCGCCCTACCTAGAGAGGAGTTAGGGACCTTTGATTGGGATAAGATGCAAGCCTTTGTAAGAAGGACAGGCCGACTCGAATCTGGTGCAGAAGGTTATCTAGGATGAGAGTAGGTGGACAGGGGTAGGCAATAAGGGTCATTTAGTCCTAAATGCCGGGCTTCGCCCTCCGCCCCACCCTTACTACTACTAATACTTGCATAACGTTTGAAATTAATCTAATAAACAGTTTTATCAGAATGATTTTCTAACTATTTTATTAGGCCACCATTTTGGATTCAATCCAAAATATTACCAGTTCATTTCTATGTAATACTTGATTTTTGTGCCAAATTTGAGGTTTCTTAGCGATAATTTTTTTAATACTTCACCAGGCCCGCATTATCTTCCGCCATATTGTATATTTACCAGGTCCTATAAGACCTTTAACTTTTGACCAAAATTTGCAATCGGCTAAATGGTTTTTCAGCTATGCCTCAATTTGACAGACAGACAGATCGATAAACAAACCGACGGAATTAAGAAAACATGTTTTTGGGCATCTAAAAACGCTAAAACTTGAAGCTACGTAAAACCTTGGAGGGCATTTTTTTCACAATAGCACACACATTATTTGGCCGACATTTTATTCCGCCATCTTGAAGTCGTACCATAATTTTACCAATTCGTCTCTATATCACATTTAATTATTGCATGAAAATATTTTCTTAAGCCGCCATTTTATTTGGCCGTCTTGGATTCACACCAAAATTTTACCAGTTGATTTCTAGGTAATACTTGATTTTTGTGCAAAATTTCATGCAAATTGGTGAGTCGTTTTTTAGTAATAATTTTTTAGCATTTCACCAGGTCGCCATTTAGTTTCGTCATTTTGGATTCGTACGAAAATTTCAAAGTTTCATCCCCATAAGATCCTTAATTTTCGACAAAATTTGAAGTCCATCAGATAAGTAGTGTTTGAACTATGCCGCGTACAGACAGGCCGACGCAACTGAGAAGACATGTTTTTTGGCATGTAGGGACCCTAAAAGTGAAGATCTGTAAAAACTTGGGAGGGTGATTTTTCCGCAAAGTAAAAATATTTAGGTATATTAATACATTACCACAACAAGAACATACTATGTGTGTATATATATGAAATAAAATGTAATTGTCTAGCTTCTTAGAAAATTCTCGATTTATTAAAATCCCTTGCCAGCAGGGGCAAGCGGTGAAATTTTAAGAAAGGGAAGCAATTTTTAGAAACTTACCTATTTGTAATGTAATTCGATTCTTCGATCATTTTTTGCAAATTCGTCAATGACGTCATCATAAAAACCTCGATGCTCCGACATATTTTGGAGAAGTTTACTTTCAATGGACAACAGCGATGTATGCGAAAGTCTCTCCTGCCCCGTTGAATTCCTCACGAAATTTTTTATACGTTTAAGTGTTGAAAAATTGCGTTCTACTGATGAACTTGTAGCAGGTATTGTCGATACTAATTCACAAAATTTCGACACTTCGGTGTACGCATCCTCTAACTCCTTGTCTTTTAAAAATTGCATTAGTTCCTTAGCGTTATTTTTTGCGCTAATGTCATCAGTTTCGTAAATCACTTTTAGTTCAGATCGCAGTAACACTCGGTCGAAGAACTGGCCATAATGAAGAACGAGAGATTTAAACGCATCTTCTGGAAAAGTTTTTCCTTTAAATGCATCAAAATTGCAGAGCTCGGGGAATTTAAAATCATTTAAACCGTTAAATATATAGTTTATTTGTTGCTGAATTTAATCGATTATTTCATAAAAGAGGCGTCTGTATGATGTTTGAACATCTCCCACCTTGTCTGTTCGAAGACGCTTGGCTTGTGGCTCTACATTTAACGTCATCGTTTTCTCCCAAAATAGGTCAGTCATCTCTTTTTCGGCTTAACATGGACTTAAAATCATCCACTTTTTTTAGGCAAAAAGCAATATCATTTGTTTTAGTTTGTAATATATTAAAAACATTGTCTGAGAATGGAAATATTTCTGAAAATATGTTCAACAAATAATTAAAATTAAAATCTCGTTTCAAACAGTCCAAAAACCCCCTTGAACTATTTATTGCTTTCGAGTCCCACGTTTCATTATTTTCTATTATATTCTCAAATACTTCAATAAGTGATTTACGATTTTAAGATACTGTTAACACAAGTTTTCCATTATAGTTCCACCTAGTAGGAGCTACTTTGGGCAATCGTTTGTGGACAATGAAGTCCAAAGCTTGTGTACGTTTTGTTGACTTGGAAAAAAAAGCAGCCATGACACTTAAAGTAACGAAAAATACTTTACACTCTTTAATGTGATTGATGGACTGGGATACAACTAAATTTAATTTATGAGCAAAACAATGGACAAACACAGCACTTGGGAAAGTTTCTCGAACTTTAGCTTGCAGACCCCCTAATTGTCCTGCCATCACTGCAGCTCCATCATAGCTTTGAGCAACTAATTTTTTCTCTCCATTAATTTCTTTAGTAACGTTATAAACTACAATATATAATGCATCTGCTGTACGATTTTCGGACACATTCTTAAAACCTAAAAATCGCTCTTGAATACTTCCGTCTGTTTTAACGTAGCGTATTACTTTAGATAATTGGCTAAAATTAGTGATATCAGTTGTGCCGTCCAGAACAATAGCAATGAACCGGGCCTCGCCAATCGCCTGCTTAATTCTTTTTAGAATAATGGTTGCAACAGCGGAAATTAAATCATTCTGGATTCAATTCGACGTTCCGCGAAAAAGGCTAGACTGCTCTAAATTAATTTTTAAGCAATCATCATATTTAGCCATTAAACTAAGTAAATCTTGAAAATTTCCTCTAATTAAAGAAACCCTTGTTTCGTCATGACCTCTAAATCCCAATTGGTACTGTCCGAGAAAACAAACAACATCAATAAGTCTTCTTAATATTTGCCTATTTTTATCGACTAGTTCATTGAGTTGGCGGTGACTAGTTTCCAACTGTTTATTGAGGGCCTGTTCAATTCTGGTTTTGCCGAAGAATTTTTCTTTTATGACGGCCTGCAAATGCGCTTTGGAGATAATGTGTCTTTTTACAGCTTTATGGAAATTGTTTAAATCGGAAAAACCAGTTTTATTCCAGAGACCTTTTCATTTTCAAAAAGTAAACAGGGCCAACAAAATAATTTACTTATATTTTCACACCCTGTTAGCCATTTAAATTGTTCATATTGTTTTTTCCGGATAAAAATGTTTAATACAGTTTTTCATTTTTATGGTTAAATTTTTCATAGGCGGTTTTGCCCTTTATTTGGGAATTATTTGAAGTTTATCAGCGAAGTTTAATGTTCAAAATCCCTTTATTATTAAGACACACACCACACATTCACACACACTCTTCTTCTTAAAATTCTCCAACATTTTCAACGTTATTACCGACAGCCGAAGTTGACGGTATTTGCATATCCACATCCGTAATATTGTCTTCCATATCGCACCATGCACGACGCGACGTACGTACCACACAACACACGGATAGCCGTTCAAACAAAGAACCTACCCCAACGATAGCTTCCGCACCCACTTAAAGCACGAAAGAAAAGTTCAATAACCTCTGGCTCGATTCACAGGAAATCAAGCATACAGGACTTGGCTGCAGAGAAGCTAGCGGCTTGCATAGGTTCTATTCTATTCCATTTTCTATTGTCGCTCGGTTGCAGTCAAGGCCACATTTATTATGGGCTTGATAATTAAGATAATATTTTAGTATTTTTAATATAAACTAAATTAATGGTTTCCTATTTCAAAAATTACATTTTAGAAGATGTTTTGTAATTTTTTTTGGAGAAGCACTGTTTCCCTTGCTTCCATGGACTGCACGCCCCTGCTTGCCAGGAGCCCAGAGATCGATATTCTTAGTGAGATTACGAAGTTACAAGTTGCGCCTTAAACATTTCCCCATTTTTAATTTTGCTTCAATACATTTGCTATAGGACCACTCAGACACTACCCTAAAAACTTCCTAAAATATTCAACGAATTGGTCAAACCATCCCGGAGTAATCGGTGCACATACACAAAAAATCGGTAAATTTTCTTTACCCGGAACTTCCCTCGTTATGAATCTTTCCTTTTATTAGGAATAGTGAAGTGTGGCCCAATATAGTTCAGTACATAGTCATTTAGAAACACCTATACTATCCACACTTGATTTTTGGGCATAATTTAAGACCGATTTTTTAAATATTTTATTAAGCCGCCATTTTGTTTTGATATCTTATATTCACACTAAAATGTTACCAGTTCATTCCTATGTAACACTTGATTTTGGTGTAAAATTTGAGGAAATTGGATAATTAATTTTCTTAGTAATTTTTTTTAACGTTTCACTAGGCTGCATTCTTGTTATTGGATTTTTACCAAAATATTACCCGTCATTTTTGACTAAAAATTTGAAGTCAAACTGGTGAGTAGTTTTTTCCGCCATCATGAATGAAAAGTGACTAAAACATCACTGGTAGATACTATGCAGGTACAAAAAACTGCAGAGTATGTTATACAGGGCGCGAACAAAATATTATAATTAATGCGAAAAGGTGATAAAATCATTGTAAATTGATACAGGACACAACTCAAGATAAAATTTTTATTCACGTATTGAAAAGATTTAATTACTGAAGTGAAAATACGTTCCCCCCTGGTATTACTGCAGGACTTTAAATTTAAAGGTTCAAGATGCTTTAAACTCCACAAGTAATGCCTACCGAAGAGAAGTCATAAAAAATATGATGAAAAATATTTATATATACTACAAATTCACGTCATTTACTACCAAATTCAACAAGTAGTGATGGCAAAGAAAAATTATACAATTTAACTTAGAGACTTTTAGTATTTTTCCCGCCTAAACGGTAAGAGGTCGTGAATAGTGTCCAGCCGCACATCGGAACGGCTAAAGTGCGGGACACGAAAGAAAACCAGGCGGTCTTTAAAATAAAGGTTCATAGTCTTAAGCAAGTGGAAAAGTAAAGTTTGTGTACGCAAATAAATTTTATGTTATCTTGTTTGTTGTAATAGTTTGCCGCTTCACCTATAAAGTGCGCCAGCTAAGCGGTACGGAAAATTAATCGAGGATTTAATAAATTTCGCACTGGTCCACTTGTAATTGGGATGTGCCTAGAGTATCCATGTACTTGCCGCTAACAGGTTCTGGCTATTTCCAGCATTTCGAGCATTTGTTTTCATTTCTATATAAATGCGTTGCGTGGAATTTGAATTATTATTTCGAAGTAACGATGGCGAGCAAAAGAGAAAATAACAATTCGAAGCGGTGCACGTGAAGTTATTGCGAGCGTTATAGAGGCCTGTACTAGAGAAGCTGAAAATAATAGTTTTACTATTCCAATTCAAAATCGAACAGAACGCGCTGCATTTTACACTGGTGTTTCGGAAAGTAGTGTAAGAAAAATTCAGAGAGAACATAATGATCGCTCATGTTCTACATCACCTTTAAAATCTCCTGGTAAAAAAAGACCCGGATTATCATACAAAGATAAAATTGACGATGGTGATTTTCAAGTAATTCGACCAACAATAGAGGATTTTTATATAAACTTGAAGTTCCGACCTGCAAACCCAGACTTCGTGCTGTAAAGAACAAAATAAATTTTCCGTACGGGTATAAAACCTTAAATCGGCTTTTACGATCAAATGGTTTTGTTTGGCGCAAGTGCCAAAATAAACGAAAATTGCTCATTGAGAGACCAAATATTTTTCACTGGCGGGTAAAATATTTATCAACTGTAAGGCAATATAGGCAGAAGGACGCAATATTGTGTATCTAGACGAAACCTGGGTAGATAATGATATGACAGTGAACAAATGCTGGCAAAGTGAATGTGTTACAGGTGTTGTTCAGGGAATCTGCTCTAGTAGTCACTTTATTATGGTTCAGAAGCCGGATTTGTTCCAGGTGCTGCTTTAGTTCTTCGCTCGGGACTAACAACTGGAGATTATCATGGACAGATGAATAGAGATAATTTTGAAAAGTGGTTGCTCGAGAAGCTTCTACCTAACATTCCTCCTAAATCAGTCGTGGTAATGGATAATGCGTCTTATCATTCTCACGTAGAAGATAAAGTGCCAACTAAATACTCCACAAAAGCTCATATGATATCGTGGCTTAAATCGAACAATCTTGTATGTGATCCAACATGGAGAAAATATCAATTATATGAAGTAATATCAACCAACAAGCCGAGAGAAAAAAGTATAAAATTGGCGGTCTTTTACGTAACCTCGGTCATACACCTTTAAGGCTGCCTCCATACATGCGCGATCTCAACCCTATTGAACTTGCATGGGTAGGAGTAAAAAAATATATTCGAGAGCGTGAACTTTCAATTAAAGATTTAAATAAAATAACATTAGAAGCGATTGACTCAATATCGGCTGAAAATTGGAAATCGTATATTAAACATGTTCGTTCCATTGAAGATAAATACTGGGAAGTTGATGGCAACATTGAAATGGTTATTGACGATTTAGTTATCACACTGGGATCTTCAAGTAATGACGACGAAACCTCATCATTTTCAGCGGAAGACAACGATTTAGAAGGAATCGAACCATTAGAATCACAACCGTCAACCTCAAAAATGGCTTAGTTTTTTTTCATATATTTTGTAAAATTCATAAAGTAGCTGTCAATAAACTGCTTCAAAATAATTAATTTTCTGTTCCGGGTGTCAAAAAATATCTAATATTGAAATTAATAGTTGAAAAACTACAGAACTCATATTTTTCCAAAATTAACATCAATGTAGTTATAGTAGGAGGGCCAGCACTGATTCCAGTGAACAAGATTTATCAAAATTTTAACTTATGCAGTTCGATTTTGGGCTATTCGGGTATGCCAAAAGTGATCGTTTGTCTCCGTCTGTCATATTACTATGTACAGGAGGCGTCATTGTGAAGTACTATACAGGGCGTTTCCTAATAGCACATATGTAATTAACCTGGGTAAATCCGTATGCTCGTTAATGCATAGAAGACGTGTATCAAATTTCATGCAGTTATCTACAATAGCATTAGAATTGAGATGAAAAAAAAAACGTTTTCTTTTTAAACTTTACCATCCTGTATTTCAAAAGTTAAGACTTTTAGGACATAAAAACGCCCCCTTTAATATCAGCACGCAATTAGGAAACGCCCTGTATAGTACTTCACAATGACGGCCCCTGTATAAAATAATATGACAAACGAAGACAGACGGCCACTTTTGGCATACCCGAATAGCCCAAAGTCGAACTGCATAAATTTAACTTTTGATAAATCTCGTTCACTGGATCTGATGCTGGCTGCCCTTGTAAAATTTGGACTTGTAAATCATGTATCACTATACTGGGTGGTCCAATAATAGTGGACGTAGGCAGTAGCACGGGAACCGTTAATGACAGAACTCAAGAAAAAATATATTTATACGTAAATTGATCAAGAAAAATCAAAATTAAATCATTTTAAAATTCGAAAGTTCGCCGTTTCGCAACACAAAAGTGATATACCACTCTATATCTCACGAAAGAAAACAGACAAATATAGATAACGGTTCATTAAGCATAGTTACATGTTTTAATTATCTGAAGTTCGTATAGTCAAAAAAGAGTGACATTATTTAAAGAACGACGGGACACCACTGGTTTAAAGAGATTTCTTGGCCCACCTTCCTAAACCGATTGATTCCGCCCGGTTTTCTTTCGTGTCCTGCACTTTATATACTAAATCTTGGACATATGAATAACTTCAGGTCACAAAATTTTCTCATCAATCTTAGTTTTTCGTTATGTAGAACATTTATCTAGTCTAATTTATTACATAGTTCATGATATAATTCAGTATGGTTCTAGTAATGAGGCGAAAAACAACCTTACTGCAAGCTTTTGTTATTTAGATCGAAATTGTTCCTTATTTAAAGTCATTAATTTCTATACAACGAAATTGTTTTAGGAATTTTATATTTTTCACCGGTAAAGTTCTCACCAGCAACAATGTTTTCTAGACACACAAAAAGTTAAGTTTGTTTCAGTCAGTTGGATGAAACAGAGGCAAGACCTGTCAAAAATTGATTTAGTTTTTTTTTCCTAAAAGCACAAAAAAACTTACGCTGACATACACACTTTTTTGTATGTCATTAGTATCTTTATGGTATAATAAATATTTTAGTTAATACTTTTCCTGCCCTCCTGTGCCACCGAGTACACAACACAATATTTTCAATAGTTGAGCATGGTAAAGTAACTTTAATTAACGGCACTGCTCAGTTTTGTTAAGCAAGCCATGGAAAAATGTGTTTCATATCAACCAATACATTTCAACCATTGTTCTTTTTTTTTTGACATATTCTATTTGTCTACTCGATTGTTAATATTATACAAAATTATTTGGTAGGTCTGTATTTTATTTTGTTTATTTGTTCCATAAAATATTGTGCACAGTCAATATTTAACAGATATGTACGTAAATATTATTTTTCTTTAAAAATTTCACACCCTCTCTTTTGAACCAATAAGATTCCTTTTTACTATCGCATGGCAACCAGAAAATTTTCCAGAATTTTTTTTTTGCTAGGCGATATTTAAGTGGACATTTTTTGTCGCGTCAGCTGTCGACGTCAATGAATGAAATTAATTTAAAATGTCAGGTTTGACTCACAATTTTATTTCAAATTTTGGTGTAAAATTTTCGTAGCGAATACCACACGAGCATAAATTATACCTAAACATTTTTTTTTGACCACGAATATTTTTTAAGAAATATTCAAAATATTCGTGGCCTCAAAAAATTTCTCCAGAAATAATTTAAGCTCTTGTGATATAAGTGAAAATTTATATATAAATCATCATGACTTTATTATCCCAATTGGAAAATTTACATTAAGATTTTATTATGTTAATTTCATTTATCATACCCATATATTCTCTAGACAAGGATATAGAAACGAAACATTTCTTTATAGAAAAAATGTACAATGTATGTTGAAAAAAGAAATCTACAGGTTGCTTCAAAAATCAGTGACAAACATTATAATTGGATATAGTTGCATTTCTAGCATGACCTATATCTAACTGCAACCGTTAGTTGAGATGTTCCATGTAAAAGTTACGTGTTTAATTTGTCACATTTTTGAAGCACTCTTATATTTTTTTAATATCAATCCTTCCGTACATTTTTGTAGCTATACAAATATACCAAACCCATACCATTTTTTTAAAACTCTTATTAACAAGGATATTGAATCTAGGACACCCTGTAGATTTTTATAATCACATACTTGTTTCATAAGGCTCTTAACTTTACTAGATGTGCTTTAAATTTGAGGGTTCAATATTTACTATAAGAAATATGACCCGTTGGCACTATTATTTCACCCTGTATATATTGTTAAATCATTATATAACATAATTAAACTATTAGCAAAACGCAAAATGCGCTCATCATAAATGATATTATGGCTAAAGATACTCCCAGAAGGGTTTCTTCATTTATTGTTTTTTGGTTGATTCACATTCTAACTTTATTAGCTTTTAACATTTAATTCACCCTGTATAATATGCTTTGCGTTACTTATTATATGTAAGTTGTATAATATTCAATACATCTTAGTGAACATAATATCACCACTTGTCTTTAATTTGATTATTGAAGATACATTTGCTGTTAGTTGAGATGTCCAACGGAAAGGTCGTTTCAAGTGACTGCGTCTGTGAAACATTATTTAAAAACATATGTTTCTATGCCCTTGATATCGCCAAGAATACCAAATGCCCAACATTATCCAGCATAAATATAAACAAGAACTGGGTCAAGGAATCGGAAGATTGGTTCAACCCTAAATAAAAGGGAAACCGGACAGCTGAGGATTTTTTGGACTATTGATCGATTACTATCGACACATAAATAATTTTTCGCCGCTACAGTTGTTTTTCTATTATTGTAAATCAGTGTTGTATTAATAAATATACTTTTCGACCGAGATTTATTGAAGGCCCTCAACAAAAGATAGCACAACCACCACCGGATGTGGGTTTAGATTTTAGATATAAAGAATAAACGTAGTATACCTACTTAATACAGATCTTTTCTATTGGTACGAAATATTTGCTGTTTTATGGTACGTTTATTTAAAATTTTGCTCCTTAAATGTTCTCAGTGATAAGTGATATTCACATAAAAATTGTTTGTTGCAATTTGTCAGAGGTACCGAACACCAATATAATCCATTATCATAGTGATACGTTATCATAACAATTTTCCAAGCCCTCATTTTTTACATATTTTAGCAAACATGAAGTCATATTAATAAATTCGAAGAAAATGCTTTCTAATATTTTCGAGAAAGATTTACACGCTAAATAAGCAAATCAAGAATTAGCATTTTAGCAAAAGCATTTACTACATTCATTTGTAAGGGGTGAGGATGCTAAACCAAACAAATAATAAAGGAAAGTTTACTTATGTAAAGATACATTATTCATTTTATAATGTATTAGATACATTATAAAACTTAGTCGCCAATATAATTGTTCAGATATTTTGTTTTCATTTCTGATTTTGTCAGTAATGAAATTCGATATTAAACTATCCTGCACTCTGTAGTTGGTATACAGCGTGTAACAAAAGTAAAAAAACGGCGAAATATCTCAGGTACCTCTTACCTGAATTTAATGAAAATATGTACACTTATGTATGAAAATTATACCGGCCCAATAACGAGTTCTGTTATAAAAGGATTTTTTTATGGAACACTCTTTATTATATTATTTTTTTTAAATCTGCATAAAATTCTTAGTACTTATTTTTATGAAAGTAAACACTTTTTGCGAAAATCAGGGGCTAATTCCATAATTTAATGTAAGTATTACCTTTTTTTTATAATACCTGTATATAAGGTTACTTGATATGTTTGACAAAGTCAGTTTTGTTGATTTAGAAAAATTGATCGTTTAACTGAGACCTCAAGAATTTAAATTTTAATTATACTATCTCACGTAAAGACGTAACTGACACAAATCGAAAAAATGAGTTACACCACTTGAGATTTCCCTACAGGCACAACTTTTATCTCACGAAGTGCCGTACTCTTTTGGTATCACGGCAGTGATGGTCTTTGGGTTCGACGTATCTGACAATCAACACCAAATTTTTCTCACATACTAACGTAAGTGCAGTTCCGTTCCTTCGAGTGCATGAAATTTATTTACTACGCCTGAAAAAGAGAGCTGACGTATTTACAGTACACGCGGTTATGCAGCGACAGAGTAAATTCTACCTCAAAATTTGGTAAATTATGATTGGAAATCTGCATTCACAAAGAGTTTTTATAGCTCGTCACCTGAATTATACGGCTACACTAGGCGAGACCACAAAGAAAGAAACATCTTGCAGACTTAAGACCATAACTTACACTCTAACCATAGTCAAAAAACATGTTGTTGTATGTAAGAAACTCTCAACTTTAGGTATCAGTGAAAGAATGTGTCGAACTGAGCTGGTTAAAATATACGAAGTAGGTGTAATGGAAAAGGACAAGAGGGGTGGTCGACAAAGGAGATGGAAGGTAAATATAAGATTCAAAATTAAGAAGCATATTAATAGATTTCCAAAAGTTGAATCACACTTTTGTAGAGGCAAAACATCTAAGATGTACCTCCACCCAGACCTCTTGCCTAAAATGTTTTATGTTTCTTGAAGATCTTCAATCGCAAGGAAGTAAACTTAAATGTAGTTATCATACATACAGGAGTTTTTAAAGACCAAATGTACCCTTTTTGTCTACCAAAAAAGGCCAATGTTTTCTTTGCCTTACATATTTGGAAGGAGACGCGCAAACTAAAGAAAACCTGAAAATCCGATACGATTCACACATTATTGAAAAACACGGCAGCTAGGCAAAAGAAAGCAGCATGCAACAGTAGATTCAAAAATATTGTGAAGTGTTTTTGATTTGAAACAAGTTATCTACGTCCCAATCTCGAAAGAAAGCGCCATTTTGTATATATCCTGACTATCAACTTTTAATTTCACGTTTTATGATGTAGCTAGTAAAGATTGCTGTTGTTTTGTTTGGAACGAATCTGTTAGCAAACGTACACCTCATGCCGGTTTAAAGCTTTAGAGGAGTATAACCAAAAGTCAAGTTTCTGTTTATTTGCTGATGGCTGCTATGGACAGAACAAGAACAGCATTATTGCTGCTACGTTACTTTATTCTTTATTAAAACTGGACGGCTTCGAAGAAATTTCTCTGCGATTTTTCGAGACGAACCACGGGCAAAATGAGAGCGACTCAGTGCACAACGCAATATCTACAGCAATATCTGGTGCCGGCGAGATTTTTATCCCATCTCAGCTATACCCTATTATTAATAGCCCGAAGAAAGCACCCCTATAAGGTCATAGTAATGAAATATACCGATTTTAAAGATTGTAAATTGTTGTCAAAAGAGCTTCGCTTTTTAAGTGTTAGAGAAACAGATACTAGCAAACATAAAATAACCAAACATTATGGAAATAATGGTTAACAAGAATGAAAACTTTTTTTGAAAAATAGTCATTACCCTAAAGAGATTTAGAGGTAGTCTTTCAATTTCTTCTTTAAACAGAGAGCCTAGAAAGATTGCTAAAAATAAATATGAAGACTTAGTTGCGCTGTGCTCAGGTCGTTATCATATGATATTGCATGAAACAGATATTTTTATAGCATTGGCATTTTTATTTTTAAAGATGATTGATATATTTTTTATACAAAATGGTCACCAATATTAAATTTGTTAACAGACATGTGAAAATGTATTTCCTCACTTCAAGGTTTGATTAAGATACAATTTACCAGAACTACCTGATTTTTGTTTTCATAATAACAACCTCTCCTATAAAACAGTACTGTATGACGTATCCAATATGTCAATAAAAGAAAATCTCACAAAATGACATATTTTTCAAAAAAACTCAAAAACTAAAAAAAAATTAGCTATCAAACAATGTAACAAGATAACAACATATAAATGCCCCATAACCTCCGAAGTTCTCATCAGTTTGATCATAGTTATAAAAACTACAAGTTTAATATAGGTAATTTTTTATTTTTTTCTCTCCTGAAAAATTTACAAAATGCGAGTTATGGCAGTACGTGAGATAGGGGATGATGTTACTAAATGACTGAACGAAATTGGGTCGCACGTCACTATTTCTAAGGGACGAATATTAACGAAGGAAGTTCCAGGTAAAGGATATTTATCGATTTTTAATGCTCTATCCAAGTGAAGATTCCAGGTTAACTTAGGTTCAAAGGTTATATCCAGATATTTCATTTACGTTGCGAAGTTTAGTTAAGTGTTTAGAAGACTAGGAGCCCTCATTGGTTCATTTTTCTAGTGAATGAGATAACTTGTGTTTTCCTGAAGTTGATAGAGAGCGTGTGGTTTTCTGCATTATATTAAACTGTTTTAAAAAACTGTTTTAAATGAAGAAAACTGTTTTGTTTACAAAATGGAGAAATTAACCATCTTCACACTTAATTTCAATTTCTGCCTAGACACACAGATATGCTTATTATTTATTACAATAAATTAAGAAAATACATCAGACTCTGAATCATACAATGAATTACAAAATTATTTCATTATAATTATCCACTGACTATTAAGGTTTTGTTAACTATAAAAGCTACTCATTCGTGAAATCATCGCTACAATATTTATTTTAGTAATTACAGTCGATGATTTGTGTGGCGAATTAAAATTAATGTTGAGGAGAGCGCTGTTAAATTGTTAAACTGCTTGATTGAATTTTCTAGATTTAACCATGCCTTAGTTTACACATATATTAAAAGACAACCCTTTTCTGATACAGTCCTTTAATATATTGTTGATTTAATAGGTATGTTTTATAACTTTTTAATGTTATTTCGAAAGTGTCATTTGAGGTTTGTTAAAAATAGAACCTACAAAATATATAACTATATTAATATTTGTCAATTTACGTTCAAACTCGTTACAAACTCTTCTGACTAATCTCACAGCCTAATAGATATCAAAATTTTGATCTATTTTCACATTTTTTACAAGCCGCTCTGCTTGTAGTCTTTTAGAACTAGATAATGGATGGTTCCCTTTGTTTGCTTTGAAAGGCTAGATGTCAACCTAATCTCTAGTTGAACGGTATAAAATGTATCGTTGCCCGTTACGGTTCTGGTACGATTTAGTACATCTCGATTTTTTACCTTTTTTTGGTTTTATTAGGAAGCTTACCCCAAATTTACTACATTTAAGCAAAAAAAAAAGCGTGGATGCATTACAATTTTTCACAAAATAATACAACTTAGAATTGATTGTCAAGTAGCACTACCGCACTTTTAACACATTTTATTTGAAATTACTTTAAATTTTATACATGTGATTGTTGTTGTAAGTTAATATATGTGTATTTTGAAAGATTTGTTTATTTCTAGTATATATTTATTAAATTAGAACTGTTTTTTTTAATTACGAATATGAATAATCTCTAACATAATACCTGAAAACATGAAGTTTGTTTTATATCTAAACTCTGCTAAACTCAACTGCATGTCATTTAGTCAGCCGGTAAGCGCTGTTGCCAAAGTAAATTTTGTTATATTCTTTGATGTGAGAGTAACATTTTTTTTTCATATAGATGGGTTGGTACAAGTCAGAGTAGAAAGGAACTAGGTGGATTGGTACTAGGTTAGGCGCCGGAGCGCAATAGCGCGGAGGGACCATCATTAAAGTGAAAATATTTAGTCTGTTTCACATTAAATAGGCAACCAGTTCTACACATATTTTGTGGGAAGGGAAATTAAGCATTTATTTGGTTTTATTATCGTTAGTAATTTTAGTATATTTTGACTTATAATTAATAAAAATGCGGATTAGGTTAGGTTAGAATAGGTTAGACTTGTAAAGAGGCGCGCGGTAGAGCGCCAACAAAATTCGAAGTCTACATTAAAGCAAGGGTTTTTTTTAACAAAACCTATACTGTTAGGTAGATATGTCCCGTTGGCGTTAGGTTTGCCCAGGTCGTTCGCGCGCTCTAAAGTGACGTGATTGACGAAAGCGATTTAGGGTCCTGTGTTGAATACCGGGTTAGGTTAGCACCAGGTTTATTAATAAAACTATCGTTAAACCGTTTTGTTTAAATTTAGGAATACAATTCGTTGTATATTTGGAGAAAGCCAAGTAAGTTTGGTAACAGTGCATATAATTTAGTTTCTGTATTTTGACAAAAACTTCATAAGACTTGACAATTTTAACATTGGAAAAGCAGTGAAATTTCTGAAGTTTGTTGGTTATTTATGGTATAAGATAAGCTTCCTAAAAAAAACCAAAAAGGGTAAAAAATCTAGTTTTATTAAAGCGCACCAGACCCCCTATTCCCTATTACACAAAATTCAAAAACTCGTTGGAAACCTGTGCATATTATTTTAAACTCGATTTTAAATAAGGTGCCGATAGTACTCGATCTATTTGAAGAAATTGTCTCTGGGGCAGAGACTGCCTGCAATTATTGTAGTTGCCTAGTAGCCACTGAACGTGACTGAGTCTCACTTTTTTTTTAATTAATCGTAAACAGAAATTTGTTCACTATTTGTTACATTTCGTTATCTATCTGACGTTTAAAAAAGTCTATTAGCCTTGTGGACGCTAAGTGGGCCTCCATAGGAATGCTACATCAACACGTTTTTTTTCTAAGGGCACCAAACTTGTGTCGTTTCATAGCCACCTAGTGCCTACCATCACAAAAGATTACGTTTAAAAAAGGACGCCCTCGGTCGCCATCTGGCGCAACCATGAAGGTATTGAAAGACAGTTATGACTATTTAGTTCCCTCATAAAAGGGAAATATTGCAATCGTGAAAAAATCACCTTCCGATATTTTTTCAAATGTTTAGCCAGGGGGGGGTCCGGGAGGTCTGAACCCCCGGATACTCTAAAAATGTTTTGATATAGGTATGCTTTTTCCTAATTTTCCTTACATTTGACTGTTTGGAACCCCCCCCCCCCGAAATGAATTTCTAGTCTGACCCCCCTGAACCAAATTTTTCGCTACATGCCTAGGTGGTGTGTGTCATTTACCGATTTTTCAATTTCAATGTCAAGTTTCAGTTAAAATTTTTCTCATTTTTTTTTCAATGATTAAAATAAACAAACCTAAAATAAACTATTATTATATAATTAGATGAAGGATTTATTCAATTGTTTCCATAGGCTACTTTATAATTTAGGCTTTATTTATTTATTTCAATAACTTAAAATATATTCTTTTAAATTTTAGAAAGGACAATAAGTATAGAAAAATGGAGAAAAGATACTGAACCAGTATACCAACCACGTCATAAGTCTTAATTCTTAGAGGTGTGTTTATCTACAAACTCCATAGAAATTAAATCAGAACAGTACTGTATATTAGTACGACAGATAATTATGAGTCATCTACAGCTTTTTTACTCGTTTTTTTTAACTTCTTTGGGAACAACAGTGTACCAAGTGCCTCTTAGGCAAACAGTGTTCATGGTCTGCTAAAGTATTTCCCTATCAAATTGTAATATATACCCTGGTGTCAGCTAGTATATATCATAAACCTTATGTTTTTTTAACAGAAGTTGATTATTTGCGGTATAAGTTCTACTATGATTTTGGAAATGCCAATTATGTAGTCATCTCGACATCTAGGCAAGCGTTGATTGAAATGCTCTTTGAAAATTGAATGTGCTTGGCTTTTTTTGCATCTGTTCATAATTCAGAAGAGAATAAAAAATCAAATATTTCCGGTTTAGCCCCCATATTGAAAGTTCTTGTCATTAGGAAAAAACTATCTAAAAAATTCATGGCTTCTAGCAATCAACATGATTATGCCAAATTTTTTGAATTATATGCAATATGTAATTTAGAGTCTGCCAGATGCCAGGACGCAGACATGGAAAAATTAGAACAATCTTTCACTCAGAATCTTAAGTTTTTCTGAAAGTATGTGAATGAACAATGGAAATGTTAATAGATTTCCAAATTATATGTATTTTTATGATGAGGTTGGTCAAGATAGACAAGAGACCATACATTTGTTTGCCAAGCATTTTTCTAGTATAACTTAGTTCAGTTCTTGACTACAACCACAGAAGAATCAATATTTTTCTGTGCTACAACCTAATTAACACTGGTGATGTTATCAAATGTTTCTCTTCAATTGAAATTAATATTTAAATATTAAATATTTAAGTGTTTGCTCTTCTGGATATGATTAACAGTGGCCCTGATAACAAATCGAATATATTTATTAAAAACTATACACAATGATTAGATTTGTACAAATAATTTTTAGAACTGAAGACTTCAGAGCTCTGTGTTTCCAGATCTATAGACGCAGCTACTAATACCACTTATCTGGCAATGCAGAATATACAAGGAATAACACAGGTTGTTTGTGTTTGTATTCAGTCAACATCTTGCAACAATAGGGGAGCGATTAGGTGAAGCGACTGATTTTTAGGAGGTTCATTATATAAAATATAGCATAATTAATTTACCAAAATCAATTGTGCTTTTGGACAAGAGCAATTGTATTTTCATAGAATTAAGATATGTCATTTGATCATATTTTCCTTACATTGTACAAAAGTGTACCTTAATTTAACTCTTATTTAATTTTTATTTCATATGCAATATAAATCCAGCTCAAAACTTAGCCGACAAAATTTTAACAGACTTCGTCTCGAAATCATCTAATGTGCCAAAAAATCAGTCAGAGAAGTTTACCAGGACTTTTTTCATATTTACTAATTATGAATCATCCTACAATCTATAATAATTATTAATAATGTATTTATATATCAAAATTAAACACAAAACATATTACAAAATCTACAATCTATATGCTAAGTACTGGACTTAGCATTACCTTATTAACTAGTATTTATAGTACCGTTCAAAGGTAATTAATATTCACTTAACATACGAAAAATTCTACACAATGAACCTATTTTAAAACATTCCTTATTTGGAACAAGCTGAAGGTACTTTAATAAGTTTAGTAATCGATCGGCATAATATTATATATTAGAAAAAATATTTGATAAACCTGCTGCTACTATATATGTATATATATATATATATATATATATATATATATATATATATATATATATATATATATATATATATATATATATATATATATATATATATATATATACTGATTGAAATTTTAACCACTCAATTCAAATTTGGGTTTCGTAAAAACAAACTAGGTCTCAAGCAATATTGTCAATAACCCTACCCCATACTGAACTTTTGACACCTGCCTACCTGACTTCCAAATTTTTCATGAAGTTATCCATGTCGATTTCGTCCATGAGGACAAAATCGCCAACTCCGACCTCCCTCGTTGTTGCCATGTCTCTTTATTTTTTTTCTGTTAGTCTTTGCTAAAAAAATATTGGCATTATTTTTTCAGTTTCACTTTAAAAATTCGCGGCGATGAGTCAATCAAAGATACGATAACCCCGCACCTATCTTCCCACGAGACGTGCACTCAACTTCGAAGCAAACGAGTAACGAAAAAAATAATTATTGGTGAGCGCCAAGCTAATTGCGATTTTGACAGACAGCTCAATTGCGATGTTGCCGATGTTTTACTGTAAAAAGGAAACCTTATCTTTTGTTTATTCATAGTATATTATGTAATTTTTGTTATTAATAAATGTGAGCTCGAACGAAAGAAGATAAGCTTTCAAGAAATATAATATCAGCAAAAAAAGAACATATTTAGGCATAGGATTGTTATATAACCGTTCGATATGATGAGGATATGTAATGGGTAAAGAAATCAAATCATTCTTCTAAGATTCTTTGTTTGGCTTAGAAGTAAAGTATAATGGTTGGAATATTTAAGTGTTAAAGTGAAAATTAATTGTTTTTAACATCAGAAGTGGGATAAACCCGCTAAAAGTACCAATTAGCCAGTCGGCGGTTTTGCGCATATGTGCGGGAGTGATTAATTATTATAAGTGTATGTATCGGTTTCGAAATGAAATAATTAACAAGTGTTTAAACCGCTGTTCTTCGCGAAATGCAGCAGCGTCTCCAACAAAAAGCTGGACCTGTGATTCACGCGCCTTCGGTGCGAATAGACATTGCGGCTTTCGACCCGTCGAAAAACGACGAGGGGGCGGTCGGATGGTGCGATGATGTGGAAACCTTGGCGGTAACTTTGAAGTGGACTGATTTTAAACAGGTTTGCAGAACTCCTAATAGTCCTAGTGCTCTACAAGGTGATGCGAAGGACTGGTACAATACATAAAACCCAGCAAATAAGACAAGTTTTCGAGCCGAAATTTGCCAGCTTTATCCCGTGAAGATGAACCTCAGCGAGCGTTTGCGGAAGGCAAGCCTATACAGAAGCGGCCACGGATATTGTGAGTATGCTAGAAAAAAAATTCAATGCTAAGAGTAAATGTAAATAACAATAAGTCAGAATGGGCGAGCGCTCATCTGAAGGTACAATTAGCCCTTAATACGACTATCCAAAAAACAACAGGCTTTTCCACACTTTATTTGTTAAAAGTAGCGGCTTGTGGGTAAAAAAATATGAGTAGAAATGTAAGTTAGAGAAAAGTAGGCAGACAATGTCTCAAATAGACACCGCATGCAAAACATTTTTTTTGCAAATATCCACTGCTACGCAGCCACTTAAATTCAGAAAACCAAGAATTTTTGAAATGAATATTGTAGGATTTACTAGAATTTTTAATGTCTTTTTTACCACTAATTGTCAGCACACTTGTTTGTTGACTCGTAATTAAAAGGTCCTTTTTGTCATCTTCTTTCCAACGGGAAAATGGAGTTTCTAACAAACTACGAACAAAGTCACTAATGGGCCCAAACGAATTCATTTTTAACCACACATAAGCCACCTCTCCAAAAAATAAAATAAAAGACGACGATAAAATACTCAATAAAGCGCGATCGCCGCGATCTACTTTACGTACAATACGGACGTAAGCGTTAAACTGCGGCTCTCGCTAAAGGCGCGGTCTTCGTACATGCGATACTCTCGTTGCCATAGCAACGCATTATTTTCAGGCATTGTTTTCGTTTCTCTCTGGAAGATTTTTACCGAACTCGCACGTGGCTCTTCCGTTGGTGGATCGACACAAACGAGTTTGCTGCCGGTGCGGTGGGCGCACATACGGGTTTGCCTAATAAGTATATCATTTCGTTTAGTGTTTGTCTCTAGATTTCTGACGAGCGGCCAGCGGCAGTACTAGAAATGCGTTAAATTTAACATTGCAATTATTGATCATTTTTAATGAAATGAATTAGATTTAATATTGAAATGATTTAATATTGAAAATTAGTACATTGTATTGATTTTTAAAGTGTGTTAAAAAATAATTTGCCAGGTTTTTTTGAGGAAGAAGCACTTCCCCTACTTCCTCTGAATAGCCATCACTGTTTGTTATGTTCTTAGGTGTAATAGAATGCAGCTAGGTGTAAACATCTGTATGTGACTATAAATTCTATGAACATGGTTTGAATTTATTTCATAGTTTCCTAGTATATCCTACAGGTATTGCGGTGGTACAAAATAATAAATAATATTACTAACAGTTATCACAGATTAAAAAAGTCTCATGAATACATCTATATTTATGTCCGTAAATAAATATTTTCTAAATAAATAATTAAATCTTTTGTTATTTTTTGTATTTCTTGTGCCTATAGGAACCATATAGTATAATTTAATTCTTTTTTCTCTGCGTTGCATCAGCTAACGCCAGCGTATTAATACATTTTGCAACCCTTTTTTAAATAAGTAATAATATTTTTAAAAATAATAAAAATAAACAAGCTAGTTTTAAAAAATATTTAGTTATTAATTTAAGATGAAACATAAATATTGTGGCGAATATAGCCCTAGTTATAGATTTGTTAAGTGTTATATTAATTTATTTATAAATTGTTATTTTAATGAAGTAGACTTGCCTTAATTTTTATTCATGTAACGGCTAAGATAGTATCAAAAATCGTTCTCGAATGTTTTGTTTATTCTAGAATTTTCTAAATCATTCCATCCTTTTCTAAAGGCTATATAAGCGCGCCGCGAAGCCTCATTTTGATTCAGTTGTAATTGAGATTTCGAAGTGTTAACAAGCTGACATTGACAAGTTTAAAGTTACCTTAGTTACGATGGTTAGGTATAACCAGTGTTTACCTTTGATACATGTAACCTGTGTTTTGAATAAAATGAGTGCATTCAGAACCTACGTGTTTGTGTACCGGCCAATGTGGAACGATATGTTACTTAAATTCAGAAGAAAATATATAAATCTTAATTATTTATTTTTAAAATTCACATTTCTTTAACGAACTATTAATGATTGTGTTACTGCCTTTTGGCTTTAACGCCTCGGATTTCTACTGATGTAAAAATACATTTCTAGAAACAAAAGTCAGTTACAATTAATGCACCTACTTGTGAT
Organism: Kuschelorhynchus macadamiae; assembly: GCA_030620095.1. NCBI lineage: Eukaryota > Metazoa > Arthropoda > Insecta > Coleoptera > Curculionidae > Kuschelorhynchus > Kuschelorhynchus macadamiae. The sequence continues at coordinate 917,612 of JAUTXW010000286.1, forward strand.
CGACTGTCCGCTTGCGCTTTTGTAAATCCTATGTCAGCTATTCTCCTTTTAAGAAGACACAATTAGAGAACAATTTCACTAAAGACGGTGCCAAACATAAAAACCGTAAATAATAAAACTATAAAAAATATCACAAGAAAACGAAAGGTAGTATTTATCATTATTTTAATGCTGACGCGGCAAATATGCTTCGTGGCGTCACAGCCAAGTACAAAACGTTTTGATTTGACGTTATATTTAAAGGGCTTTGGGTCAATTTTAGATCATAATTACGCCGGAAAAAAAGTTTTATGTGCAAAAATAATTGACAAGGCTCGTTTTATATAAGTAAGTAATCATACAATTTATTTTTTTATCCCAACACCAATAATTTACTTACTTATTGTTGTTTGGGTAAAAAAATAAATTTTATGCAAAGACCATATTGTCAGTTTCTGAATTTGAATAAAAAGTGTTTTCATATATTTTTTAACTTTTAAATATTCTGTTTGATTAATGGATTTAAAAAATATACTCTTATTTTTGTCAGTCTATTTTATGTGAAGAAATGTACTGCTAAGCTAAAAATCGATCTGGCAACCCTGATCATAATCGCCATCTGCAAGACGTACTTCCTAGCTCTCGTCATATTGAATTGAATATTTGGAGGTTAGTGACGTCAACAGCGAAGTGTTGAAGGAAGGTAAGTAAGTCAATATTTTATGTTTATGTGTTTGTGTGTGTTTATGCAACATTTTTGCATAAATCCTGACTATCTTCTGAATATAAGAATCCAAAAATAAATATTCGCAATGCTACGAAGAAGATTGACTGAGAAACGCGAACCCCAAACAAACGGTTTAAATACCACTCCGATAATTCCTAAATACGGTCAAGAGCAAGCTTTTCCCAATGAGAGAAGCCTGGCGATTATTGGGCTATTGTTTTCGTTTGTGGTGATCTCTGTGAAAATATTTTACGAACACTGTAAGTACTGAATTCTTATCTAATTATTTTTAGAGTCGAATATGTTGCAATATTATTAAGTGGTTAGGTTATCTTGCGTCATATAATATAATCCATCTGCCCTTAAAAAAAATAAGTGTTAGGGGTGGAACACAATGCAAATTAGGTAAAACGTTATTTTTCGCTGTGTTCTTTGCTGTTGTCCAAGGTTATCTTGCGTCATATATTATAATCCATCTACCCTTAAAAAAATAAGTGTTAGGGGTGGAACACAATACAAATTAGGTAAAACGTTATTTTTCGCTATGTGTTCTTCGGTATTGCCCAAGAAATTTGCTTTCTTAGCGAGTTCAACTCTGAGCCCCATATCTCCTGCCTCTGGTATGTCCCCGTTTTTACGCTAAGTTCTAAACCACAGGAAGTTCATCTTGTCTTCGTGTACAATTAATGTTCCTAGAAAGCCACTCTTGGGTCACATTCAGCTGTTTGCTGGACAGATCGAGAAGCTCTGACAAAGTTGAATGACCAATGACGAGGATGTTTGTGCCATCAGCAAAGTTGATAAGATTTTGGATTTAGTATTTCTGTTGCTAGGTTATTTATATAAAAAATAAAGAGGAAGGGCCCCATTACACTTCCCTGAGAAATCCTCATAGATGTGCACCCCTGCGAAAAGTGTTTTTCCCCATTTTTCTCTACTACAACTCTCTGACGACGTTTCGTCAAGTATGATTGAATCCAGCCTAAAGCCGGGCCCTCGAATACTACACTATAACGTTCAAGCTTCTCAATTAAGATTGTATGGTCAAGGCTGTCGAACGCCTTAGACAAGTCCAGACATGTGCCCATAGACAAGCCTCCCTCTTCCCTACATCCAACTATGCAATCTACTGACCTGCCCTTCAGATAGCCATGCTGTGAATTATTCAGAAATTTCCAAGCATAAAAAAAACAGTAATCTAGTGCACACAGCCAATTCAAAGATTTTGGAAAATGTTGGCGCAAGACTTATTGGTTTATAATTTAATAATTCTGGAGGACAGTTCATCATAGCTGGTCTGACCTTGTTTTTAAGTTTGGACATGAAAGAAAGAATTATTATGGAATGGAATATTGCAAGAAAGGCCACTCATGGAGGGCAAATCTCAAAGATTAGGGCTTGCTTGAAGAACAAAGTTATTAGCTACTGCTGTTTGAGTCTCCAGGTAGCTGAGATTCCCGGGAACTTGATTCCTTTACAATCTGCTACACACATTTGGACCTATTTTCAGACTCTTGAATTTGTTTGCCGAATTGTGCTTTTTGAGCCTCTGCAAGGCAACAATTATACTCTTGTTTCTTATCCCTGTAGCTCTCAATATATTCATCCAAAGATCTGCTTAGTACCAGTAATAAGTCAAGTTCACGTTTGCAGGATGAGAATTCCTTAGTAGAATGCAAAATCCTTATGAACCTGGGGTTAATTGCTTTAATGGGAAATCAATGGTTAAACATTGGCAAGAGGATGTTCATGAATGTTTTCCATTGAGCATAACAAGATACTCAGGAATGACAAAGATGGAACCCCAGTTTTCCCCTGTGACAATGCTTTTAAAATTCCCTTTAGTATGTCCATTAAAAAATGCCTCTTTAATCTTATATTTTTACTCTTACCCACCCCCATTGAAAAGTTGAAGCCTGATCCTGGTAGCTGCTGGGCATTCACAGTTACCAGATTGCAATATTGTTTCAATCACCAAATTGTATTTTTGGTTGGCAGAAATTTGTTGTTAAACGTGGAAGTTTTGAAAAACACTAAACCCAAGTTAAATGTGTACTTTGCAGCAAATTAATAAAATATTAGTCATTTCCATGTGGCAGATTGTCTTGAGAAAAACATTTAGGAAGTAACATTTATATTTGTTTACATTTACAACATAAAATGTATTTCAGAAAAAATATTTTGTTAAATGAAGATTCCTGATTCACACTCAAAACGTTTTTCGTTCACATTTAATATAGACTTATAACTAGCTATTCTGTTTTTGTTTATATAGCTTATTAACCGCTTAACACTCTGACCTGTGAATATTCAGAAATCAAAAACCATAATTTTTATACTTTCCTGAAAAATTGAGCGAGATATATTGTGTCTATTATTAAAAATTAAACCTGTCTTCTACCTTGAATTATCTGTTATGATGGCTACATTTTTTTTATCTAACCCTAGCAGTTTGCTTGCCATGGTGTCTAGATTTACATGATGCTGTTTGTTTAGTTTGCTGTAAGTCATGGCAAATGAAAGTGTGGGCGACTTCAATATTGAAATCGATTTAGATAGATAGAGTGGAAGATCTAACAATAAAGCTTTACAAAGATCTAATGGTCTGAGATTTTATTTTTTATTAAGAAACCCTTGTTTACTTGTTAGAAAAATGTGTTTTTTATGTTGATTGTTTCTTTTTTAAATCTAAATATAATAACCATAACCATATGTGTTTTAGTAATGTCACTTCACTCACTCTTTTAAGGTCATATTATCTAGTGTTGATTTATGGATATGAATTGTATTTAGGAGCTGGTGATAACAAGAAATTAAGACTAAAATATATACTTTATTCCTTTTTAGATGAGATCATTGAAAAAATAGTGTTTGAAAGAAAATTGGTATCTTATCAAGTTATCTCTGAAAATGGACAAGTGATGTTTACAAATACCTGGGAGACTGCTGTGCGGTATAGTAGCATTTGGTTGCCACTTGTTTGTGGATTTTTGGCTACTTATTTCACTTGGATGTGTGTTTACTTGGACTCCAATGTTCCTGGGGTTTATCCACCTAGTCCCTTGTCACCTAAAAAGTATCGGTAAGTTCTCGATTTAAAAATAAAGTTACGTCTTTATAAAACTACTGTCTAATTTTAATTAAAACCATTAAGTACATAACAGATTATCTGTCCTTGTAAGCAAAATGTACTAAAAAATTGACCAGAAGCTTTTTTGCTAATTTTGATTTATTATAATGTTTAAAATCAACATGATAAGATAATATTTGTTAATTTTTCAGTCATTAATGATCTACTATTATCTGTAAAATACTTTTAAAAATATCTTCTTTTTTGAATTTTGAGCATTCTAAATATCTTGGCATAATAATTGATCAACATTTGAAATGGAATAAACAAGTTGAGAAAGTAACGATATCTTAAATGAGAAACTTTTTGTAACTGTTTATAAATCCTATAATAAAATATGGAATATTGGTGTGGGGATGTATAAAATTGCACTTAATCCTCTTAATATAATCCAAAATTATCTGCTAAAGATTATATTTAAAAAAAAACTATGTTTTATAACATTTCCCAGTTGTACTCTGATAAAATATTAAATGTAAGTTGCTTGTATATTTTAACAGTCTGTAAATTTATATATAAAAATAGTAATAAGCTATATATTATTTATTCATTAATTTCTATGGAGAATCAATTTTACACAAGTATATATAATAATTAACCATAATACACAAACATGAATTATAATGTCACATAAAAATTCCTGCAAAAAACAATATAAAAGTAAAAAAAAAGGCCAGTATCACAACGTTTGTAAAACATAGCAATAAAGGTAACTTATGTAATCACCGTTTGAAAGTTGTTAAAACCATACCAAAGGGATCTACACTAAATAGGGCTGTGGTATCCAAAATTTGTGCTGTGAACTGGTACAACATATAGACTAATTTTCGTAGTTCAGTGTTTACTTCTTGCAGTAACTCGAGACACCAGTATATACTGTTTAGTAATTTAAACAAAAACATCAAATCAACACACAATCTTTGCTCCTTTAAAGTCTTAATATTAAATATAGTCATTATCATATTATAATTGATGTAGTAATTCAATTCATTTTAATTATTAATGTCTGATTTAAATGCCAGTTTATGCAGAAATCTTCATTGAACACTCTCAAAAGTGTCAATTTAACATTGATAAAGAGGAGACCAAACTGTGAAAGCATATTCAAATTTCAAGACCTGAACTTACTAGAGCACAATAGAGTAACTTAATTGAGGAAGGAGACAAATCTGCACTATATCTAGATAAAATGCTCAATCTTTTAAATCCTTCTTGAATAATAATTCTATGAACATCAGCATCCAATAAAACACCCCGGTGTTGAACTTCTGTTCTGATAGAGAAACGTTTATTAACATTTAAGCAGAGGCCATTCTTTTCTGACCATAAATATATTCTATACAAATTGGATAGCAATTCATTAATATCGGTTTGGGTGTTGATATAATTGTATACTTTCAGATCATCGGCGAACAGCACAAACTCAGAATGAACCACTGAGTGTCCAATATCATTCACAAACAAATTAAAAAATAAAGGGCCACAATGGGATCCGTACAGTACCCCTGAAGAGACTTTTATCTGTTTAGATATATAGTTATGTATTCTTGCATAGTGACTATGACCAAACAAAAAACTTGATATTCATCCCATAGCAGATTTTCCAAAACCCAAACATTTTAGTTTATATATAAGTAAGCTGTGATTAACCATGTCAAATGCCTTTGAGAAATCGGTGTACATACTGTCTACATATGCTTTTTTCTCAAAGACATTTAACAAGTATTGTTTGAAATTGAAACAGTTCGCATAACGAGTGTGTAACACCTGCTTTAGTTTTGTATTATCTATCACACATGTAAAAGAAATAATCATTTTAAATATACGTATATGTTTCAAATGTGAGACATTTATTAAAAAGGCCTGGTTCTTATTAACTATATTAGATGCAGAAATTAGTCACACAATTTTAAACTATTAGAAATTTTCTTTGTTATTATATTTATTTATTTATTAACAGGCAGGTAGCCAATTTACACATTAACAGACATTAGTTATGCAATAAAAAAAAAGATAAAAACTTAAACTAAGACTAACTTATACAATACAAGAAAAATAAAGAGTAATATAAAAGAAAAAAAATAAGTTTACAAGACTAACAGCACAAAAATAATACTACAAAAAAAAATAGCGGGAACAATAAGCAACCAGTGCATAAGAACATCAATTAATAGTTGATTAATTAATTAATTAACCAACCTATATGCCCTTTACTGCCCTTAAAAACTCTGTATAAAAAGCAAAAAAAAATGATTTACCAATTCTGCCTGGTTAATAAACAAATTTCTGTAAACGGTGTTTGATTACTTATGTTTGTAAGCTCTAAAGAATGTAAAAAAATAGTGAGTATACAATGAGGAAAAAAATATATTTCAATCTCACATTTTTAGGTAACTTAATTATTTATTTAATTCTTCTATGTTTGTGTTAGGGCTAATTAATTTTACTTTTCCTCACAAGTACCCCTAATGTGTACAAAAATAGAGAACAGTTTTAACAAAAAATAAAAGAACTAACAACCGTAACATAATACAACAATTTAAATATATACAAAAATAATATAACAACAATTTAATCAGAATTTGAAGATTCGTTATCACTATCAAAATTAATGAATTCCTCTAAATCTAAATCTAAACCATGATTTAGATTTTCGTCTTTCTTCAGATACTTATTCACTTCTTCATCTGACCTTGCACATTTTTTGGTGGTTATGTTTCTTTTTGATGAAATAAAAGGGTCTGAGGTAAGAAGAAGGATGTGGAGTAAGTCTTTATTGGAAGCTATCCTAGAGCACTTCCGGGTATGCGATAATCGATGCTTTCTTACCTCTTTGTGCCTAGCCTCAAGGGCATCTTCAGAAAGTTCTCCGATTGGTAAAGAAAATGCTTCGATTATCTCACATCCATGAACAAGCACTTTATGGATGGTGTTGGGCATATTATACCATTTGTATAGCGTTATATACAAATTTCTAGTCTCCTCCAGCAATAATCTAAACTTATATAGATCAATTATGCCTCCACTAGCTAACACTCCTAAAATAATTGAGAACTTTTTAATTAAATTCTCATCAACCCCTGTGATTTCTGAGCTTAAGTGAGGATTCTGGAAAAATTTTCTGGCAGTGTTTCCATCATTTGAAGAGCCATACCCTGGCTTTGGCTTATCCACTGTTAGAGCCATTTTGGCTTTAAATTCTGCTTGGATACGTTTTTTGTTGCCTTCTACGATGGATTTATTTTCAGGCCCTCGAACTTGCCACGATTTTATCGGAAGCCGATATCCGATATGCAAAAGGCACTCGAAAAAACGTATCCAGCAATGCAATGTGGACAAACCAAAGCGGTAATTATCCGGGTTGGAAGGACGACTACTTATGTTTAAAGTATTCATATGTTTAGGTGTGGCTACGCAAATGATACATTTCATAGTTGAATTTGTTTCCGAAAGTATATTGGTTACACTGCCATCCATCATGGTTAACCACAAATCCGCTCTGATCTCACATTTTCGACCTTCTGTAGTTTCAATTTCGATGGGTTTTAAATTTTTAATTTTTTCATTAATATCTTTTTCAGCACTAAGCACGAGATTTGAATTTTCTTTTTGAAATAAAAACTTGATTGGCCTACAATATAGAGTTGACGAGGTCCTAAGATTTCTCCACATCTCTTTTCCTGTTTCCTCATCAACTAACCTTAGAGGTACCATTGCTATTAAAAATAAAAACTCATCCGTGCTTTCCATGTTAGTAAACTCCTGCTTGTATTGGCTATGCCCAGAACTGCCATCCATGCCCCACTTGCATATAAGTTTTAGCCGTTTTTGATTATTTACCTCAGTTAACTTCAAAATGCTTTCTATGGTTTTTTGCAAAAGCTCTTGTAGATCTACTTCTGCAGATATATCAGTTAAAATTATTTTGGAAGGTAAAAGAGCATTTTTGGCTATTTTGATCTGAAAATAACTTGGAAGGCAGTTCTGGGCCTTTGCATTGATTACAGACCTAAGAAGAATATATTTTCTTATAGATATATCTAAGTCTATCATAAGCGCTAAAGCTTCAATCGCACTAAAACTGTTGGTTACTGGACCACGGACAGTTTCTGACATAGCTTCTGCAGCTAATCTTAGCTCCTCTGGAGTTCTGTCGGCTAACTCTGCCATATGCCTTCTTTTTGTTTTAGACAATGCTTCCTCAAATGGAACTCGGGGTCTTCCTACTTTACGGCTGCTGGTAGATTTAAGTTGAACACTATGCGGAGATAGTGGTTCTTGTTGATTAATGCAATTATGCACATATATGACCTGTTCTAGCCAACCCATCTCGCCTTTCAAAAGTTGGTTACGGGAGCAACCTACTTTCTGCCATTTTACCGCCATTTTTAAACCAAAAAACTTACTGCATTTAAGAATTTGATCTTGCAACTGTTTGGAAGGTTCATCTACATTAATGAGGTCCAGTATTTTTTCATATACAAGTTGCTTTCGATTTCCTTTTGGACTTTTCAGCCAAACATCTATCAGGTCGATATTTTTTATTATAACACCTCGTCTAAAAAAAAACATAACTCCGTTAATGGTAACCCATGGTGATTAAAACTTTTTCTAGGAAAACACTATTAGTTTATGAACAATTGATAAAAAAATATTGAAGGTGATTATAAGTGATTTTTTTAAAACTCTAGTCAAATTCCAAAATGTCGAAATTTACAAAAAATTTTAACTGGAAACTTTAAACCATTATAAATTCTTAATTAAACTTCGTACAAAATGTAAATTATTCAGCATTATGAAGTACTTACCCTCACAAATAGAATCCATTTTAATATTTTGAAAAAACCTAAATATTTAATTATATACACAATAAATTTCACACACGTAATTAATTGCCTTTATAACCTTAAATTTTGACAAGTCTTGACAGGTCAAAGTTGCTAAGCGCCGATAAACAAAAGCATGGCCTACTGCGATTTGATACTATACTTACGTAATACAGTGACCAATATCTTATCTAAATATGTAAAAAAAATGTTAGAATTGTATAGTTCAAAATTTCGTTTATTTTTAATTGTGTCCATGGCACGCTACACTGTGGGTTGGCTCAAAAAATAAGTTACAATTGCGTGTTGGTCTAGCTGGGACATGTAAGCCTATTTGATGAAGAAAGGCAGGATCCATCAGTCAGGGCCTTATGCAGAAGTTTCATGTCTCACTGTTTTCGACGCGTGTTTAGTGGGGTGAGGCCCAACTCTGCCTCAGGCTCTGAGATACTAATTGTCCTGTTAAGTTTAAACAATAGATACCTAAGAAACTTGCGCTGAACATGATCGATTTTAATTATATAAATTTGGTAGTTGGGTGAGAGAAGTGGGCTTCTTCTCAGCGAACAATAAAGGGTATATATCTGCTGCTTTTCTTGTCACTCATTGGTGAATACAGGTCATTGGGCACTGCACCCATTTAGTGTTATTTATATTATGCAGTTAAGATGCTTCAACCATAGTCGACATGTTTGAAAGCAATTCCAATCTGATTTTTGACAATTTAAACCCTAGAACCATGATTTATTGGTTTTTTTTTTTTTAATTTTTACTATTTCTTTTTCTTTTTTTCAGAGTTCAGTCCGGACATACCTTCCATTTGAACTATGTTTTTGCTGTATTAGCAGGTGTTCTTGTCACAAGTTACATGTACCTGAAGGGAGTTTCTATTCACTATTAACAGAGATGTGCATCTAATGATACCAGTAGCTTTTACGTCTGAAATATATTTTTTTTACTAATTACATATTTTATGTTTCTGAGTGTGTACATATAAACAATGGATAATAATCGGGAATATTATTGACGGTGTAAGGTGAGTCTCCATATTTTGGCAACCTATTGCAGGATTTACTGTAAGAGATGGATACAAATTTTCAAAAGAAAGTTTTATGTTTGTTCTGAACAACCAGATGTTTTACTAGATGAATTGCAATTAAGTTTAAACATACTATTAACTACTTTTTCTTATTTGTGGAAGAATTCGTTTAATATAACTGCTTTGTGTATCAAATTTAAATTATTTTGATTGGCCATTTTTATGCATCTAGTAAGATAGCAATTAAAAATAAATGAAAAAAAAAAAACAAATCATCTGGTAGATGAGAAATAAGTCATCAGAGATTGCTCATTATAGAATATATTTTTTATTTAATTTGAAGTATTTTCTGTTTTTATCTTCGCCTACTAAAATACATTGAGGTAATCATATACTGCTGGAGGCGTCGACGGAAATTGATCTGAACGAATATAACTAGGTGGATGGCCTATGATTGAAGGCTTAAAACTAGAACTGCATTAGAAATTAAAATATCAACAAATAATGTTTTTAGTATATTCTTACAGCCGACCTTGACTGATCCCTGTAGAAAGTTGTCAAATATGGTGATGCACCCTGTAGGATTAAAGTAAGCGATATGTTTATCAGTGGTGGCTCAGGGTGATCCATTAGTATGATTTAATTCCAATAGCTGCCTTGTTATAAGCTCTAGAAAAAATTGTTAAATATAAAAGTTGTATGAAAAAAAAGTGCAAGAAAAATTAACTTCAGAGTCATGATTAGCCCTCCACAATCTACTGGTATACCGAAAATTGTTCAAATCGGGCAGGTAACATTTGAAATTATATGGTTTAGCTAGAATAAAAGTTTAAAAACAAACCCATCTAGTTATTCTCAGGTTATCATGTTATGACATAAAAACAATTGAATGTCAAATAAAAACAATTGGGAAACTTGAAAAATTATGTATTTAGTTTTTAAAGTTTGGTTTAATCAGAAAATTGTAAGTGGTTATGCACAAGAAGTTTAGCTTTCGGTGTTGTTTCTGATTAAACCGAAAGTAAAACTTAAAAACCAAATGCATGAAAATACTTCATAATATAACCTCACCTACCAAATTATCTTATAATATTTGGGGTAAAATTTTTTCAAAAATCAGTTTATTTTGCTTGAAGTAGAATGAAAAAATACATGGCAGGTTTTTGAATTTTTATCAATCGAGTGGTCCGCTCTCGTGCGTCACCCTGTTTAGTTTGAAGCTAAAGGCAAAAAAATCTATCAGATTTTTTAAGGTTATACAGAGCAAATACATTTCATCACAGAGTTATAGCTTTATTTTTGTTTGTTAGTTTAAAAATATATATGTATTTCACTTTTTTTCAGTTTTTAACATATCAATTATAATTTATAGTTTATAATTATAAATTAATGTTGTCATCTAGTATATTTCTACATTTAAAAAAATATATGTCACTGTGAAACAGATTCCTCACAAAACCATTACAAGTTTTGAACTATAGCATCTGGTTTTGAGTAATTGTTTTGTTACATCCTATTTTTCGAAAATGTTAAAATGAAATATTGATTGGTTAGATACAACTGGATTTAACATTTCTGTACTATAACAATGTCGCTATATCTTCTTTAGTTTCCGAATTTCTGTTGCCAACTTTTGATTTTTAAATGGGACACCCCATATAAAATTTTAATTTTGATTTATTGGAACATCGGAAGTACAACCGTGACATGTTTTTGCATACAAATAACTTTATAATGCTCAACTCTAAATTAGGACAGTGGCAATAAATACTTTCCTCAGGATAGTTACTCTAGGTTATATATTACTTACTATGCAAAATGATTATTTAATATACTGACATGTTTTTTTTAAAACAAATTTAGAATGTTTTATCAGACGTCCCGATCTAGAAACTGAAAGTTGTTGGGACTGGTCTAATGAAATATTAGAATAATTGTTAGTTGACATACTGAGGCTATTTGTAGAATTATCAAGTTATGAATGTTTCTTTTAATCAATTTCCAGTATTTAATATGTGTGTAATTTCTAGGTTTATTAGCCTAATATTTTAGCATGGATCATATTATTAATATATTTTATCTGTATATAGATAGATAGATAGAATCGTCTTTATTTTTTACTCGGCGAGGGTCAGCATAGCTGTTTGCCTAACCGAGCATGTATAAACAAAAATTACAATACATTTTAATTTAAATAAACTTATACTAAGATACAATGTTATAATAGCAGTAAAAATAAATAAATTACAATAAATACATTTTAATTTGATCTAAGATACAATATCAGTAAACCAAAAATAATGACAACAAAAATTAACTAAAGAATCTCAACCCGTGCTACTTATAAGAAGGTGATGTTTAAATTTTTTTTTAAAGGCGTTATAACTTAGATTAGAAAATTTGTTTTTAATTTCGGTGTTAAACAACTTTGGAAACACGTATGAAAAACAATGTTTATAGAGGGCGGTTCTCTGGCGGGGTATATTCAATTGATCATTGTGACGGGTGTCGCGGCTGTGAGTTGCACATCGAAAAGTTAGTTTTTCACGTAAGTAATGGGGTATTGCGCTTTCCAGCAATCGGTGTAAAAAGCAGGCTAGATGCAGTTTAAGCCGGTCCCGAATGTTTAGCCAGTTTAGTCCATGCAATCTAAATGTTACGTGGTCCCGTAGTTTAAGGTTAAAAACGAAGCGTATGCATGAATTTTGAATTCTTTGCAATCTTTGTTTGGATTGCAAATCAAGACAAGGGCCATAGACGATATCCGCATAATTGAGATGAGAAAGAACAAGAGACTCACAGAGTTGCCTTTTTAGAGATTTATTTAAAATAGATTTATTTTTGTATAGATTTCTAAGCGATATAAGGGACTTCTTAACAATGTTGCATATATGTTTTCTAAATCTTAGATTAGTATCTACCAAAATACCTAAATTCTTATACTCATTTACAGAAGGGATGATAACGTCTGATAAAGTTAAATTAAAGTTTTGTTTTATCCACTCCCTATAAGGTCCAAAGAACATGACGGCCGACTTCGAGGGGTTAAGCTTTAGTCCGTTTTCAATGGAGTAATTATTAACATTTTTTAGATTTTGCGTCATTTTTATAGTAGCCTCAGCTATTTCTGTAGGGTAAAAACTTATGTGCAGCTGCGTGTCATCGGCGTATCTTTGCATATTGCAATTAGGTATTAGTCTGTCCATATCAGAGGTATAAATTAAGAATTGAAGGGGCCCTAATATAGAGCCTTGGGGCACACCTTTGCTTATTGACAAGGCTTCAGACAGTTTGCCTTCAAGCAATACGCATTGCTGTCGATTATAAAGATAGTTTTTGAAAAAGCTAATGGTGTTTTGGGTAAATCCATAATAATGAAGTTTCGCGCAAAGAAGTCCATGGTCTAAGGTATCAAAGGCTTTGCTGTAGTCTAGCAGCACCAGGGCGGAAGTTTTTCCCTGATCAGCAGCTTGAATAATATCATCTAAAACCTTCAACAAAACACAAGCCGTGCCATAGTTTTTGCGAAAACCAGATTGGGAATTTGACAAGAAGTCATAAGCAAGCAAATAGTTGATTGTCAGTAAATAATTTTTTCAAATACCTTTGACAATACAGACAATAAGCTTATAGGTCTTAAGTCAGATATATTATTCACCTTAGACACCTTAGGAAGAAGTAATACTATTGCAGTTTTCCAATAATCAGGGAATTGGGAATTTTCTATACAAAAATTTAAAATATGGGTTAAAAAGGGAATAATTGTTGGACAACAGTATTTAATCATCTCAAGAGACAAACGATCAGACCCAAAAACATTGGATTTCAGTTCCATGATTGCGTTACTGACGTCAATGTCCTGAATATGGGTTAAAGAAAATCTGGCATCAGTTATGGGATTGTTAAAATATCTATTAATAGTCTCAGTATTAAGAGGAGGAGCAATGTTGTTAATAGAATCAATAAAAAACTGATTAATTGAATGAGGGTTTTTAATTAATTTTGGAATTTCAGATTTATTTTTACGTTTGTTATATATGTTCATTTCAGCAATTGTTTTCCAATTGTTTAGGCGGTTTAGTTCGACTAATAAAATTGATGTATGCTTTTTTTCATTGTGTACTGCTTGTGTGAACATATTTCTAACTTCTTTATAAGATTCCCAGTCATTTTGATTACCTGATTTTTTGTACTTAGTAAGAAGGCTATTTCTATATTTTTTCATAGTTTTCAAGGTTTCCGTAAACCATGGTGACTTGGGACGTGTTACGCGGGATCGTTGTAAGGGTGCGTGAGCGTCAAATAACTTTATAATATTTTCAGTCAGAACCGAGACCTTTTCAGAAGTCGTGGTTACATCAAAGATTGAAGCCCAATCAATATTTACTAAGTCTGACCTAAACTGTTCTTCATCAAAATTTTTAAAGTTTCTATACTCAATAATTTTTGGAGTTATTTGTGGTAGTTTAAAATTCAGCGAGCAAAAGATAAGCTGATGATCTGTGACCTCATGCATATCATATTGTATAAAATCCCCCTGTAGAAGTTTTTTGTTAGTGACTGCAATGATATCAATTAGACTTTGTGAACAACCCATAGTTTCTCTTTTATCAAACTAGTGTGGTTTGTTTTTATTCCTTCTTCATAAAAGTATTTATCTTTTATTTTTCCACTAGAAGCAATTCCATATGCCTACATGAAAATTTCTAAACGTTATTTCCACTTAAATAAAAGCCGTGGTTTCAATATGAATAACTATAATTCTCAATTCAAAATAGTGACAATGAGAATGAGTACTTCCCCAGGATAAGTACTCTAAGTTATATATTATCTACTAGGTAAAGGTACAACAAACAAATAGCATTATTTAATGTCAGTACCCTATTTGTGAAGCGTTTGTCATTTATATCATTCGTACAGGCAAAGCAATTTTTTCTTTATATTTTATTTCACAATCTAGAGTGCTGTGATTTATCATTAATTGCTAAACATCTTTTATGTTATGCCCAATTAAATAGAATGTAAAAGAATTTTTTAGAAATACCCTATTTTTTTGGAAGCCATGAAGTAAGCCAAAAAAAATTTTTTTTGATATGCAATTAAAAAAAAACGACAAATAAAGCCTTAATATGTATGTAAGTCCAAATAATATCTACACACCCATGATATACGAAGATTCTGTTTTGACATACATTTGAATTTAGAATGTCATAATAAATCTAAATACGCAAACAAATATGGTGTCCCATTTAAAAAACAAAATTTAGAATTCAAAAATTGATAAATCAAAGAAATTATAGTAAAATATTATGTAAAACGTAAAAAACAATATTTTTTACAAACACTTGGACTATATTTAACAACATGTAATATGTTCGACTACAAAGTAGTTTCATCGGACATTATATCTCGAAGAAGCTACTGTCTAGCGGAACATGTTAGTTTTTAAATGTGTTCAAATTATTTGTTGCGTTTAGAATGACAAACAAAAATCTTTTTTTGGCTTTTTCACAACTGAATAAAAATATCTAAGTATTTGTACAGCTCCTATCTATCTATAAAAACTTAAGGCAAATGACAGATGCTTGCTTAAACAATATTGTTTATATTATGTATTGAAATATTCCATAGGCAAACTAGTCTACATGTTGAGATATGTAATTTTATTGAATATTTGCTTGAATCAATTTGGAACATGTTAACGTTTTGTTAAACAAATATAGTGGAAGTGTTTGTAAAAAATAGTTGTGTTTTTACATTTTACATAAAATTATAGATTTCCATTGAGTATCGGCCGACACAATTGGTTGTAGAAAAAAATCCTATATAACCAACCAAAATTTCATTTGTATGTGTTGGCAAAGAAAAAAGTTGTAAGAGCCTTTTGTAGCACCCACACACACACACACACACACACACACACACACACACACACACACACACACACATATATATATATATATATATATATATATATATATATATATATATTACAATAGAAACGATCTCATGATTTCTTGATATCAGCATTATGTACCATGTAGTATTTAATTTATTTTATTTAGTTCCTAGATCTAAAATTTATTTTCACAAAAATATATATAAAATATAATTATTTGTTCTAATTAGTACATGTAATACTACTGCTACTATAATTATTATAATAATAAATGCTTAATATTTAAGCTAGGTTAAGTTGTGTTTGAATGTCCATATTTATTAGATTTTGTTATCATAACAGCAGTCAACAGTTAGAAATTAAAAAGGATAATTTATTTAATAATTTTGGTATTTGATTATTCGTTGACCTCATACACAAACAAGGAAGTTATATTACGTACACAAATAAATTATATCACCTGGACAGTAATGCAACTTGATCGTTTTTCAAACCTTGGAAATACTACTAAGTAACTTTTACTATTTCATGGCATAATACCAAGATTCAAATAATATAGTCACTTTAAAAACACTATACTATCCTAGATTCTATCATCTTAATTATTAAATATACTAATAGGGAGCTTGCATAAAAAATAAAAATCAATTCTCTTTATTGCAAACTGCAGAAAATTCAAAAACAATCTATACATGTTTTTTTATGACTGTGGAGTGATAATGTATGTCCTCAATGACGTCATGAACACTTTTTAAAACATAACTGTATTAATTTTTAACATATGACAAAAAGAAAAAATATGTGTCTATTTTCCACCCTCTATCAAAATCAACAATAATTTTTTTATGCAAGTTCCCCATTTGCTCAAATTCTTAAATTTCAGCAAAATACATTTTGGAAAGGTAACTTTTTTGTCCAGCTCGCTTCTACTCTTCAGGATTGACCTACACAACGGCTGTTATTTCATCAAATTTTTATATACATAGGAAAAAATAAAATCACTAAAGCTGACATTTGGCCAGTATTTAGTCCTTGTACTACTTAATAAGCACATGTATTTAGTGTCACCGTAAACCATAAAATTTAATCTTTTAAATTGTGACGATAAATAAAATTGCGAAATACTGGCAAAATCTAAAAAGTATTATTAATACATAAAATAAATCACGAATTCTAGACATTATTTGCAACAAAGCATATTCACTCTGTTTAAGAGCCGGGGAGAGGATTTGTGGGTCCGTAGGCAAAATAATGTAGCGGAGCCTCCGGCCGACCGAAATAGGGAAAAAAACATTCTTTTTTAATTCTATCACGACAATCAAGTATTATAACCCATTAGCAAAAAAAAGTTCGTGTAATTGTGTCTTGTAATTCTTTATCCACCATTGAATTTAGTGAGTTCAGAGCTGTAATAGGTTCTCAGCAAAAGTAATCAATATTAAGTACTAGATTTTAAAAATAGGCTTGCAGTATTAATATATTAAAAAACTCCATCTATGCATTTTAATAGAGAATCAGCAATACACAATGTCAAAAATTAAAATGATTGGTATAATGAACGACTTCGTATCATTAAAAACCCCGAAAACGATATGAAACCATATTTTTATAATACAAAACTTTCTTCCCTTAGTTCCCCCTCCTCACTACACACTCATTGACATAACAAATGTTTAGTGCCAAAAATAAAGATATTTGATATTTTCAACATTCATTAAGATTTATAATATACGCGGCGAAATTTCTTTTATTATAAATTACATTCACCAAATTTTAAGGCAATGCATTACAAATACAAAATGTTGTGGTTCCGCAATTTATCATTTTTTGTTCAATAGACTTGCGATGGAAATACTCGGGCACTACGCTGATTACTTTCTGAAAATTTTACTTAAGTTGATGAAAGCATCCCGGCATAATGGGTGTACAGGGTCTTCCACTGAGGAGGAAATGCGTTTTTTTTTTACTTCTCCCGTATATAAACTAATTGAAACTGTTTTTGGTTTATTGATGTTTGAAAATTGACGTTTTTGCTTCTTGGAGCCGTCAGAGCACCTGAACGGTTGGACCTGGAGCAAAATAACTTTCACATTCCTATCTTAGTTTTTGATAAGCTATCTTATGATGCCAGTCAAACAAAAGAACGGAAATTATTTTGCTACCTATTTAATTTTTTTAATAATAATTTCCGATTTTTGTTTGACTGGCATCATATAGCTTATCAAAAATTAAAATGAATGGAAAGTTATTTTGCTCTAGGTCAAGTGCTATGACGGATCAAAGAAGCAAAAATGTCAATTTTCAAACATCAAAAACAGTTGAAGATAGACATATAGTACCTTTATTTAAAACACAATTGACAATAGAATCCAAAAATGTAATAATATATAGGGTGTTTCGTTTAAAAAACGCAACATCCTTGGCGTAAGTCTCTTGTTTCTCATTCAATTATTCTTTTGTTGCGATTTTCGAATTCTCCGAGCTAAAATACATCGATTGGCTATTTTGAATTTCTTAAGAAATACGGTGGAAGTCAAAAAAATGTACAAAACCCTGTACATACTGTGTACAGGGTGATCAGTTAAGGGTAGCGAGCGGCCATATCTCATAAGATATTGGTCGTTTAGATTTGAGAAAAAAAAATCATAATAAAAGTCGCCAAGAGAAATTGCTGAAAATTATTTTCGAGTTTGTCAAACGTCCGCTAGACGTCGTAACAACCAACACCAAGTAGAAAAATGGGGTTTTTATAGAATTTTGCCTAATGAAAATATATCGATGATATCATTTTCATATTTAGTGACCATTTCCCTACACTTTTTGTCTAAAATGTTTTGTTCTATATATCAAAATAAAGCGGTGGGGGAAGTTCAATTGTTTTTTCAAACAAACCAAGATGTCTCCCGTTTCTTTTGACCGATTTTAGCAAACTTAGGCTCATATGAAAGAGCATAATTTGCACTACAAAACGCTTATTTGGTTTTGAATGTTTGACTTTTGCTGGCGTCGCTAGATGGCGTTAACTGAATTAGTAGCATATTTTTTAGTTTTTTTTCAAAAAAAACAAACGTAATGGTATATTCATTTTTACATATTTTAAAAGGGGATAAATTTCTCTATAATTTAATGAAAATAATTTATCATCTACCTTTTCTTGAACCGTTGATATTGACCAAAATATTATTTTATTTTATTAAAAAATGGCACGCCACTGCTTTTTGTCAAAATAAAAATCATTTTCGTAATCACTCATTAGTTGCTAACAAAAAGAACCTCTTGACTTTTTTTCGTTAGACGAACGGTTTTGGATTGAAAAAATAAGATGTTTAACAATGAAAAATCTTAATAAAACTGTCCAACAGCAGGAGCAATAACACTAAAAACAAGAACATGGAACTTTAAAAATAAACTTTAAAAATAAATTAATAGTTTTGTCGTAAATGTTCAAAATGTCCATTATTTTGAATGCACTGGTCCAATCTCTTCTGGGTGGAGTTGACAGCTGTCTCAATTTCCGCTCTTGGTATAATATTTATTCCGTTTTGAATTCCGACTATCATGTCTTCTCGAGTAGTTGGTCGAGTTTTATACACCAAATCCTTTATTCGGCCAGACAGATAAAAATCAAGGCAGGTTAAATCGGGGGACCGTGGTGGCCAGAAAAATAGACTGCCTCTACCAATCCAACGGTTAGGAAAATGCCTGTTCAAAAAATCTTGTAATTTCGTGAATAATGTGCCGGGCATCCGTCTTGTTGAAACCACATCTTTCTTCTTACTTGCAAAGGCACATTTTCTAAGAGTCCTGGTAAATCGTTAAATAAAAAGTTCAAATACATGTCACCAGTTAGATTGCCATTAAAGATGTGCGGACCGATAATAGCACCATTAATAACACCGCACCAGACGTTGATGCTCCATCGACCTTGCTGATAATCTTCACGTAACCAGTGTGGATTAGTGTCCGAACAGTAATGCACGTTATGAAGATTTACCCTGCCATTACTGCAAAACGATGCTTCGTCTGTCCACAATATTTGTGACAAAATATGATGGTTTTCCCTAATGAAGTCTCTAAGCCAGTAGCAGTAATCGAGCCTACGTTCAAAGTCAGTGTCATTTAGGGCTTGATGAATCACGATGTGATATGGATGCACTTTAAAATCCATTAATATTTTTTGCACTGAGCCATAGGATATTCCTAAATCTCTGGAGATCTCTCTTATGCTTAAATGGGGGTCTGCATGAATATAAGCCAACACATTTATAATGTTATCTTCTCTTCTTACTCTACGATTTCCTCAAAGTTGGAGTTGGTTGCACTTGGCCATGTTGCCTTAAACGTAAGGCTAAACGAAGAAAAACCATTCTCGAATGGTGTCTTCGGAGGGGATAACGCAGTGCATACTGCCTACAAGCAATCGCAGCATTTTCAAAACATTGAAAATAAATTCTCAACATATCAAAGGCTTCTTCATTCGTAAAAGCATGATTTGTTGTAAAAATACTTTTTACATAACATTAAATTAGATGTCAATAGCAGGAACTATCAAAATGAATATCAACGTGATTGACAATTTGGTGTTTTGTTTCTTAACGTAGATCATGGCCTGCTTCGCTTAAATGCGATGTTAGTTAAGTTTGATTTTTATTCTAATTTATGAAATAATAATAATTATTAATAATAAATTATGAACTAAAGCATTCTCTCGCTAATTAAATGATTATTAATGATAAAAATAATAGGTAATAATTTTATTATTGTGAGATGTAATATTTAAAAATAATTTTGAACCTTATAGTTATCATTGTTAAACATCTTATTTTTTCAATCCAAAACCGTTCGTCTAACGAAAAAAAGTCAAGAGGTTCTTTTTGTTAGCAACTAATAAGTTATTACGAAAATGATTTTTATTTTGACAAAAAGCAGTGGCGTGCCATTTTTTAATAATATAAAATAATATTTTGATCAATATCAACGGTTCAAAAAAAGGTAGATGATAAAGTATTTTTCATTAAATTATAGAGAAATTTATCCCCTTTTAAAATATGTAAAAATGAATATACCATTACATTTTTTTTTTTTTGAAAAAAAACTAAAAAATATGCTACTAATTCAGTTAACGCCATCTAGCGACGCCAGCAAAAGTCAAAAATTCAAAACCAAATAAGCGTTTTGTAGTGCAAATTATGCTCTTTCATATGAGCCTAAGTTTGCTAAAATCGGTCAAAAGAAACGGGAGACATCTTGGTTTGTTTGAAAAAACAATTGAACTTCCCCCACCGCTTTATTTTGATATATAGAACAAAACATTTTAGACAAAAAGTGTAGGGAAATGGTCACTAAATATGGAAATGATATCATCGATATATTTTCATTAGGCAAAATTCTATAAAGACGTTTGACAAACTCGAAAATAATTTTCAGCAATTTCTCTTGGCGACTTTTATTACGATTTTTTTCTCAAATCTATACGACCAATATCTTATGAGATATGGCCGCTCGCTACCCTTAACTGATCACCATATACATAAAAAGTCAATGAAAACTGAGTGTGTATTTGCTAGATTACTTATTGTAACTTGCATTATTTTTGATAAAATACATAAAGAAATAGATTAAGATTTTGCAGTACACTTTTAAAGTAATAAGTAATACTTAACCAAAATTTGAAATTTTAAGCATCAGTACAAGTACTTTTTCTAAAAAAATAATGAATAAATTGTCCCAAGTACGACTAATTCAAGAGTTCTCAAATAAAATATTTACAGTATCAAAAGTACTGATTATTTTACTTTATGCATACTTTTGTAATCAGTACCTCAGCTCTGAGCGAGTTAAAACGCGAGGTCAGTGAGGGTTAAAGCGCGGGGCTGTGTGTTTTGCCTCGTTTGCCATGCCATGCCCTGCTATGTTTAGATCTGCTTTAATATGCAGAGTGGTATATTTAAAAAAATTGAGAAAATTAGAAATAACGTAAAATTTGATTGCGATTTTAATAAAAACAGATGATATAAATGAAACTGTGAACTATCTTAATCTTAAACGTCACAAAACTTTTCAGGGTTTGGGCAACTGACGGAAAGGCGAATCAGTAAGTTTCTAAAGGTAACAGGTAATAAAAAACCGTAAACTGCAGAACCATGTTGTATAAACAGTGGCATAGCCAATAAGTGTTGATACATAGTACTACTTTTTTTAAAACATAACTTGGAGGGTGCATGCAGATTGCATGGATGTTATAATTTGAAATAAAAAAGTTTTAGTTTAATTTTTCATTGAAAGTTAAGCCGAATTTATGTGGGGTTATCTGTGCTTATATCAAAATCAACTGAATAATAGGTAGAGCTGTGATAATTACTCAGCCAAAGTACTTAAAGTAACCAATATTAAGTTCTTGTTTTTAAAAATGTACTTACAGTATTAAGTACCAGTATTTTGCAAAAGTACTTAACATATTCAGTAGTTTACTTAAAAATGAAAATTTAAGTATAAGTATTAAGGACATGCTCTATTAAGTTTCAAGTATATTTCATAAATACCTAAAATACAATTTCTAAATACTTAAGTATTTAGCCGGTTTTTAAGTATTGCAATCATAATAAAATTAATTTTTTTTTAAATTAATAACTCAATATTTGTAACTCCTATTATGTCATAAATTTTTTTCTAAAACACATGACTATTACTCATTTTTCAGGTGATTCACCGTAATATTTTAGTGTTAGCAAAAAAAAATCAGTTTTAAAGAAAATCATATAAAAAAATTCATAACAAATAATAAAAAAACGCAATATGCACTAGATAAAATCAATAAAGAATTATGTATTTAAAATTAAAGGTCGAGTTTATAACGTTTTTAAATTCTGTAAATAAGTACCTAATTATCTGCATTTTTAAAGTGCAATAGCAAAAACATTTTGTTCTACTGTTAAACCTTTATTTATCAGTTTCACGAAATGTTTTGTTAATTTTACCTGCGGTAGATTTAGTTTAGATTTTTTTTAGGATATTTGCCATTAAAAATGACACAAAATCTTGCAGGTTTCGCATTCTATCCACATAACCCAGTATAAGTAAAATTTTGAATTCTTTAGGTGTGAATTAAACGATCCATTTTTGTAAATCAATAAACATTTTTGTAAATCAATAAAACTGACATTGTCAGACATAACAGGTAACCTTTTGTATGTAGGTATTTTAATGAAAGGTAATATATTAAATTATTAATATTAGACCCTTATTTTCGCAAAAACGGTTGACTTTCATTAAAAGTGCTCTTAAAGGGGAACTGCACGCAGTAATATGGATCATTTGCAAGCCTTCCGCTGCTGCAATATTATGTTAAAACTGTAAGAGATATGTATTAGCTTCAATGTGATTTAATTAGGGAAATATGTATAATTGGACGCTAAATTCGAATTTTTATGGAAAATTCAAATCTAAAATAATAAAATAGAAGTAGGCTTGTCCATTTTTTGACCACTTTTTGACGCAAATGCCGTCGCATATAATTTTTTTTCCACAAAATGGCTCTTTACCGCCTTGCATTGATCCTACCTAATTGCAAAATTTGAAATGGTAAATCGTACTCATGTCTTTGCATTTCTGCAACGCGTAAACCCTTTTGAATCCATTTTTAACCGAAATGTACATAAAATTGCCTATACATAACACAGTTTTTTGAGGTCGTTTGAGGAATTTTTTCTAATATTTAGGTACCTTTTCATCTTACTTTGAACTTAACTAGAGCTTGTCGCTGATTTTTCACTTTTTGGGTGAATAGTTATATAATATAGCGGGTTCCATTAAAAAAATTTTTTTTTTATAACCGAAAAACGGTAAAATTTGCATCAAGGCGGAACTCGCAATTGGATCCGGTATAAATGAATGATGAATGACAGACTATTTTTTTTACACAAAACATATTTAACGAATGCTCAATTTATAAAGACAAACGCCATATTTCATTTTTGTCTGAAATTCCATGTCGCTTACTATAATAATATGATGTTTGCCGGTTTATTCTATAAAAGCATATAGAACACATATATACAAAATATTTTTACTTCCCTCGTAAAAGGGAAGTAAAGTGGAAGTGTACCTTCGAGATTTTTTCGGATCGTTACGTTTCAAGGTGCCGACAAAACATGTTTTCTCGATTCCGTCGGTCTGTCTGTCTGTCTGTTCGCGTTATAACTAACTGTATTTCGTGCGATAACCCTCGATACGAGAACGAGACGCGGCGTTTCCAATCACTAAATATTAGAAGAGATCTTTTAGTTAAAAGAGGAATATTTAATTTGGCTGTTAATCTTTGGGGTTGAAATTTGATACAGACCAGATTGAAATAAAGTTTCTAGGAGTAAGCATACGTTTTAATAGAAAACAAACTGATTCCTACAAAAACTTGAATAACTAAATCAAGGAAACAACGCTAAATATTAATTTAATCAAAAAGCAGTTTTAAACCTATTAACTTATACAGAAAGAGGAACATTTTTTGCTTTTTGAAATTCTTGTACGTACGGGGTGAGTTATTATATTATAACACCCACCTACAGGGTTATTTATTAACAAAGATAGAGGAAAAGTGTAGGATAAGAAATACGTTTTTTTTTTTAATGGAATACCCTGTATATTGTTTATTTTTATGAAATGCCATTCTCTACTGATTTCAAAAATAATGATTTGACTATATAGGTGCAAAGCGTTTATTAATGATTTTCGTTTAACTGCAACATTACTTGCCACATAAGTCTAAGGTAATATTATAATATAATGCAAAACTTCTTACAGTTAAACCAAAATAATTGAAAAACAGGTTGCACCAAAGTAGTCAAACTATATATTTTTCAAATCAG
This sequence comes from Kuschelorhynchus macadamiae, assembly GCA_030620095.1. Classification (NCBI taxonomy): domain Eukaryota; kingdom Metazoa; phylum Arthropoda; class Insecta; order Coleoptera; family Curculionidae; genus Kuschelorhynchus; species Kuschelorhynchus macadamiae. The sequence goes on from JAUTXW010000286.1 coordinate 942,076, forward strand.
GGAAAAAAGAACATTCATAAAAATACAGGATGTTCCATTAAAAAAAACGTATTTCGTTATATTTTTTAGGTCATATTGATAGGCATGCGATAGTTATTTGTTTTTTTCACAAGGGATTCTAACGGTTTAAAAGAAACCGTAAATAGATTTTATATTTACACTTTTTCTCTATCTTCGTTAATAAACCCTGTAGGTAGGTGCCCGAATATAATGACTCATTCTCTACAATTTCGAAACACCAAACACAAATTAGGTAATCAAAAAGAAGCTCTAAACACATCGTAAATAAGACAAGCGGGTTTTTCATAATCAACCAAATTTGGCAGAAACAATTTAAATAGCAAATGCATCCATTCACGTCCGGTCCGCCTGAACGTTGTCGTGCCTTGTTTGATCTAAAGCGTACCTATATTGATCTATTGTACTACCTATCTATATAAAATTGTAATAAAATAATCGGTCACAATAAGTTGTCCACATTGTGCAATATTTCGCTACCAGTAGTCATACGCTTTTATCAATAAATGTTTTCGTTTGGATATAGTTTATTCGTGTTAAGTATGTTGTCTTAAATACGCAAACTGTTGTATTTTAGTGACTTAACGGGGCTATAAAGTAACATATAGCAATGGCGAATAACCCAGAAACAAGCTCGGATGTGATTTTCAGCGAGGCTTTCAAAGACATATTTGATGAGTCTGTAATTCCTGTGAGCGTGCTGTTAGATACAAGTACAATCCTTGAAAGTGAAGGTAAGGCATTTTATTAATATGTTATTAGTGGTAATTATACAGGGTGTTAACAAATAAGTGCGAAAAGGGGGGATTCTTGGGTCCATTCTAAGAAAAAAAACTTCATATGCACATATGATCTGAATTTCATAACTTTTGAGATAACGGGTGGTAAAGTTTTATGCTAAAAAATAGTTTTTTATAATTTTTGCAAAACCACTCCACAACTTCTATGTATCAAGAGGTAGTTTCTGATGTACAACAATTTTCTTTACTACTATCAGTGGCGTTCGTACGGGATTTTTACTCAATATTTTTAAATAAACATATAGTACGCCACTGCTTTATCCGAAAACAGTGAATCCCTATTTTCTTCCGAGTAAATTTGATCTCTTCACTTTTTCTCGTTCGACGTTTTGATTTCGCTGAAAAAAATAAATACCATCTGTTCGTATGGTATCGAAAATATCGGTAATTCAATATCTGATGATACCTACATTCCATTTCATTTTATCGAGTGCTTGATTGTACCACTCCTGACAAATACATACACATATGTAGAATTTAAAATTACAAATAAAAAACCTATTTGAGGAAAATAAAGCTTTACATGATAGAAAAAGAAATTCAATAAAAAATAATTATTAAATAATAAAATAAAACTACTAATAACATAAGTTTTCAATGTGACCGCCGTTTTTCTCGAAACAACATCGATAACCCCTTTGTAGCCTTTCTAAACTTGCTGTTACAGTATGATTTTTCTGGTTAAGGCGGTTTATTTCATCGACAATTTTTCCCATGATCTCTTGAATATTTTCGTTTCGTTGTCTGTATACGACGTTCTTCAAATGGCCCCAAAGAAATGTATCCAAAACTGAGAGGTCGGGGCTATTGGGCGGCCAAGCATATGTTCCATTTCGCCCTATCCATTCGTTATGGCTCCGATTTAAAAATTGAACCACATCATGCACGGCATGAGGAGGCGCCCCATCATGTTGCCAAATTAAATTCTGATATTCTGCCAATGGTAAGTCTTCCAAAAAATTTTCAATTTCGTTTTCTAAAAACTCATAATATCTGTGCCCATTTAAAGTCCCGTTAAAAAATATTGGTCCCAAAATTTTATTGTTTTTTATCCCACACCAAACATGAATAGAATTCCTCCCTTGAAATTTAATAGTCTAGAACTTTTTTGGATTTTCAACGGCCCAGTGGTGACTATTATGTCTGTTGAATACTCCCGTTGTTGTGAAAGTAGCTTCGTCGGTCCACACAATATTTTTGAATAAATCAGGGTCTTCGTTTTCTTGCCGAATTACCATTTGAGAAACAAATTGGAAGCGAAGTTCTTTTTGTGCCGGTGTTAGGTGCTGAAGTGGAAGGATACGAAAAGGCCTAAATTTATGAATTTTCAGAGTCCTGTGAACAGTCCCTCGGGTAACTCTTCTGCGCCTTACACCGCCACCGTACTGAACTTCCCGAACTGCATCCGAAATAGATTTGGTTGGATTAACTTGAAAATAATTTATAATGGCCTGGTCTCGATTTCTTCTTTGTATATTTCTTTTTCTATCATGTAAAGTTTCTTGGCACTTGTAAAATAGCATAACAATCTGTAGTCTCTCGTCCAAAGAGTATTTCATTTCGATCAGAGTCAAATATATATTTTTTAGGTGAAGACTTCGACAATAATTAAAATAATGTCAATTTTTATTGACAAAGCATTCAAACGTCATTTTACCTTGATCACCTATACCAACCTATCGTATATTTTAAACAGGTGAAGCTAAAATTTTAGTTTGTAAAACATTAAAATGTAATATAAACAGCTATCGCAAAATCAAATCTTTTAATCAGAACGGACATAAAAACAATCACTCTTTCCAAAAATCGTATAAAAAAGATACATTCCATTTAAAAAACACCTGATGCATAGCGTAACTCTTTTGTTTCTGGTTCAAATATTTTTCGATGATATTTTTGGATTCTACAAGAAAAAATACATCGATTGGCTATTTTGAATTTTTCCAAAACACAAGGAAGGTCGAAAATAGGTCCCTGTTCAGTCCTCGCTGGAACACCCTGTACATATCGTATATATACATACATATATATATATATATATATATATATATATATATATATATATATATATATATATATATATATATATATATATATATATATATATATATATATATATATATATATATATATATATATATATATATATATATATATATATATATATATATATATATATATATATATATGTATTTATATTAATACATATATATATATATATATATATATATATATATATATATATATATATATATATATATATATATATATATATATATATATATATATATATATATATATATATATATATATATATATATATATAATACATATATATATATATATATATATATATATATATATATATATATATATATATATATATATATATATATAATATATATATATATATATATAATATATATAATATATATATATATATATATATATATATATATATATATATATATATATATAATATATATGTATATATAATATATATGTATATATAATATATATGTATATATATATATATATATATATATATATATATATATATATATATATATATATATATATATATATGTATATATAATATATATGTATATATAATATATATGTATATATAATATATATGTATATATATATATATATATATATATATATATATATATATATACATAGTTTGGTCCAATAACACAGGCCAACACACATTTTGGTGCCTGTGATTTTTTAACTGTTCCTGGGTAATTTTTGGATGCAAAGTGTAAAAAAGTTCTCAGATTTTGTCTATCAGATCCAGTTTTTTTTTTTTTAATTTATGTATATATTTTACGTTATAACTGTTATAATATATAATATTACTATTGCCAATTAAAAAAACAAAGACATATGGATTTATTGCAAAAACTTAATTTACATAATCACATTAGTCACTAAACACATAGAAATTTTCTTTTATACGACTTTTTAGAATGGAGTTTACTAGGGCAGTCACGCTGAAGGCTCTAGCAGTAGTCCGCCATCATGTGGCTATCCCATCGTCCTTGATAGCGATCTTCCATAGTTTTAATATCCTGATGGAATCTTTCCCCCTGTGTTTCACTACAATCACCTAAGTTTTCTGGAAAACGATCTAGGTGGCTGTGGAGGTAGTGCACTTTTATACTCATGTTACAGCCGAGAATATTAAAATTTGAAAGCATAGTTTCCACTAATTCTACGTAATTCTCTGCTTTATGATTGCCAAGAGAATTTTGTACTACTTGAACAAATGAACACCAAGCGTTAGATTCAGTCCCGTTCATTGATGTGGTGAACTGTGGATCTTTAACAAGTTGCCTTATTTGAGGACCATCAAATATACCAGCTTTTAGTTTTTCAGTGCTAATGCCAGGAAATTTACGTGACAAATACACAAAACAATTTCCATCTCGATTTAAAGCCTTCACAAATTGCTTCATTAGGCCTAGCTTGATATGCAAGGGCTGAAGTAAGATTTTTTCTCTTGAAACCAAAGGTTCGTTGATCACGTTTTGTTTTCCTTGAATCATGACATCTTTTGAAGGCCAATTTTTGTTAACCCAGTGCTCATTTTTAGCTCTGCTGTCCCAAAGGCACAAAAAACAAGGATATTTTGTATAACCACTCTGCTGTCCAAGGAGGAAGTTAACCATTTTTAAATCAACACAAATTGCCCACTGATGTTCTTCGTATTTAATTTTTTTCAAAACTAATGCAATTGTTTCATATTCTTCCTTCATGGTAGTAGAATGACCAATAGGAATTGAGCCATATTTGTTACCGTTATGTAAAAGAACACATTTTAAACTACGTTTTGAACTGTCAATGAAAAGGCGCCAATCATCTGGAGTGTATTCAGGCAAACCCATTTTTTCTAAGCGCCCTTTTATATTGTTACAGAATACCAAGTCATTTTCCTGAGCGAAAAAAGGCAGCAGATCCTTATCTCTTTTACGATAAAATGTAATATTAGTACCTGGACAAAGTAGATTTTTGTCTTTTAATCTGGATGCAAGTAATTCAGCGGATTCCTTTGAGAGATTCAGGTCTTTTATAAAATCGTTTAGTTCTTCTTGATTGAAACACTGCGGAGTTGCTAAATCTGCTTCAAATTCGCTGTCGTTTTCTGATTGAATTCTTTGAACTTCGTCAGACGTTGATGTTTCTGTATCATCTTCTGTCAGTTCGGGTAGACTGCTGAATGATGGAACGGGTATTTCTTCCGAATGCACTACAGGCCTTCTTGCAGAATCTAGATCAGGATATGTCCATTTGTGTCTATTGTTTCTATGTATGCCTTTAATATTAACGAGACAAAAATAGCAGTGGTCATGATGGTTTCGCGGTTCTCTCCAAACCGTTGGTACATCAAACTTTAGGCACTCCCTCTTTCCAGTTGTCCACTGACGCAAATGTTCAACACATGTTTTACATATGAAATGTGGGGCCCAAGATTTATCTTGATCTCCTAAATGAACGCCAAAATAGGCAAGATAAGCTCTTTTCACAAAGTCAGAAATCGTTTTTCTGCTCTCTTTCAAAGTGTATTCACCACACACATAACAAAAAACATCGGGATGATTTACACAAGTACGTCTGCTTGTGGATGCCATTGTTTCAGTTTAGTGTCTTGATACTACAAAACGACCAAAATTTACACGAAATGATAGCACAACTTTACTTGGGAAAACTCAGTAATATACTAAATCGAGTACAGCCAAGCAGGTATAGAAGGATCGGGTCCTAGGCAATTACAGGTATAAAAGTAATTAAGAGCAGTGTATTGAGTAGTTCCTAGTATAGGAACATTGGGTCAGGGACAATTCAGGTATCCATTTGGTTAATTAGATTCTGGGATTCTATTTTGACGATTAAGTACATATTTATCTCGTTATTTGTTCTCCTTTCTGTTCCTTTATCAGAAAAAAATATCAATTAACCTGTAACCTGTATCTCAAAAATTAGAGCTGAGAGAAAAAATCTTGTGGCATTTTTGGAATTAGCACATTAAAAACTTCTAAAATCAGATGTTAGATTTCCGGCACCAAATTTTTGTTTTCATTTTGTTACCCTGCGAATAGAGGACGTCGGCTGTAGCGCGAGAACCGTTAATGATAGGAATTAAGGAAAAACATATTTAAGGTAAATCGGCCGAGAGAAATCGCTATAAATTATTTTTAACTTCGAAAGTTGGCCGCTAGGAGGCGTAACAGCAACACAAAAGTGTAAATGCCAATTTTTGCTTAAATTTCCGTTATTGATGTATTTTGAAAATATAAGCATTATATTCTTCAACCAATTACGCACTTTTTTGCTTGTGACCATTTTTGCCTATTTTCAAAAATAAAGTGGTGGGAGAAAGGCAAACATTTCTACTTTCATTTGTTTTAAACTTGGTGTCTAAAATAAATGATTTTTTTGCTCTACTCTTGGAGCTGTAAACTGCACCGTAATGGCTTCCTTAGTGTTTACTAAATGGGGTTGTTTCGGAATTCTCCAAATATTGCTGATTTTCTCAAAAAAATCAAATGGTACGCTGTGACTTATTATATATTATATATTATATCACACTTTATTTGGTAGTTGCGAAAGCCTTTGAATAGTCAAATAAAAAATCCAGGTCCGCATTTAAATTAAGAAATTTGATGATGATCTCTCGAATCCGAAACGTCGGAATAGAAAATTAACTTTGCCGTTTTGTAGAGGGGAAAAAGTGACAATGGCAAAGTGGAAAGTGTTTTCATCTTTTATTTCAGTTAATCCTAAAATTTTAGAAAAATAAAAACTGAACCAAAACAAGGCTCCAATATAGAAACTTTAATAATCTCGATATTACCATAGAAACAGAGGGTTTTTATTTTTTTAAGCGAAATCCGAACGTCGGGCGAGAAGAGGCGAAAAGATCAAATTTATTCGGAAGTGAATGAGGATACCAAAAATATTGGCGAACCTTATTTTTATTAAAAAATATTCAGTAAAAATCCCGCACGAACGGCACTGGTAGTAATAAAGAAAATTGGTGTACATCAGAAAATGCCTCTAGAAGTTGCATACTAAGTTTCACCAAAATATGTAGAGTGGTTTCGCAAAAATTATAAAAAAAAACAATTTTTAGCTTAAAATTTTACTACCGGATATGTCAAAAGTTATAAGGTTTAGGACATTGAAGTTTTTTCTTAAAATGAACTCAAGAGTCACCCCCTAAAGTATTTCGTACTTATTTATTAACACCCTGTATATTGCTTTATTTTATTTAATTAAACGGTCTTTTATAAATCTTGTTTCAAAATTAGTACACCAATATTTTTTTTGCTACTCATTCTACATAATTTATGTGTGCTTCTTTATAAACTCAAACTTAGAAATCTCAAAAACATACAAAATACATTTTGAAAATGAGGTTTTCAGCGTATTTTATGTTGGTAAATAATCATTATTTGTTTAGCTTTGTAATGTCTCTAATTACTACAGACTGATAAATAAACTAGGTACTGCATTTTTTGTCAAAGTGCTTTTTTTAAAACATTTTTTAGGGAATAAGACGAATCAGTGGCTCGAATGTAAAAAACTAGTTTTTTTAGTTTTCTGATATATTTACTGTTGTACTGAAGTTAGGTTTACTGAGAATCGTGATTTTCGGATTTATAAACTCTGTCTGACTTAAAATCTTATCAAAAAATTTTTATATTTCTTATTGCGAGAAAAGAAGTAGTGTTTTTTTCATTTTTTAAGTTTTTATAGAGGACAAAATTATAGTAAATTAACAAAGACTTTATACAGGGAGAATTCTGATAATTCAGGATGTGATTTTTTGACTAGTTTTTTAGTATAATAGTTCATATACAGTATACAGGATGGATTTTACAAGAGGTCTAATGGACTAAGAATTTAAAGATACAAAAAAAGTCACTCTTGATAAAAGTTTTTGCTTAAAAAATAAATAAGGTTCACGTTATCAGAAATTTAATTTTTTATACAGGGGGCATAAAAAATACAAAAATGTTGTTTTACGTAAAATCCAAAACCTCGTTTAAAATTTTCTCTCACAACTACAAATATTAATGTTTTGAATTAAACCCCAAGCAGTAATACAACATTTCGTTACAAGATTTAAAACTAATAGTATTAGTTTTATTACATTACTTATTCTCAAGCACAGCATTAATAAGAGTACGTATTAGTTTTTAAAATAATTATGTGCATGTCAATATATTATTGACTTAGTTTAAAATGGATTGCCTTATTAATTACTTTATTTTATAACTGCAAAATGATAATATCGTTGTTTGTACCTCTTCAAGCAACGATACACACACATTTCTCAAGCAATCTATATATATATGTAGTCGCAACTAAGAAGAAAAATGAAAACTCCAGGATAGTGGGGATGTAATTTATAAATATAAAAGGCCAAATAAAGGAGTGGAATCCTTTATTGTTTAGTCAAACTTTCGGGAATAATTTTTACAGACACAATGGTAGTACAGAAAACCGTACTTTTCAAATAGGTTCATTAGCTCTTACCTCCCAATACGTATAAAAACTAACCTTATTATGGGTATGAAAACTCGAGCTATCAAACTCACTCCTCCAACTGAAAGAGATTCGATCCTATACAACAACTTAAAAATATTTTCCTAGTAAATTTTCTTTCAGATTCAACACAATGATATAGACAATTTTAAAGAGATCGATCCTGCAATTCTAATATTTTCTCAGTCTTTTACAAACGCCTTTGGACTTGCCCAGGCAATTATCTTTTATTGATCCTTTGAGTAATAAAAACCTTACTAATAGACATAACAGCAAAAACAACTCTAGCTCTCCTGTTCACAAAAACTACAACATCCTTGTCATGGCTAGAACATTATAATATAGTTTATACAATTCCATGTAATGAGTGTGAGTTATCATAAATAGGACAAACTTCTAGAAGTCTTAAAAGCCGAATCTCGTCACACAGGAGTGACTGTCGGAAAGGGATTCCGTCCTATGGATCGAGTGAACATTTCATTAAAGAAAACCACTCTCATAACTGGAGTGGCGCTGAGATTTTGGACAAAGTTCCCTTTTACTATGCACTTTCGTAGAAACGATATACCTAAACTTTCATGATCCGGTTATAAACAAAAACATAAACACCCAGAACCTCGGTTCTATATAGTTACATTTTAATATTATATAAAAACAAATTTGAATGTCTGGGCGCTCCCGCCTTCCATGGGTAATGTATAATACTCCCTCTTTATTTTGTATTTCTTTCCTGTCTTGGTTATACTTTGTTATTGTTTTAATAATTAATTGATTTATTACTATTACAGGGGCAACTATCATGTTTTTAAGGTCTCCTGACCCCTTACACTTATCCCCCTAACTAATTATTATTATATAACAGTGGCGGCTCGCGGGTGAAAAACTAAATGAAGTGCAAATGAAGCAAGAAAATATCGCAATAATTTTTTTTCAGAATTTTTTTATATATGGAGGAGGTAGAATATTTTTTACGATTTACCTAAATTTTGTATACTAAATCAATTCTCCTATCCTTCATAGCAGCAAATTTATTTATAACATCCTCACAAAATGGATGAGTTGCCCCAATCTCCTCCAGAAATTGCCTTTGAATTGAAATAGTGCCTAGAGAAGTAAGTCTTTCTTGAGATATTGTATTTCTTAAATATTATTCTTAAAAGTTTTTACACATTTGATGCAAGAAAAACTTCTTTCCACTGAAGCACAAAATAAGGGAAAACAATGTATATGCTTCGGTAAAAATATATTTATTTTTATTAATTTTTTTCACTTGCTCTTGCAGCGATATATTCCAATTACTCTCATTGGCAAAAATAAGACCAAGCTCATTTTTAAGTCGTTGACTTTTTGAAAATATTTCCCCATATAACTGTAACAAATTTTCAAACGGGCCAGTCGGAAAATTTAAACTATATTCGGAAAATTTAGCAGAACCTGCCAAACATGGAAATGTAAGTTTTTCACAGTCTTGAAATCTTAGTGTCATTTCCATTAAAATATGGTCCAATATTTCATAAAAAAGGGTTCTATACTTAGCCCTAATTTCTTCAGGTGAAAGCTTAGCAAGCTCACGTTTGTAATGATTTATTTCTATAATAGAATTTGCTTTATCAAACATGGTATTAAAAAAATGTTTATTTCTTTTTTTACAGAGCGTCTCACGACAGCGTTTTATTTTGGATATGCAAAAATGAATGTCAAGCGATTTTTTTTGAAGGACGTCAAATAGTATGTCCGTGATTGAGAAAATGTCATTAAACACTAATTCCAAAAACGTAAATTCAAAATCGGTCATCTCACCTAAATATCCTTTCGCAAGGCGGATTGATTTTTCATCAGATTTGTCACAGTTTGTAATAAATTCAAAGACGTCTTTTAATTTATTCCAGTCTTGAACAATCACATTTACTAACTTCGAATTTGTAGCAAGAAGTTGTAGCAACACCATAAAAAAATAAAGTCAAGTTAACTGCAAAGGAACTCACCGTTGCAGCGAAATCCGCGAAAATAAAAGTAAACAACCACCGCAAACTGAACGACACGTGGGTGTAGTGTACTGCGCCTGCAATTCACCGAGAGCGTTGTATGGCGCTGGGCTCGACGTCATCGGGTACGCGTTGTCATGGCAACATAGTAGGAACATCGTAAACTAAACATAGAACCTCCAGCAAAGTCAATGCGGTTTGCGCCACTGTTATAGTTGTTGCAATAAAGTTCGATTGAAAGTTTTAAAAAGACATGCCGCTGACTGTCAAGTAAAATATTTATTCGAGATGTACAGTTTTTACCAATTAGGTGAATAAATGAATGTGAAAACTAAAATTTTAAGAGATATAATAAATATAGTTGGATGTTTGTTGTTTATTTTTCCTGGTGAAGTAGCACTTCACCTACTTCACCTGAATAGCCGCCACTGTTATATAATAAATATATTGCTCTGTATATGTTTCTATAAATTAGGTTGAGCACACACTACTGTAAGATAGGCAACCTGTCATCCTTCTGTGTTATGCCTTCAGACTTTTAATCAGTATACTGTCTCTATTTTTTCATCATGTTAAAATAATATTTCTCTCTTTTTCACTCACGCCCACTCCACTGTCATGTTCAAAAATTCCTATCATGGAAATCTATTTAAAAGTTTTTAATTTTGATTTTCTCTATAAAGTATATAATTTTAAAAATGAAATGATGGTTCGGTTCAACTAATGTGTTTCCTTCATTGAATGTTATTGTTTTAAAGCAAACCCACATTGGTGAGTTCAAAATTATTATATTTAATTAGTTTGTTTCTAACTGTTTGTAACTTTTAAAATTATTTGTAGAAAAGTCCCGAGGATGGGATAAAATTAAGCTTGACTAAACAATAAAGGGCGCTACTCCTTTATTTGGCCTTACTTTTCAACAAAAATACGCAAATATTTAACATAACAAAACAACATTCATAATACTTAACTATTGAACAATTAATTAATTAAAATATTTTTGTACTCACAGTATTTAACAAAACAACGTAAAGTATTAAAATAAATTTTATAGAATAGAATAGAATAGAAATATATTACACCACGTTACTTTACATAGAGTTTGGAGCAAGTCAAAAAATTTTACAAATGTCTAATATAAAAATGTAGAAAAGAGCATTAAACACAATTAAAACAAACCAATACAATTTTTTTTCACATAAATCAGTGCCTGTAACAAGGTGGCAAACAAAAAAAATATTTTGAAATAAAAAATATGGAAAGAAAAAGAAAACAATTTTAACCAAAAGGAGTACTAAGGTACTCGTCAATTGAGTAAAAACAGTGTTTTAATATGTGATTTTTTACTCCAGTTTTAAATTGAAGTTTGCAAAGATTTCTAACCGATATAGGCGTATGATTAAATAATTTTAAGTTAAGGGAGTTTCGTTCAGACATTCTCAGTCTACACCGTGGCAGTTTAATTAAATATGCAGATCTTGTGTTATGATCATGAGTTTCCGAATGTAGTGTCAATAAACCTGAATTATAGTGTATTTCCAATAGCATATAATAGATATAGATTGAAGGCAAAGGCATAATATCAAGATCTTTGAAATAGGGTTGACAGTGATCCCTATTAGCCAATAGTCTGATGGCTTTTTTCTGCAAGCGAAAAATTGTAGTTACTTTGAAACAGTGCAAAACGATTCTAAGTACATTTGGGTTAACAAAATGCTTCACTTGTCTTAAAACAAACAAAGATGAAGACAGCTTACTACTCAAGACAAAAAATCATCTAAAACTATTCCCAGTAGTTTACAAGTTTTACCTGAGGTATGCCTAATATTGCTACTTACAATAAGACTTTCTGTTTTGGATGGGTTTAGTTTTAATTTATTAGCAAGAAACCATCCTTCAGCCTCCTTCAAGGATATGCCTGCAAGATTCGAGAGAACATTGAAATTCAAGTCAATATTTAAGAAAGTCACGTCGTCTGCAAATAGAACACATTTATTAACAGTTGACATGTAAGAACATAGATCGTTGATATAGACAATAAACAACACAGGTCCTAAGACAGAACCCTGGGGCACTCCAGTTATGGACCTGGGGGCTGAAACTCGACCACTGGCAGTTACACATTGTAGTCTCTCAGAAAGGTAGGACCTAAAAAGATCAAAAGCTACCCCTCTAATTCCAAAGTACATCATTTTCTCCAGCAGGATGTCGTAAGAGACATAATCGAAGGCCTTTATCAATTCATACATAGTAATAATAGAGTGTTTCTCACTTTCAAGGCCCCCAACAATATCCAGAATGGCCCCAATTGTTGAACACCCTGACCGAAACCCGAATTGTGAAGTATCAAACAGAGAGTGTTTTTCAAAATATTTGATCAATCTCTCTTTCAACATTATTTCCATTACCTTGGAGAATATTACAATTATCGAAATTGGACGGTAATTGTCAATCAGCTCACAATCACCTTTTTTAAATATTGGTGTAATTTATAAGTATAAGCATGGTAAGGGGACCAACTAAAATCCAATGTTTCAAGTAGCATACATCTATTTAAATTATAAAAATCAGTAGCGTTGGATTGCTTTAAATTTCTGACAACATCAAAAACTTCAGTTTCAGTAGTTGTATATAGAAAAAAACTAGAAGGTGCATTATTTTTGTTCAGGAGGTCTGATGCCTTCTGTGTAATATAGAGTAATGTTTTGATTATGTTTTTTGCAATTGAGCTAAAATACTCGTTAAAACCTTCCAAAGAAATACTGTTCCCTGAAATAGGTGTTTTATGTTTATTTCTCTCAAAATTAACAACCTTCCAACAGTCCCTCGATTTGTTATTGGAGTTCAACAAACAAGTTTCATAAGTACTCTTTTTAGCCAATTTAAAGGAAAGGTAATCATATTTTGGGGCCTTATAAGTCGACCAAAGGAAGGGCTCATCCTTGAAATTACAAACATCCTTAACTGTAGCCAAAATATCCCGCTTTCTTCTTAACTCGGCATTGACCCAGGCCACTGGTGGCCTTCTATTGCAATAAGTTACCATTGGAAAACATTGCTCAACCAATGAATTGTACTTTTGTACTAAAAATGAGGCCAAATATTCAACATTAAGATGTGGTGCATAAAAAGTGCTCCAATCCACATGGCTTAAGGGAACTTTTAGTTTATTTAAACCTAGTTGAGTAATTGGTCGGCTCAAAACAGCAATCCTACTATTTTGATTGTGTTTCAATAAAATATATTGACCTAAATGGTTTGCCAGGCAGGCATCATAGACACCCGTAACTAAGCTCTCAGATTCAATTTTTATAAGGATATTGTCTATACAAGAAGTAGATGAAGATGTAATACGAGTAAAATCTGAAATGCATATTTGTAAACCAAAAGAATCTATCAAACTTTTAAGATCTGAGAGTGTTGATGATCTAGATCTAAAATTTATATTAAAATCTCCTATAATAATTATCCTAGATTTACTGGCATTGGTCAAGCTTAAAAATAGTCTTTCAAAGTTATTTAAAAACACTGAAAGATCGCCAGCACAAGATCGGTATAAAGCCACAACAATACGATTACAATTAGGAATACTGATTGCACAGAATTCTGAATCCAATTCAGTGATGAAAGGATCTAAATTAATAGACTTTGATAAAATATTTTCTCTAACAAAAATACATACTCCTCCATGTCTATTCAAGTTTCTAGAGAACCTTGTTGCTAAGACATTGTATGTTAACATGAAACAGCTTAATATAATGTTTTTCATTTAAAAGTTTAGCAAGACATGGTGCGGTGTTCAAAGTGCTCCAGTCTTGGTTGCTTGCTGCAAGTAGGCCTTTAACGAATCGCTGGTTGTTTCGGGGTGCAATTTATAAATATGCAAAAATGATTACTTGGCCATTGCCCTTAAACTGCATTTCTTCTGGATATTACCACTGCCAACTATTATATTTCTTTACCTTGGAAACGACAATATTATTTACAGTAATAATTTTGATGTTCTGAATGTTTTAACCGATGGGTGAGATCTATATAAATTCCGTAATTATAAAAACTATTATCTTGATTTTTTTTTATTTTATTAAAAATTTATGTATTTTGGTATACAGTGGATGGCTGAAAACATGTGTAATTGTTGATTTACAGGTGTTATTTAAATTGAATTTAAGTGTTTTGAAAATCATTATATTATTTTAGGTTATTTTTTTATTATTAAATTTAATTGTCGTTTAATTAGGTTGTGATAAATTTGACTTAGATTTTGTATTTGCTTTTTGTCATTTACTGCATTCTGATCTTTGTTTATATAAATTATTTCTTTAATTGCCAATTTGTGATAATTGCTGTCTCTACTTAAAATTTTTGTTTCGGAAAACTGAATTCATGTTTTTCAATTTTATCATGTTTATGTAAGGCCGTGGAAGCGTTCTTTGTATATTTATGGCCGTTTGAAAAGTACTAATCCGTGTATTATGTATATTTTTAGACATGCAATAAAATGCTCTTGAAAATGCTTCAAACAAGAAGCGAAACGTCGAGCTAGTTGCAGGAAAATAAATTTCGTTAAACAAACCTATACCCAAAAAAATAAAAACTTTTAGTATATTTACACATATATATATATATATATATATATATATATATATATATATATATATATATAAGAGAAACAGAAATTTCAATTTCTGTGCGGTTCTTGGTCGTAAAAAGTTATACAAAACGAAACCAGTAACGGTAAGGATTACTCCTTCACCATTTTGTCGAGAATCGACCAAAACATGACGCTATGTTTGTTTCCAACCTGTTACCGTGGTATCTGCCCGGCAAGGCTCATCAGGCAGTTTCCTTGGGGGGTATCGGTATTAAAACCGAAATACCCAAACCATGAAACAAACAAGGTGTCATGTCATTCGACTTTGAAAGTCGACGAGGGAAATAGGCAACCAGTGGCGCCATCTGTAGGTACTATGGTGCAACTAAATCGCTTTAGATGCGACCTACTTTGGAGCACAAGACGACACATCTGTGAAAAAAATAGAAGAGAAACAGAAATTTCAATTTCTGTGCGGTTCTTGGTCGTAAAAAGTTATACAAAACGAAACCAGTAACGGTAAGGATTACTCCTTCACCATTTTGTCGAGAATCGACCAAAACATGACGCTATGTTTGTTTCCAGGGCCAAGGTGCCAATCTGCTACCGTGGTATCTGCCCGGCAAGGCTCATCAGGCAGTTTCCTTGGGGGGTATCGGTATTAAAACCGAAATACCCAAACCATGAAACAAACAAGGTGTCATGTCATTCGACTTTGAAAGTCGACGAGGGAAATAGGCAACCAGTGGCGCCATCTGTAGGTACTATGGTGCAACTAAATCGCTTTAGATGCGACCTACTTTGGAGCACAAGACGACACATATGTGCAAAAATAAAAGAGAAACAGAAATTTCAATTTCTGTGCGGTTCTTGGTCGTAAAAAGTTATACAAAACGAAACCAGTAACGGTAAGAATTACTCCTTCACCATTTTGTCGAGAATCGACCAAAACATGACGCTATGTTTGTTTCCAGGGCCAAGGTGCCAATCTGCTACCGTGGTATCTGCCCCGGTAAGGCTCATCAGGCAGTTTCCTTGGAGGGTATCGGTATTAAAACCGAAATACCCAAACCATGAAACAAACAAGGTGTCATGTCATTCGACTTTGAAAGTCGACGAGGGAAATAGGCAACCAGTGGCGCCATCTGTAGGTACTATGGTGCAACTAAATCGCTTTAGATGCGACCTACTTTGGAGCACAAGACGACACATCTGTGCAAAAATAAAAGAGAAACAGAAATTTCAATTTCTGTGCGGTTCTTGGTCGTAAAAAGTTATACAAAACGAAACCAGTAACGGTAAGGATTACTCCTTCACCATTTTGTCGAGAATCGACCAAAACATGACGCTATGTTTGTTTCCAGGGCCAAGGTGCCAATCTGCTACCGTGGTATCTGCCCCGGCAAGGCTCATCAGGCAGTTTCCTTGGGGGGTATCGGTATTAAAACCGAAATACCCAAACCCAAAGTCGAATGACATGACACCTTGTTTGTTTCATGGTTTGGGTATTTCGGTTTTAATACCGATACCCCCAAGGAAACTGCCTGATGAGCCTTGCCGGGGCAGATTGGCACCTTGGCCCTGGAAACAAACATAGCGTCATGTTTTGGTCGATTCTCGACAAAATGGTGAAGGAGTAATCCTTACCGTTACTGGTTTCGTTTATATATATATATATATATATATATATATATATATATATATATATATATATATATATATATATATATATATATATATATATATATTATATATATATATATATATATATATATATATATATATATATATATATATATATATATATATATATATATATATATATATATATATATATATATATATATATATATATATATATATATATATATATATATATATATATATATATATATATATATATATATATATATATATATATATATATATATATATATATATATATATATATATATATATATATATATATATATATATATATATATATATATATATATATATATATATATATATATATATATATATATATATATATATATATATATATATATATATATATATATATATATATATATATATATATATATATATATATATATATATATATATATATATATATATATATATATATATATATATATATATATATATATATATATATATATATATATATATATATATATATATATATATATATATATATATATATATATATATATATATATATATATATATATATATATATATATATATATATATATATATATATATATATATATATATATATATATATATATATATATATATATATATATATATATATATATATATATATATATATATATATATATATATATATATATATATATATATATATATATATATATATATATATATATATATATATATATATATATATATATATATATATATATATATATATATATATATATATATATATATATATATATATATATATATATATATATATATATATATATATATATATATATATATATATATATAACAAAATATATATATAGAGAATATGTATAATAGTATATATGTGATTTTATGATACGTTTTATATATATGAGAGAACATAACTTGTGATTTTATCATCATTTTTAACTTAAGTCATAGTACATATTTTATTTATGCCTTAAAATATTTTACATGACAAGCTATATTTACTTTTAATATAAATTTTGTCGTATTTAGAGGGGATAAAATATTTGCAACAAAAATATGCGAAAGCGAAAATTGCCAGGAACATTTATGCAATTCTGTTTTAGTGATCTTAATAAATATACTACCTATGCAGTGTACCTAAAACTAAATTTTTTAAATATTTAAGGTGCTGTAAAAGAAGAAAGGAAACAATGGATGCCAGAAAAAGCAGAAAACAATTTGTCATGTTCTTACTGCCGTGCAACATTTCCGGATGTTTTTCAACAGAGGGAACACTACAGGTTAGACTGGCACAGATACAACTTGAAACAGTCTTTACAGTCCAAGTCGCCTATCAGTGAAGAGGATTTCAATAAGAAGGCAGAAAACGGTATTTTGAATTAATATGTTTTATCTTGCATACAAATTTCGCTCACAGTGGATGACGAAACTAGGAGTATTTATTATTCTGAAACAATATATGCTGTACTCAAAATATACTGACCTAGATCACTCTCCGAGCTTTTTTTATAAATGACTTGACCATCAGCTCTCGCTGGTCTGCGAGTTTTAACTTTATATGGTTTGTTTTACGCAGGTGTAGATTTCGGTGATCTCCCTTTCTTCGTTACGGGATTGTTGGTTCCAATTTCTCTTAGAGGAAGAATAAAAATAGAGTTCATTATTTACATATTTAGGCACTGCCAAGATTACCTCACAGTATAAGGTCGATCGTACGACGATGCCAAGCCTAGCCAGGAACACTAATGTTTATGCTAATTTATATTACGGTGAATATGTTTAAACATGATGCAATGAAATTTTCATACAAAGAATAGTAATGTATTTCCAGTATTAGTTTCTAAGCAGTATAAAGAAATTACTTTCATTGCAAACTAGTAAAATACAAACTAAAATACCCAAAGTCTCAGATCAGATTTCACCAGTAACAAGAGTTTTAGTTAGCTATGGCAAACCCGATCGACAAGTCCACGTATTAGACCATCCCACTCTAGTATTAGACCATCCCACTTTCATTGATAAGGGATCCTTATAGTAAAAAAGTATAATAGTCTACAGTAAACATTGTTACAGGGTCACGTGACCGGCGTGGCTTAAAAACCAGTAGCGGGTCGTGGAAAGTACAATAAATTTTAACATTAAAGAAATTAATTTGCTAAAAAATATTTTTTTAGCGTCACTACTGCGTGTGTTTTAATGTATTATTGTGTATTTGTTGATATGGCTCAAATCTTCTAATTATATGTTGCCTTACTTCAAGAAGCAGCGTTCTAAAGGTGCGGTGACATTAGAAAAACATTAATCTTTTAAATATTAAATAAATAAGTTTTATTTACTTTATCTTGGACATTGCGAAACTAGGAGCTTTAAATGACCTAACTATGGTGCGGCAATGTGAATTTGTAAAACAATGGCCGTTTCAGTTGGGAATATTCTTTTAGTCACTAAGTAAACAGCAATATTTCCTCTTCCAGGAGACATGTCTAATGGAAAATACCTTATTCACTTATTTTGGGTCACATGACGTATTGACCAATCCGGTTCAGTATAACAGAACGTTTATTTCGTCGTGGGTCATGTAAGAATCATCAGAAGCAAAATGATACAAAAAAGACTCTGAGGTAATTTTTTTGCCGATTACAATAGTTTTTCCTATCAGAGAATTAAAATAATTATAGAATACACCTATACTATATTAAAATAGTCGAAGGGCGTCTCACGCTCAAAAGAACGTACTGCGATTTCGAAAATCACTAGATTTTGGATGAAATCTGGGGAAATAATAAAGTTTCGGATGATTTCGCGCCTTTTTTTGACTTTCACTTGAGTTGGGCTAATTTTTTTTATAAGTGTTGACAGGTAAAAAAATTTAAATGGTGATTCTTTGGGTATTAAAAGTTAAAATGTGTTCGTAAACATGTTCTAAACTGGTGACAATTTAAGATTTAGGATATTGAAAATTAAAAAAAATCGTTTATTTTTTAAATTTTAGCTATTAACATGGAATAACAATATGACAATTGGCTATTCTATTCGCATCTAATAGCGCTGGCTTTTTTTTATATAACATTCTATCCTTTCCTCGCAAGAGGAAAGTATTGTAGTTACAAAAAAACATGGTTTCTCAGTTCCGTCGGTAAGTCTGTATGTCTGTCCACGACAAAGCTCAGGAACTGCTCGTCACATTTACTTCAAGTTTTGGTTAAAAATTAAGGGTCATATGATGATGACGTAGTAACATTTTAGTAAAAATCCAATATAGCTGAACAAAATAGCGGTTTATTGAAATGTTAAAAAAATATTACTAAGAAACTGCTTTTCTATTTTATCCAAATTTTGCAGAAAAATTAGGTTTGACATGACCATCAATTGATAAGTATTACTATAAATCCAAAATGGCGGCCTAATAAAATATTGTGTGTCAATGCAGAAAACTACTACATCGATTATGTTCAAATTTTGCTAAAAAATCAAATATATATAGGGATGAACTGGTTAAAATGTTGAGACAAATTCAAAATGGGGAAACAAAAACGGTGGCATAATTAAATGTTTAAACATATCTGAAAAAAGTACTTATCGGATTGATTGATGACATCCCCATTTTAAATATTTCTTACTAAAAATGTATGAATTGCTCACTTAATATCGATTTTTAATCAAATCTGTATAAATATTAAAATTCGCTCGCATTCTAGGCATTCCTACTCTCATTTTTTAAATATTTATTAAACATGTATGATATGTATTTTCAAATACCTCCAGATTCCTACTTTCTTTCAGCCAAATCTACACAAATGTTAAAATTCCTCCGCCATGTGGGCATTACAATCTTGAATTTCTAAAATGTTGACAAAAATTCATGATTTCCAGTCTTAGATACCCCTAAATGCCGAATTTTAATCAAATCTGCAAACATTTTAAAGTTAGTCTGCTATGGTGGTGCCGGCATTTTTAATTCTCAAATATTGACTAAAATGTTATAACTTTCATTCTTAAATACTTCTAGATACTGATATTTCAGCCGAATCTGTACAAATGACAAAATTCGTTCGCTATATTGGCGCCACCATTTTGATTTTCGTTGTACATTCTTAAATAATCCCCACAAATGTTAAAATCATTCGTCCGACCTGTTGACATTGTCATTTTGACACCGCTATTTTGAATTTTTAAATGCTGACACTTTTAAATTTTCCTAGGCACTGATTTTCAGTTTTGACTAAACGTTGACTAAAAAAATTCGGATTTTTTATATTCGAAAGTGTATGCATGTCAAATTTGAAAATAATCGGTAATGGAAGTGCTGAAAAATCCATTACAAGATTTGAACCAGACATACAAACATACAATCAGACGAATAGGAAGCCAATAAAAGCGCGTTAAAAGCATTATTTTAGTTTAAAACTCTAACACCCGTATTCACTAAAGAGGTTTAACTTTAGACAAGGTCTAACTGGACAGTTACGGGTTTAAGATGACATTTTCAACAACTGAACAAATAATTTTTCTAAATGTCATAATTACAACATGATAGTGGCATACGGCAAACATAACTAAAAACTAAAGTTTAATAATATAGAAATAACTAATTTCCTTTTAAACTTGTCAAAATACCTATTTGCCTTATTAAGGAATAGGTAAAAATCCTCCTTTTTGTCAGCGATAATGAAGCGTGGTCCATTTCTTCATTCTTTGTACAAATATTTTAACAGGTCGTCATTTTGTTTCGCCATATTGAATTCATACCAATATTTTACCAGTTTTCTTTTATATCAGACGTAATTTTTGTGGAAAATTAAATAAAATTAAAAATCGAGTAAGTGCATTTTTTAACTATACCGGAATAAACTGACCGACCGAGAGTAATGAAAAAACATGAGGATCTGTAGAAACCCGGAATGATAATTTTTTCATGATTAATGATATTTCCTTATGCGGCAAGTGAAAACTCACGCCGTCACTGGCATTCGTCAACAAATGGCCACGGCTTGGGTATGGGCCATCCCCACTTCTTGTTTTATCGTAAACATTGGTCTATAGAATGTGAAAAATAGGGGAACCATGTTGGCGCATACCCCTAACGTGATTTATGAATGAGTTGTGATCTCTACTTTAATTCTTACTCTAAGCAATTTCTTATGTATGTTTTGACTATCTTAAAAAAGTGTTCATTCATTCCATTTAAAACCCAACTCTGATTGCCCTGCATTGAATGTCATATCAATCTTCTTTTAAGATCTTGTGTTGATCAATATTCATAATAGATTACTCTTATACTTAACTTCGGTACTTTAAGTCGAATAAGTGTACTTAACGACCCCATTGAGCGTCCGGTACGAAAGAAAAAAATTTCGCAAAACCAGTAGCCCTACAATCGACGTCTGTATGAGAATGTTTACTAAAATATGTTGTCACTATGGAAAACTATTCGTTATTATAATTTTAGAGGATGTGCTAAGTATCTCAGGTTAAAACTATTTGTCATTGTAATTTTAGATGATGTGTCAAGTATCTCAGGTTCTGATTCCGAAGAGGAGGAACAAATTACTCTAGATAGCTTTGCAACTGCTCAGGGCCAAATATGTTTACAAAACAAACGAGGTCAAATATTTTCCATATACAGAGGAGTACTTCTAATAGATAAGAAGGTAAACTTTTTAAGTTACAAATATGCTAAGCTTCTATGCCTGATAAATAAATTTTGTAGCTACTATAACTATTTGATAAATTTTACAGAATAGTCGATACATTTTTGTTGAAACAGATTACAACCGATTTATCTTAGAAATAATATAGGTATAGGAAAAAAATCATCGAAGCCATTTTTGAATATAATGACATTTTTTGACATAATTGCTCTATCTACTATATTTTGACAGATATTGGCATACAAAAATTAATTTTTGCATCTTTTTTTGCATTTCTTGTTTGCTAACTTGAAATGTTACATTTGACTAGTTCAAAAGAGCTGCGATATAAAAAAATTGGTCTGTTTACTAATTTTGATGATGTCCGGTTTAAAAAATAACTTTGCTTTAAATGAAATTTAAAAAAAATCAAGATTTATTTTAGGCCCAAAGTAAATAAGCTGCAAATTATGTTTACAATTTGCAAATAAATATAATGAAAAATCACCGTCGTGCATAGTCAGGCCGTGCGTGGAACCTATTGAAAAAATAATTCTTTCCCAAATCCAATTCCAAAATATATAGGTAATTTTTTTTTAATCCGAGTCCGTGTTTCAGAGATAAACAACCTTAAAGTTTGTCGAATTATTATGATAAACTATATCGTTATTGATTTGATTTATCATTTCAACTAAAACAAAATGGATTTTTTAGGAAGAAGTAACCAATGTAAATTTCTATAAGCGTTATAAGGAAAACTGCTGTGACAATAAACAATGGACGATTTTAATGCTAGGTGGTGGCCATTTTGCCGGAGCTGTTTTTAATTCTTTAACTCCCTTAGTGCATAAAACGTTCCATTGTTATACGGTCAGATCTGGACAGGGTGGATCACAATCTACAAAGGATAACAAGTCTGGAGGATCACATCCTAAGAGCGCAGGGGCGTCTTTGAGAAGATATAATGAACAGGCCCTTATTGACGTAAGTGAGCATAATGTGGTGGACGCCTGGAAAGGATAAACGAAGATACCCATGTCAATTATAATCACTTTTGTGTTCGATCGCACGAGGCATCTTCAGGGATTTTTGCTTCACGAGATCGGAATACTGAATGAGTTCGAAGAGAGTTAGATTGGCTATTTATAGTTGACCTGTGGTCACTGAACAGGGGTGTATTTCTATTAAAATTGTTAGGTTGCGTATAAATTTCAATTATAGAATCCAGAGAATGCCCAGAGGAATGTTGGTGTTCAGATACAGCAAATTGCACAATTTGGTTTTTTCTAATACATCGTTTAGGTTTCTTAAGCCTAGTCGATAATGGATCGTCCAGTTTCTCGAATATAGACATCGCCTATCCGTTTGGAAAGAAATAATGTCCTTTGGCGATCGCAAACATTGCCCAATTTTCTTGTGTGTGTTTAAGATTGTACTTATGTTGGATCGGCGAAGTAGCATTTGTATCTGGTCTGTGGTTCCAAATGGAAGAACTACACTTCCTAGCGGTAAGTTTTTATTAGTTTCATTTCGTGGAGTAGGATTATTATTTATTCTAATTGACCGTCTAATATCCTCAGTGCAATATCATTTCTCACAAATCGCAAGGGCTCTATAAACCAAATAATTAATTACTGATTGCTTTTGTGCGGGATGATAACGGACATTTGCATTTAGGTAACTGTTCGTATGCGTTGGTTTTTTATATACAGAGTGTCTTAAGGAACCACCTTCTCTGCACAAAGAACATCTAGAAAGGGAATCGAGCCTTTTGATTCAATTTCCATTGTAAATTTTATTTTAGGATGTTGTTCGTTCACATGATCACTAAACACGGGGAGCTTTTCTGGACGATATTACAGTGTCGCCTACATATCTGAACCCCAATTTTGGCTTCAATGGAGATGACTCTAAAGCTTCCTTCTCAAAAGCTTCCAAAGATATTGGCTACTGTAACAGGGTTATAGAGCGGTTATTTATAATATTTAAAATTATTGCGGGCAACCCTATCACATTATTGAAGTTAACTAAGATATGATAAGTAAAATCAAAGGTACCCTGTAGGCTTCTTCGTAAATTATATGTTATAATGTTATTAAATATAATTGTTAGTATAAATTTAATTTAACATCTTATCTCACCAATTCAGCGGCCACGTATAACTCAAACGACAGCAAACTGCAACAACGATCAGTGGCGGCTCGCGGATGAAAAAGTAAGTGAAGTGCAAATGAAGCAAGAAAATATCGCAATCATTTTTTTTCCAGAATTTTTTTATATGTGGAGGGGGTAGAATATTTTTTTACGACTTACCTACATTTTGAATACTAAATCAGTTCTCCTATCCTTCATAGCAGCAAATTTATTTATAACATCCTAATAAACTGGATGAGTTGCTCTAATCTCCTCCAGAAATTCCTTTTGAATTGAAATATTGCCAAGAGAAGTAAGTCTTTCTTGAGATATTGTATTTCTTGAATAAGTTTTTACACATTTGTATTTCTTAAATAAGTTTTTACACATTTGAAGCAAGAAAAACTTTTTTCCACTGAAGCACGTCGATGGTATTGTCAAAATAAGGGGAAACAATTTATATGCTTCAGTAAAAATATATTTATTTTTACTAATTTTTGTCACTTGCTCTTGCAGCGATATATTTCACTTACTGTCATTGGCAAAAATAAGACCAAGCTCATTTTAAACATGAAAATGTAATTTTTTCACAGTCTTGAAATCTTAGTGTCATTTCCATTAAAATATGGTCCAATATTTCATAAAAAAGGGTTCTATACTTAGCCCTAATTTCTTCAGGTGAAAGCTTAGCAAGCTCACGTTTGTAATGATTTATTTCTGTAATAGAATTTGCTTTATCAAACATGGTATAAAAAAAATGTTCATTTCCTTTTTTACAGAGCGCCTCACGACAGCGTTTTATGTTAGATATGAAAAAATGAATGTCAAGCGATTTTTTTTGAAGAACGTCAAATAGTATGTTCGTGATTGAAAAAATGTCATTAAACACTAATAAACGCGAATTCAAAATCGTTTCTCTCACCTAAAAATCCTCTAGCAAGGCGGATTGATTTTTCATCAGATTTGTCACAGCTTGTAATAAATTCAAAGAGGTCTTTTAATTTATTCCAGTCTTGAACAATCACATTCACTAACGAATTTGAAGTTGTAACAACACCATAAATAAATATAACACAAAACAGTCAAGTTAACTGCAAAGAAACTCACCGGTTGCAGCGAAATCCACGAAAATAAAAGTAAACAACCACCGCAAATGAACGACACGTGGGTGTAGTGTACTGCGCCTGCAATTCACCGAAAGCGTTGTATGGCGCTGGGCTCGACGGCATCGGGTACGCGTTGTCATGACATCATAGTAGGAAAATCGTAAACTAAACATAGCACCTCCAGCAAAGTCAAAGCGATTTGCGCCACTGTTATAGTTGTTATAATAAAGTTCGATTGAAAGTTTTAAAAAGACAACGTCAAATAAAATATTTATTCGAGATGAACAGTTTATTTTTTACCAATTAGGTGAGTAAATGAATGTAAAAACTAAAATTTTAAGAGATATATAATAAATATAGTTAGATGTTTGCTTGTTTATTTTTCCTGGTAAAGTAGCACTTCACCTACTTCACTTGAATAGCCGCCACTGACAACGATGGTACCTTCTTCTTGAATATATTTATTTTAACAAGCAGGTGGTTTATTTAACTAAAAGATTTAGTTTTTGAAAACAACTTAAATATCTATTAACAAAAGCAAAGGAAGTGAATTACTGTACAAAAATAATACTTAAAACGAATAACAAAAAAAAATATTTAAATCTAGGAATTGACGGAATTTATTTAAAATCCCCAGACTTAGTGCCAAAAGAAAAGAAAACCAGAATCTTTAAATAAACCATAAATTTAACTCTTGAAAATACGTACAAATTACTCCCCAAATAAACACTAAAATCAAAATAAGATATCTTTGATAAACCTTCAACTTTAATAACCCATTGTATACGTAAAGCCACAGAAACCACCACAAAAGAAGAATTTGAAATCAACTGTAACAAACAGAACTGTGTCACAGACTGACTCTTGTTTTAGAAATCAGAAAAAAAGGTCGGCACCAAAATTGGCAGCAACTGACTCTGGTTGGCTGAAATGCAATACGTCGTCATAGACGCACCCTGAACCTTTAATTAATTAATCATTTATAGTTGTCGCCTAGAGTTCTACTTTATGTATGTAATTTAAAAAATAATTACATTTTCGTCTAAATAGGATAAAAGTATCTTCTATATAAATGTCTAAAACTTAAATTAAATCAGCGTTTTGGCTCAAAAAGACCATGGCGAAAAAACAGAAAGGCAAAGAAAAACCCTCTCAGCCAATCTTTTCCGAAGGGAAACAATATTTTCCAAAAAAAAAACATGGAATTTTTGAAACGCCTTTTATTATAAAAAATTCTATTGTATTTTTAACATAGTAAGTTGACCATTTATTATCGTTGCATCGAACCAAATAAAATGTTTCAATTAATATTTGCCTCAAGTTAAATTAAACGGGCCAAAGAAAGCATCCCATGACACAGGGGTCATATGGGACCATGAACTCTCGAAAGGGAGGCATAGACGATAACCACTTGAGAAGGTTTATCTGTACATAAATCTGTCTATACAGTCTAGAAGATAGCTTTTGAGATTAATCATACTTATTATTTTGTTTAGATTTTAAAAACTCACAAAACTAACATTAGATAGCTTTACTTTAACGACTTCTTTGAAATACTCATGTTTAGCATTTGTCATGAGAAAAAAAAATAAATTAAAAATTTATATACTATGTTTTATTGGTATAATCTAATCTGTTACACTACCACTGGTGACAGGACACTGGAGGACTCAAAACAGAAAATATGTTGACGTGAGACCTGCTTCAGTCAGATCTAAAAGTGAATTGTTAATATTATTATTTTAAAATAAGTCTGATAGCATGAACATTAAATTATTTATGGGCACATGCATATATAGCGATTCTACATCGAAACTGACTAGGATATCTTTGGGATCTAATTGGATTGATTTTATTTTTTCTACAAAATGCATAGAGTTTCTAATATATGATTGTGTTTTTCCTGTAAAATTATTAAAAATATTTGGAAGATATTTACCGATTTTGTAAGTTGGAGATCTTATTGCACTGATGATAGGTCGAAGTGTTACATGAACCTTGTGTATTTCAGGTAGGCCGTAGAACCGCGGGATGTTTGAACTATTTGGCCTTAACATCCTCTCCTCTGCTGGCAAGTTGAATGCGTTTATAAGATTGGTCTCTATATTTTGTTGGTCGGGTCTGCTTGAATTACTCTGTAGGTGGTATTTCTCTTTTCTGCTGGAAGGACCAAAATGTCTGTATTGCTGTTCAACCTTTTTATCGCCGTTTTTTCGGCAGTTGATATATTCAACTTAGGCGGCTTAGAATGTTTGATTATTTTCGCTGTTTCTTACCTTATTACATCAGCTTCTTCTCCTGGAAGTCTTCTAATTGTCGGTTCAACTGATGACACTATGTCTTCTTAGGGTATGTCCCTTGGTGTAATGGCGAAGTTTTGGCCTTTAGAGAGGACGGATTGTTCTGCTAAGGACTACCTAAATACGCAAGGTTAATGTACCGGTTCGACCTATCGTCAGTGCAATAGGATCGCCCACTTACAAAATCATTCATATGTAAGAAAATTTGTAGTGAAGCTAAAAGCAATCCAATTAGATCCAAAAAATATCTTATCATCGATGTAGAGTCGCTATATACAAATGTTTCCATAATATCAGACTTTTCATTTCACCATAATAATATTGACAACTCACTCTTAGATCTGATTGAAGCATGTCTTACATCAACATATTTTGTTTCTCTCTGTTTTTATGAAGATACCTTACGAAAAGCCATGGGATCTCCGCTGTCACCAGTGGTAGCCAATATCTTTATGGAAACTTTTGAGGGCGAAGCCAAAATCGTGGTTTAGATATGTAGACGACACTTTTGTTGTAATATGGCTGCATGGTCCAGAAACCTCCCCGTGTTTCATTATCAACAACATCCTAATATAAAATTTACAATGGAAATTGAATCAGAAGTCACTATTCCCTTTCTAGATGTTTTAGTACAAAGGAAAGACACTTTGTATCTAGGAACCAACGCATATGAACAGATACCTAAATGTAAATTCATCATTCGGCACAAAAGTAATCAGTTATTAATTCTTTTGTTTACAGAGCCCTCACGATTTGTGACCAAAATTAGTTACAATCGGAAACAGAAAAACTGACTTAAGCTTTATGAGGGCATGGATATTGCACTAAGGATATTAGAGGATCAATTAGAAAATATAATAATTATTCAGCGCGTCTCCGTCCTTCCATGATTTGCTGGTAGGTACATTTTATTGTGAATTACGCACAAGTTTTAAAGAAATAAACAAGTGATAAAAACTTATCGACAGGATACGGAGTATCTCTTACACACATATTTAGTTCATTTTATTGTGCCAAAGCGTACAGGTGTTTAAAATTAAAATCGATTTCAGCGCGTGCAAGGCGAAAATATGCCAAAAAATTTGAAAAGAAAGAAAGTGTTTAAAGAACTACGCGATTTAAAAAAGAAATTTGCTCGGTTAGAAAAGTTTGTGGGTTCAGACTCGTCCTCAGAAAGCAGTAGCAGCGAATCGGAATCGACAGGTTAGTAAAAAACTATTCTAATAATATATATTATTTATTATAGAAAATTAATAGCCCATACTAAAAGTGTAGTTGTTTTGACTGTTCACTTAAAAATTAATTATATGGGGTGTAGTTGACTTGACTATGTTAGCCTCAACCTGGTTTACAGGTTTTAAAAGCCTCAATTTAAATATTTTGACCAAGAATAACATGAATTCAAAACAATTTTGTGTTTTATTTGTGGTCTAATCTACAATGGATGTAGTTGTGTTGATTACGGTACCTATGACCTGGTTTGCAGGTTTCAAGGGCACTGAATTTCAGGTTTTATAAGCCCTGAGATTTTTGTTTCACTGAAATATGTGATTTTAATGTATTATACACGAATAATTACTGAATAATAAATTGAGGTGTAGTTGTCTTGACTACTAAAATATTGCGCTTGTAGAGCTTTTATTTATTTATTATTTTTTAAGCCTTGTCAATTACATTGACTTTAGACAATAATACTTTTGAGTTTGATAATAATAATAATAAATATATAAATAAATGAATAAATAAATAAAATTATATATATAAAAAGACCTCTTTCCTTCTCTTCAGACTCTCGCTCGTCAGCATCAGACATCCAAAACCACAAATATGAATTGGTTCATGAAAATACAACTACAGTTCCTCAAGAGGACGGAGAAAATAATCCCCAACAAGAACAAACAAACGATATGAGTTTTCTAGGGGAATGTCCAAATAATTTAAACAAAACTGGCAGAATTGCACACAGAATTAGTGGCAAGGTGGGCAATTTATCTTAGAGAGGGTTTACCCTCTGAAGCCCGAAAAAATTTAATTGATAAATTTCCTACTCCTTCCAATTGTTTGGCTCTACGTCCTCCAAAAATAAATGAAGAATTTAAAACTATATTGCCTACCAATATACAGAAAAACGACAGTTTTTTATCCAATCTTCAAGAGCAAATTGGAGCAGGCTTAACGGCTATTGGCCTTCTTTTAAACGCAAAAATTGAACAAAACCCTTCAGATACATTAGAAGAAGAAAAAAAAAATTGGCAGATGCCGCACAATTAATTGCAAACACTTTTCATGCAATTTCTGTAAAACGTAGGTTTGATATTCAACCTTTTCTTAACAAGGAAAGTAAGATCGCTTCATTTAAGAGTCCAATAGATGAATTTCTTTTGGATCCGGGTTTATGGATCAATTAAAATTATGCCAGAATGTACGAAAAGCAGGTGATGAAATCAAAAAACCCAAGACTACCTTTAATGCTACACCTGGTCCTTCTGGTTTAAAATCCAATTATTTAAACTCCAGAGTTCCGCAGTACAAGAAGAGGTTGAAGAGAAGAAGCAGATCGCCGGCGCCGGTAAGGAAGGAACAATCGAGGAGATCCAACGAACAGAAAGGGGAACAGAGGCGGCGCGAATTCCAGCCCAGATACCGGACCTCGAAATATCGGAAGTAAAGGTAAACATACAACCTGCGGGACGACTAAAATATTTTAAAAATACCTGGTGTAAATTACCTAATACTATAGGTATATTACAATGGATAGAGGGTATCAAAATATTTTTTTCAAAAAAACCTTATCAAAAAGGGAACAAAAACAGATTTATACCATTAATTAATCCTTCAAAATTACCTATATATATATATATAGAAGTTATTAATAAGTTATTAAAAAAGGGTGCTATTTCTAAGTGTAATTATGTTACAAATCAGTTTCTTTCATCATACTTTTTAATTAAGAAACCAGACAATAGCTATCGTTTTATTTTAAATTTAAAAATGTTAAATACATTTATTCCTGTAAAACACTTTAAATTAGAAGACCATAGGACAGCTTTTAAACTAATCACAAAAGACGCCTTTTTTACAAAAATTGATTTGATATTTTTCATTATAAGTGAACCTTATAAAAAATACCTTCGATTTGTTTTTCAAAACGAACTTTATGAATTTAATTGTTTGCCATTTGGGCTAAATATATCTCCCTACATTTTTACAAAATTATTAAGACCAGTTGTAGGATATTTAAGAGAAGAATTTGGAATCAAATTAGTTATATATTTAGATGACATATTACTTATCGGGGATACCTATACTGAATGTTTAGAATTTACAAAAATAACGGTAGAATTGCTGCAGTCACTGGGTTTTATAATTAAATTTGAAAAAAACCATTTTATGTCCAACGAAGGAAATTGAGTTTTTAGGAATTTTATTTAATTCCAATCTTTTGTGCATAAAACTGCCCAACAAAAAAATTATACATGTAAAACAATTAGCTAAAAATTTTAAAAATAAAAAACGTTACAGAATTCGGGAATTTGCATCTTTTGTTGGAACATTAGTGTCAATTGCCCCGGCCTTTAAATATGGGTGGCTTCACACAAAACCTTTTGAAATTATACAACAACAACAACTAAAATTAAATAAAAAAGACTTTAATAAAAAAATTAATATACCTTCAAATTTACAAACAGAGTTTAATTGGTGGTTAGAAAACATTAATAAATCAGGAAAAATATTTTTAAGGAAATCTTATACAATAGAAATATATTCTGATAGTTCGAAAACAGGCTGGGGGACACATACAAATAATAAAGAAACCAAGGGCTTTTGGGATATAGAAAAAAGGAAAAAACACATAAATTACTTAGAATTACTTGCCGCTTTTAACGGTCTTAGGTCTCTAGCAAAATATGAGCATAATTGTAATATATTACTGCGTATTGATAATATTACAGCTATAGCGTGCATTAATAAAATGGGTAGTATAAAACATCGAAATCTTAATAAAATTTCATCAGATATTTGGCAGTGGTGTGAATTAAAAAATATTTATGTATTTGCATCATACATAAATACATCTAATAATCTACGAGCAGATTGCTTATCCAGAACAAAATTTATCAATACCGAATTTGAGTTAAGCCCAACCATATTCCAACGTATTGTTGATCAATACGGACAACCCACTATTGACCTTTTTGCATCGGAAAATAATGCAAAATGTTCTGTATATGTGTCCTGGTACCCCGATCCACACCGCCTTGCAGTTGATGCGTTCACAATAAATTGGTATTCTTATTATTTTTATGCCTTTCCACCATTTTCTTTAATCAGTCAGACATTACAAAAAATAAAACAAGATCAAGCTACGGGTATTCTTATTGTGCCAAACTGGCCAACACAATCATGGTATCCTATTTTTTTGAAACTTTTACTAGAAAAGCCTATAATTTTCAAACCAGATAAAAATTTACTTTGTTCCCCTTTTAGGCAAATCCATCCACTTTACAAAGTCCGTTCCCTGGTGGCAGGCAAGTTGTGTGGGAGGCAATGAGGTTAAGAAAAATTCCAGAATCAGCTGTTCCAATAAAGATTTCATCAATTTCAGAAAAATCGTTAAAACAATATACAACAACTTACAAAAAATGGTGGGAATACTGTCTTATAGAAAACATAACCCGCATGTATACTCATTTGATAATGTTATGAATTTTTTGTTAGAAATTTTAAATGAAAAACTTTCATATGCCTCACTAAATACATCAAGATCTGCATTAGCCTTAATTTTCAACTTTACACCAAATGACGAAAAAATTATAAAACGTTCTCTAAAAGGGGCTTATAATAATAATCCCTCAAGGCCTAAGTATACAAACACTTGGGACCCAAGCCCAGTTTTAGAGTACCTAGAAAATATGTTTCCCTTAGAATCACTCTCGTTAAAGCAATTATCTCAAAAATTAACTACCCTCTTGGCTCTCACTTCTGCACAGAGGATGCAGACTCTATCAAAAATTGAACTTCCAAACATAACTCAATTTGAAAATAGAATAGAAATAAATATAAGTGCTACTATAAAAACTTCCGGCCTAAATAAAAAACAACCAGTTCTTATTTTTCCCTTTTTTAAGGAAAATCCCAAACTTTGCGTCGCGTCTATAATACTTTTTTATATAAAAGCATCAGCTAATTTTAGATATGATAATAATCTGATATACACGTATCAAAAACCTTATCAACCTGCCTCCACTCAGACATTAAGCAGGTGGATAAAAGATATATTAGCTAAAAGTGGAATTAATACAAATATATTTGGGGGCTACTCGGTTAGGCATGCTTCAACATCCGCAGCTTTGCGATCAGGGCTAAACATAGATCTTATCTTAACAACGGCTGGTTGGACAAAAAACTCAAATGTTTTCAACATGTTTTATAACAAACCAACTGTTAATGATAGAACTGAATTTGCGAGATGCATTCTAAATAATAAAAAATAAAATCATAATGATAATTTTTATTTTTTTAAATTATATAATTATATAAGTATTTAATAATAAGAGTGTAATATTATCGCTAATATATATTATTCGTTTGTTTTGTTTATATGTTTTGTGTGCTATAGTTATTCTTGGTTGTTAAAATTAAAACGTATTATAACATTTAAGTGAAAATGTGAAAATATTTATATATTTACATAATTGTTTGAAAAAAATTAAATAAATAAATAAAATAATTTTTATACTATTCTTGGATTTTATAACTTAAAATTAAAGTTATAAGGAAAAAATTATGAATATATTATCTTATCAAAAACAAATGGATACATTTTTGTGCATACCTATATTTATTTAGAGTAATTTGCACATGTTAACTATTATTATCCGATTTTAATTAGAAACACACAATCGCATCTAAGTGCTTTGAACATCTACCAGCAAATCATGGAAGGACGGAGACGCGCTGAATAATTGTAAGATTAATCGACTTACCTGTGGGATGATTAATCTCAATTATTCGAGCGTCGTAGTCCTTCCATGATGGGACCCACCCACCCCCGATGCCCTAGCGATTGTGTTAGCCACAACAATGAACTAAATATGTGTGTAAGAGATACTCCGTATCCTGTCGATAAGTTTTTATCACTTGTTTATTTCTTTAAACCTTGTGCGCGATTCACAATAAAATGTACCTACCAGCAAATCATGGAAGGACTACGACGCTCGAATAATTGAGATTAATCATCCCACAGGTAAGTCGATTAATCTTACAATTCTACTCCACGAAATGAAACTAATAAGGAGTTACCAATAGAAAGTAGAAAGTGTGGGTTTTCCATTTATACATTGAACCACAGATAGAATTATAAGGCTACTAAGCTAGTCCAACATACGTTCAATCTTCAACACACATAAGAAAATTGGAAAATGTTTGTGATCGCCAAAGGACCTTACTCTTTTCCAAACGGAAGGAGTTTATGCAATTCCTTGTTCCTGTGGCGATGTCTATATTGGAGAAACTGGACGATCCATATCGACTAGACTTAAGGAACATGAACGATGTATTAAAAAGAAACAAATTGTACAATCTGCTGTATCTGAACACCAACATTACACCGGCCATGTCGTAAATGTCAAAGAAACCAAAGTTCTTGCATTGGCATCGGGATTCTAAATACGTGATTTCATTATTCATCACAACCGTGACAATTTTCGTTCTATGAAGATTGCAAAGGTATGTGAGTTTCGGCATATTATCAATCAATATTGAATAAATCGATCCCAACTTTGTACTCTTTCCGGGTACCATAGTTCCAGAATCCATAGTTAATTTGGTTACTTTGTTAATAAAATTAAAAAATATTTACTATGAATTACTTGAAAAAAATTCTTACTCTAAGGTGATATAAAATGTTTTAGATATTTTAAAAACGATTTTTTTATAAGTTTTACGGTACAAGTATCTAATATTAGTCGTATTTTTATGGGTAATTAATTTTTTGAGGAACACAGAATTCAAAGGATCCATAAAAGATTTTTTTTTGTAAAAATAGATTTTAAGGAAAATGTATTAAGTGTATATGAGTTTAGTCTAATTGTATGTATTGACAAGATCATATTGAGGGCTTCCTGCCAGCCAGAAGGCTGTATCCACCAACAAAAATATGTTATTGATTTTATTTTATTTCAAAAACAAAACTGTTTTTACTGTAAAAGGGAAGTATTCTAATCGTGCACGTTTCAGGGCTATTCTTTCACCATCCTCTCTATAGAGACCCACTGACATTTAAAAAATGACACTTATATTAAGGCTATTCTTTATAATGCCTTTTAATATGCCCAGAGTTCTTAGCGATCTGAAAAACCTGGAAAAGTCAGGTAATTCAGAAATCTGACTAAAAATCAGGGAATTTACTAAACCTAGAAAAATAATAAAATTTATATTTCTCACAGCCAGCGTTGCTTGATTGTATTTAACCAAAATTATTTCGTCTCGTTTATAGAAACATTTAAAAAAAAATTAAGGACGATAAAAAATATGGTTCCTTTTTTGTATGACGATCCATTGTCAATACTGAACGAATTAATCGAAAATATCTTAAAAGCACAAGTTATGGATAAAGGTCTCCAACAAACTTTAAAATTAAATTTTTCTTTTATCAATTAATAAGATATAGGTTTTGCCACTAAAAAACCATTAAAAGATCTAAATATTCCTAAAAACGACAAACTTATTTTTTTGTCGGAATGTCAGATATTTTTGATAAATCAAATAAAGAAGTTAATAGAACGTTGTTGTCCTAAATATAAATTTATTAAATATGTAACCTTAAAACCAAACGTCATGCTTGATCGAGGAGTTTCACATATAAGAGCTCAAAATATGTTAGAGTATTCGTTCGAAAAAGAAATAATTTCTGCAGAAATTGATCAAAAAAGTCGTCAACAGCATAAGCAGCTACATATATTCAAACTACTCGATTGGATACATTTTTCTACAATTTCTTGAGACACAATGACTACTTCAAAGAATTGTGGCATGTTATTAAGTTAATTTTGATCCTTTCTCATGGAAACGCCACTGTTGATTCGGGGTTTTCGATAAATAAAAATATTTTATTTGAAAATCTGTTGGAAGCAGAGGCGTGCGGTGAAATTTTAAGAAAGGGAAGCAATTTTTAGAAACTCACCTATTTGTAATGTAATTCGATTCTTCGATCATTTTTTGCAAATTCGTCAATGACGTCATCATAAAAACGTCGATGCTCCGACATATTTTGGAGAAGTTTATTTTCAATGGACAACAGCGATGTATGCGAAAGTCTCTCCTGCCTCGTTGAATTTCTCACGAAATTTTTTATACATTTAAATGTTGAAAAATTGCGTTCTACTGATGAACTTGTGGCAGGTATTGTCAATACTAATTCACAAAATTTCGACACTTCGGTGTAGGCATCTTCCAGCTCCTTGTCTTTTAAAAATTGCGTTAGTTTCTTAGCGTTATTTTTGGCGCTAATGTCATCAGTTTCATAAATCACTTTTAGTTCAGACCGCAGTAACACTCGGTCGAAGAACTGGCCATAATGTGGAAGAAGATATTTAAACGCATCTTCTGGAAAAGTTTTTCCTTTAAGTGCATCAAAATTGCAGAGCTCGAGGAATTTAAAATCATTTAAACCGTTAAATCTATAGTTTATTTGTTGCTGAATTTGATCGATTATTTCATAAAAGAGGCGTCTGTATGATGTTTGAACATCTCACAACTTGTCTGTTCGAAGACGCTTGGCTTGTGGCTCTTCATTTAACGTCATCGTTTTCTCCCAAAATAGGTAAAAGTCATCTCTTTTTTGGTTTAACATGGACTTAAAATCATCCACTTTTTTTAGGCAAGAGGCAATATCATTTGTTTTAGTTTGTAATATATTAAAAACATTGTCCGAGAATGGAAATATTTCTGAAAATATGTTCAACAAATAATCAAAATTAAAATCTCGTTTCAAACAGTCCAAAAACCCCCTCGAATTATTTATTGCTTCTGAGTCCCACTCTTCATTATTTTCTATTATATTCTCAAATAGTTCAATCAGTGATTCACGATGTTCAGATACTGTTAACACAAGTTTTCCATTATAGTTCCACCTAGTAGGAGCTTTGGGCAATAGTTTGTGGACAATGGAGTGCAAAGCTTATGTATGTTTTGTTGACTTGGAAAAAAAAGCAGCCATGCCACTTAAAGTAACGAAAAATACTTTACACTCTTTAATGTGATTGATGGACTGGGATAAAACTAAATTTAATTTGTGAGCAAAACAATGGATAAACACAGCACTTGGAAAAGTTTCTCGAACTTTAGCTTGCAGACCCCCTAATTGTCCTGTCATCACTGCAGCTCCATCATAGTTTTGAGCAACTAATTTTTTCTCTCCATTAATTTCTTTAGTAACGTTATAAACTACGGTATATAATGCATCTGCTGTACGATTTTCGGACACATTCTTAAAACCTAAAAATCGCTCTTGAATACTTCCGTCTGTTTTTACGTAACGTATTACTATAGATAATTGGCTAAGCTAAAATTAGTGATATCAGTTGTATCGTCCAGAACAATAGCAATGAACCGCGCCTCGCCAATCTCCTGCTTAATTATTTTTAGAATAATGGTTGCGACAGCGGAAATTAAATCATTCTGGATTCGATTCGACGTTCAGCGAAAAACGCTAGACTGCTCTAGATGATTTTTTAAGCAATCATCATATTTAGCCATTAAACTAAGTAAATCTTGAAAATTTCCTCTATTTGAAGAAACCCTTGTTTCGTCATGACTTCTAAATCCCAATCGTGCTGTCCGAGAAAACAAACAACATCGATAAGTCTTCTTAATATTTGCCTATTTTTATCGACTAGTTCATTGTGTTGGCGGTGACTAATTTTCAACTGTTTATTAAAGGCATGTTCAATTCTAGTTTTGCCGAAGACTTTTTCTTTTATGACGGCCTGTAAATGCGCTTTGGACATAATGTGTCTTTTTACAGCTTTATAGAAATTGCTTAAATCGGAAAAACCAGTTTTATTCCAGAGACCTTTTTCATTTTCAAAAAGTAAACATGGCCAACAAAATAATTTATTTATATTTTCACACCCTGTGAGCCATTTAAATTGTACGTAATGTTTTTCCGGATAAAAATGTCTAAAACAGTTTTTCATTTTTGTGGTTAAATTTTTCGTAGCCGGTTTTGCCCTTTGGAAATTATTTGAAGCTTATCAGCGAAGTTTAATGTTGAAAATCCCTTTATTTTTAAGACACACATTGCATATCCACGTCCGTATTATTGTCTTCTATATCGCACCATACACGACGCGACGTACGTATCATACAACACACGGATAGCCGTTCAAACAAAGAACCTACTTTAACGATAGCTTCCCCTACCACTTAAAGCACGCGACTGTAAGAAGATGTTTTGTAATTTTTTTTGGGAAGCATTGCTTCCCTTGTTTCCATGGATTTAATTTTTAATGACATGTCGCAAGTTTATATTAATTCTTTTGTTTGTAAATGCTTTGTACAACTGCATTTTTTTACTTCATTTTAAATAGAACATAATATCCTTTTAAAAATGTATACCTCTTCCAGTTAAAGTAACGCAGCTTGCTGTATTACTATAGCATTTTCTTTAATATTTTATACTTCTTATACAATTACATTTCATTCATTTTGTTGGCTTTTTTATAAGAAATATAAATTCTCAAAATATAACCTGGAATTTCAGTGAAATTATCAGGGAAAAACTGAAAAAGTCAGGGAATTTACCCGAAACACTAATTGATTTAAAGCTTAAAAACTTAAGTCATTAACA
Organism: Kuschelorhynchus macadamiae; assembly: GCA_030620095.1. Lineage (NCBI taxonomy): Eukaryota > Metazoa > Arthropoda > Insecta > Coleoptera > Curculionidae > Kuschelorhynchus > Kuschelorhynchus macadamiae. Next base: position 980,743 of record JAUTXW010000286.1, read on the forward strand.
AATCCGATCTCGTCATTTCTTTACTGGCAATATTCAGCAGTGTACCTAGTTTTAGAACCGCAAATGCAAAATATAGACGGAAATGAAACTTACCAAAAAGCAACAATTATTAGCACTTTATTTCACATCAATCTTCTTTGAAAAACGTGAATTTATGGCGTCATTGCCGTCTTCCGTGTATACATACACTGACCGGCCATTTGCATTTTGTATTTGAAGCAGAGTTGCCACAGTTACTTGGCGTTGCCAAAAGTCGCAAATGACACGAAGTTTGGGAAATAAATACTACTTTTTAATTCCAAGAATCACCGCATTTATAAATATTTGTTTTTACTTTTCTTGTAAGGCAAAGTATTGTAATCTTAAAAAAATACCCTCCGTGATTTTTTTCAGATCTTTACGTTTCAGGGTCCTTAGATATTCTTAATAAAAACTGGACCTATACAATTCATCTAAAATTTTGCAGAAAAATTAGCTGTGAGATGGTAATGAACTGGTAAAACATTAGTACACCCATCTTTCTATAACAAGGATGCAGATTTGTGTGTCTGAGCCTTATTATTCTGGAAAAATATGTTATGTCTATATTGGCCCAACGAAGGTACTACGTTGATTAAAAAACATCGAACGGATAAAAATTTATAAGAGGTTATATATTATATTGGTCCTATATTGGCCCAAAAGTGGCATTATATATCGAACATATTTTTTTTGCCAATATAACACCTACATAGGCTAAACAATTTTTATATTTGCCTGACTGATAAAAAATTGGGCCTATATGGGTCCAAAAGTGGCATTATATACCGAAACATATATTTTTTATCTATATTATACCTACATAGGCTAAAAAACTTCTATATTGGCTCCACTTGTAAATATTGGGCCAACAGTGCATTAGGCTAGGACCAATATTTTGTGCTACAGGGGTAATAATACAAAATTGCTAAGAACCCTGATGCCGAACAACACATATATAGTTATGCCAAAAATTTCCTTTACATATTTCAAGTATCCACCACTTTAATTGAATCTTATTTTGGGTCATTCAGTATATGCATATTAAGCTATATTTTTTTTCATTAGCATGTTCGAAATATTATAAGCACATGGTCAGAAGAACTAAAACAAAGCAGTTTGATATTTTATAGGGCGTCAGGCCCTTATAATAGAGGAGTTCTGTTTGGAGGTAAAGATCCCCTTTTAGACAGAAGTGATCCACGGTTAAGAACTATCCCCTTTTCGACAGGAAGAGCGACTTTTACCGAAGTAAAAAGAGCTCATTTGAAACTTTGTTCCACCTCCTTATATGGTAAGTGAATTCATCAATTATGGTAATTAAAACAGTTTAAAGAAAGGCCGTTGGTCCTTCCACGCTAACGTGAACGAGTAGCCGGAATGTCGGTCCACCTAAAATAAGAAAAACGTGTTAATGATGGCTTTTTTTGACAAACTTGTACTAACCTAACGGGGAATTCACTTAACAGTATAGATTTCATTAAAAAAATCCTTGTTTTAATATAGATTCGGAATTCGGTTGGCGTGCTATCGTTCGCTTTCTTTACAGCAAACCTAACAAATCATAACCTAACCTAACTTTAAGAAAATAAGTATTCCTAATTTTTATTAGTTATAAATTTGGTTAAATAAATTTTTTCATTGTTGGGATTCGAACCCACTTGCTATACGACGCGGGATGAGAACCCTACAACGGCGCCACCAAGCTTCTCGACGAAAAACATATATTAATATATTATATATATATATATATATATATATATATATATATATATATATATATATATATATATATATATATACAGGGTTATTCACGCAACCCGTTCATTAAAAGTTTTTGATGATGCCATTTAGATAAAAATTTCAAATTTTGGGATTAAGGTAAGGTCAAGGGGTACTTCTTTTTTGAAATATTTTCAACTTCCTGTCACTTCCGGTTTAACCGGAAGTTGGTCTCAACTTGCTTATTTTAAATGGAACACCCTGTATTTTACGATATTTTTGGATTCTACGGAGAATTTTAATGCTATTTTATGTAGCATGTCCTATACTTGGGTTCAAGCGTTCTTATGATATTTGACTTTGAACCGAAAATGAGCCTTCGGGGTACCAAATTTTAAAATCTCATATTTTTGTAAGTTTTGAAGATATAATCTTCATATTTTGCAGACAATCGGTAAATAATCTTAGGTTGCTATTTTTTTTTATTGAATTTGTCTATTTTTATACAGGGTGTCCTAAATTCAGCGGCAAACATTCACATTTTCAAAGCCGCTTAAGTCCTTTTTTTTAAATGGGACACCCTATAACTTTATGCACTATCAAATGTAGAATTTCATTTTTTATCGAACTGTATTAAGGTTCCTTATACCTATTCGTACCATTTTCGAAATAATCGGGTTTTATAAAAATATTTTATAAACTAAATCTTCTAAATCGAAATGGAAGAATACTCAAACGCTAATATTCTTAATCTATTTTATATTCATGGAGAATGATATAAAATTTTGGAGAGAACGTGTCGTGTGTTTAATGAACGCCACCCTGATTTGCCGCCAATGAACAAGTCAAAATTCAAGAGGATTGAAACGAACTTTTTGCGTTTTGGCAAGGTTAAAGTTACAAAAAATGTTCCGAAACCAGTGACAAATGCCGAGGATAACGCAATAAACACATTAGCTTACTTCCACGAAAACACGCAAAGTTCAATACCGTCTGCAGAAAACGATTTGGGAATTTCTTCTTCATCTGACCAAAGAATCTTGAGCGAACATCATATGCACCCCTTATTCCTTCCAAAACGTGCAAGCCTTGAGTCCTGGTGATGACGTCCGACGAGTAGAATTTTGCGAATTCATGTTTTTGAAAATTCAAGGGGACCCTCAATTCCTTTCAAAAATATTTTGGACCGATGAAGCGAAATTTTCTAGAGAAGGAATGACAAATAGAAAAAACGAACATTTCTGGGCAGCAGAAAATCCGCACGCTTTGCGCGAAACGCGTTCTCAAGAGAGGTTTAGCTTCAATGTTTTCGGTATAGTATTAAATGATCAGGTGCGGTACTGTATTTATGAAGACAATTTAAACAGTGATAAGTATTTGTAATTCTACGAGGGACGGTTTCTGAATGTATAGAAGAAAATCCTATTGGTGAGCTGCAAAATTATTGGTATCAATTCATTCATATTCATATCATCATTCATCATATCAATTATCTCGAATTTTTGAAGATCGCTGGATTGGTCCCAATGGCCCTTGGAGATGGCCCCCGCGATAGCCTGATTTAACACCCCTAGACTTTTATTTATGGGGATTTATCAAAGGTAAATTCTATGCTTCCCCAGTAAATAACCAACAAGATTTACTGGATAGGATACGAACAGCTTTTGCCGAATTAGAAAACGGACAAATTCAACGGGCCACAGCAACTGTACAAAGCAGAATTGAAATGTGTCTTCAAATGAACGGACAGCATATAGAACATTTGTTATAATTCAATTTTATTATTTTATTTATTTATTGTTGATTGTTAGATTGCTATAATTTTTAAGTTCACTAAAACAAGTTTAGAACAGTCTCGAACTTAGTAGATATGGTTAAAAATAATGTAAACAATTTATTACATTTTTTATAACTTTAACTTTTTCGAAACGAAAAACTTTCGTTTCAATCCTCTTCAATTTTTTCTTGTTCATTGGCGATAAATGAGGATGTTTTTCATTAAAAACAAGGCACGTTCTGTCCACTATTTTGTAACATTCTCCGCGAATATAAAATAAATTGAGAATATCAGCTTTTGAGTGTTATTTTATTTTAATTTAAAAGTTTGAAATCAGCTGTCATGTTGAATAGAAAAGCACAACAATTGTTTTTCCATGGCTTGCTACGGGAAGGTGTAAGCATTTAGCTAATACATATGATAGTTTAATAAAAACCTGATTATTTCGAAAATGGTTACGAATAGGTATAGGGAACCTTAATACAGTTCGATAGAAAATTAAATTCTACATTTGATAGTGCATAAAGTTATAGGGTGTCCCATTTAAAAAAACTAGCGGCTTTGAAAATGTGAATGTTTGCCGCTGAATTTAGGACACCCTGTATAAAAATAGACAATTTCAATAAAAAAAATAGAAACCTAAGATTATTTACCGATTGTCTGCAAAATATGAAGATTATATCTTCAAAACTTACAAAAATATGAGATTTTAAAATTTGGAACCCCGAAGGCTCATTTTCGGTTCAAGGTCAAATATCTTAAGAACGCTTGAACCTAGGTATAGGACATGCTACATAAAATAGCATTAAAATTCTCCGTAGAATCCAAAAATATCGTAAAACACAGGGTGTTCCATTTAAAATAAGCAAGTTGAGACCAACTTCCGGTTAAACCGGAAGTGACAGGATGTTGAAAATATTTCAAAAAAGAAGTACCTCTTGACCTTACCTTAATCCCAAAATTTGAAATTTTTATCTAAATGTCATCATCAAAAAGTTTTAATGAACGGGTTGCGTGAGTAACCTGTATATATATATATATATATATATATATATATATATATATATATATATATATATATATATATATATATATATATATATATATATATATATATATATATATATATATATATATATATATATATATATATACACACATATAGCTTAGATTAGTTAACGTGAATGCTAACGTCGTCACATCTGGTTTCGTATGAACCAAAATTTAGAAAGTTCGTTCACGTTAGCGTGGAAGGAGACATAGCGTTAAAGAAATCAACAGTTTAAAGTATTTTTGAGCCTTGAATTTTTAATAATATTTAGTTTCTGTTTGCATTTACCTGAAATTAATAGATCTAAATGGCTTAACTCAAAGCAAAACCGTTTTAAATCTTAGTTTTATTAATATTGTCTTACGTCTGACATAATTCCAAAAGCAATTTATATTAAAATCTATACACTCCATTCAGTTAATGTTTGGTAAATTCTAACTAACTTTTGTCACACCCTGTATTGTATATAAAAAAGATTTGTATGAATATGTAAAAAATTTCATGCGATGTATTGTATTTTGTCAAAGATTATTTTGGTCAAAAGCAAACAAAAATAACATGTTTTGAGAGTTAACAAAGTTTGAAGAACTGCAGGGGTGTTATTTAACGCCCTGTATGTAGCATTTTTTAATGCAGTCATGCAAGTAAAGCACCGCGTTTCGCAGGTGAAATATCCATCTTTAAACTTTGATAAAAAAAAATCTTGATTACACTATTTATGGCCACCAGTTTATATAAAAGGAATATCTGTTTTCCCATAGCTTCTAGTTTACATTTATTTAACGAAAGTGTCTCTATCTACGCTCCATCCATACGAAGTACTAATGTTGTAGTCACTGATATGAAATTATTGATTATTAATTCAAATGTTTAAATATTATAAGGAGAGTTATAATTAAAAGTAATTCAGTTTAGTACTACAAGAAGAAATAATGGTTCTATTATTGCCACAGAGTCAATTAACGATGCCACCAACAGATTTTTAAAGCAAAAATCTCCGGAAAAGGATTCCAAAAGAAATAAAGTTCGTTCAAGTTGCATCAATAGAGCAAAATCACGGGAATTAGCTGATAGGCCTTTGCCTGATGTATTAAGGTAAATACATTTCATATATTGATTTTTTTAATGATACAGATAATGTAACCTGCTTAACCAACGAGAAGTATACATTTTTTGTAACTATGTAGTTATGAAAGCTAACGAAAAAATATTTAGAGATTCTTCTAAGAACATGTAGCAGCAACAATTTTTCTGATTCAAATTCTATACTGATTTCGAATAACATATTAGCTGTCTTTAACTGTTTTTGAGATGCAGATACTTAAAAGTCGGTCTTGCGATGAAATGGTTTGCATGTTTTTTTTTTTTAATTTTTATAATCTTGGTATCAACACTTGCTGTGAGTAGAAGTAAAGTTTTACTGCCTTTCATTTAAAAAATATAATGTAAGATGGAATTAGAAAGTTCCATAATAGAAAAGAATGAATCAAGCAATCCGTTTAGTCAAATCACTCAGGATGCTCTAGCATCTTAAAGTCTGAAATTCACATTTGTCCGTGAATTGATGATTGAAGATGTACAGGGTGGTCCAATAATAGAGGACGTTAGTTGTAGTTCGGAAACCGTTAATGACAAAACTTAAGGAAAAAAATATTTATAGATAAATCAGCCAAGAGAAATTGCTGTAAATTATTTTGAAGTTCAAAGATGATCGCTAGAGGGCGTAACAACAACACAAAAGTGTAAATGCCAATTTTCTCCATAATTAAGGTATGTTGAAAATATAAGCATGGTATTCTTCAACCAATTACGCACTTTTCTACTTGAGAACCGATTTTATTCAACTTGGTGTCGAAAAAAAGTGCTTTTTTGCTCTGCTCGTGGAGCTATAAACTGTACCTAATGACTTTGTTAGTGGTGACTAGATCGCGAAGTTCTGGAATTCTACAAAATAATGCTGGAAAATAATGAAATGGTGCGCTATGACTTTTATATTACAGTTTATTTGGTAGTTATGAAGGACATTGAATAGTGAAATAAAAAATCTAGGTACGTATTTAAATTAAGAAAGTTGATGATGGTCTCTCGAACCCGAAACGTCGGATTGGAAAATTAACGTTACCGTTTTGTAGAGGAGAAAAAGTGACAATAGCAAAGTCAAAATTATTTTCTCATTTTCAATTAATCCCAAAATTTTAGGAAAACTGAAAAAAAAAACAATTGCATAACTGTAAAGAACAAAACTTAACACAGGAACAAAACAAAAAATACTAAAACTCAGTCTCATAATCACCTAAGCTTCGCAATAAAATAGCTAAAGCTAGGTCGGGGCAGTTCAGGACTCAGTTTAATTAATACAAAGTTGCAATCTTTCCTGTGTCGATTGGACTGAAGCCTCCACTTCTGCTATAGAGATTTTTTGGATGGCATTTCTAATACGGTCCACCATATCGTTTCTTCTAGTTCTAGTAGATCGAGTCGCATATACTAAATGTTTTTACCTTAAGTAGTTTTCAGTAATTTTAGAGATGTTTATTGATAGTTGTTAATTCATTTCGTCGTTTTTTTTTGTTGTTTCACTGAATCAAGATAGAAATCGATTTAATATTTTTGCCCTGCTTTTCCCCAGCTTTAGCTTTTAAAACTTTTCTGCGAGAGAACAACACTTATAAACAACCTAAAAACGACCCTACAAACATCTATCAAAAAAAGAACAACGAATTAATATCACGCTGGGAAAACAAAATGTATATTTCTTCACAAACAGCAAAACAACTTAAAATTCAAAACGCACACCTCCCAAGAATTTATGGTTTACCAAAACTCCAAAAACAAGATATTCCTCTTAGACCCATCGTGTCATGTATATAATCACCTTTAGAAACCTTTCAAAATATCTTAAAAACACAATTCATAAAATTATAAATTAAAATAATTACTATATCAAAGATTCTATAGATTTTAAAAATAAAATAAAAAATGTTGTTTTGCCAAATAATTATATACTAATATCTCTAGATCTAATGTCCTTATAGACAAACATACCTGTACAATTGGCAAAGGAAATTATTGCAAAAAAGTGGAATAAACTTAAAACATATACTGATATACCTTTGAATGATTTCTTAGAAGCTGTAAAATTGACTTTAAATTCAACATATTTTGTGTATAATGAGACTTTTTATAAACAAATAGAAGGATGTGCAATAGGTGCATCAATATCTAGCGTAGTTGCTCAGCTAGTTATGGAAGACCTCGAAGAATCTGTGTTAAGCAACGTAAGTTGCCAAATACCATTCTTTTACAGATACGTGGATGATTGTATATTAGCAATACCAAAAAACAATCATCTAAATATACTAGAACAATTTAATAGTTACCATAAAAAACTTAAGTTCACAATCGAAATAGAAAAAGGTAATAAAATAAATTTTTTAGACTTTTTTCAGAATGCTGCACCGAAAAACCAATTTTATATAAACAGAATGGTATACTAAAAAAACATGGTCTTCTAGATACCTAAATTTTAACTCCCAACATCCACTTTCACAAAAAAAGTCAGTTATCATAGGACTTGCTGATCGCGCAATTAAATTATCTGACATAGAATTTAAACAAAATGCTATAAAAAAAGCTAAAGATGCACTCAAATTAAACAACTATCCTGATCGTCTAATTAACACCATTTTCAAAAAACGTATTCATATTTTTTATAATCAACTACAAAAAACAAATCCTTCGGAATACCAAAAACAAAAAACTAAATATCGTTCTTTGCAATATATTAAGGGTCTATCAGAAGAGTTAAAAAATATATTCAAGCCTCATAACATTACAATCGCACATAAAGGATATCAACTATTAAAAAATAATTTCAGTCAACTAAAATCAAAAATTCCCAAAAATAAAAAATCTCACGTAGTTTACGAAATCCCATGTCAAGATTGCAATGACGTGTACATCGGTCAAACCAGTCAATATTTGAAAAATAGAATTAACAGCCAAAAATATGACAAAAAAAATAAGACCGCTCTTATTGACCAGTGTCAAGAAAAAAATCATACTTTTAACTATGAAAACACTAAGATATTAAGAACAGAAAATCATACAAAAAAGCGAGAGTTTTTGGAAATGATTGAAATTAAAAATAACCCGAACGCTATAAACTCAATAACCGAAATAAAACACCTCAGTAAAATATATTACAACATACTAAAATAATAATATTTAAAAGGAATTCCAGTTTTGTATAGCAGATACCTTATAATCTAATTAAATCTTAGAAACAAATTTACAGAAGAAGTCACTCATAGCAATAACAATAATAATCTCACATCGACATTCAGTCTGAAAATTTTTCTGTCCCATATATGTTTACTGTTTTTATTTTACTATTGTGGATTGTCATACTAAACGTCGTGTTAAATATACTTACGTGTAATGACTAAAACTAATTTGTGGTTTATGAGAAATTATCCGGGAAATTATAGTTTATGACTGAAGCAATGCATTTTGCTAGATTAACATTTACAATTTTTTTTAGTTTCTAACTTCAGTGTATTCTGAAGAAGGTCAAAATAGACCGAAACGTTAATATATATGTGAATAAGAACATAAAAACATCTTACCTTTACAAGGACCCTAAGAAAATCCCAAGAAATTAAAAAAAAAAAAAAAAAAAAAATATATA